>JARHVA010003918.1:1575000-1655000 GCA_037957365.1 Torreya grandis
CATATCCAAGGTCTTAAAATGTAACTTAAAAATTAATATAGGAGGAGTAAGTATATAAATCTGATCATTTAAAATTAATATCCAAAATGGATATGTCAATAAGAATATGATGCAAATAAGGAATGTGATGTGCCACATGGGGGATTTGGAAATCATTAGAAGAAATTAGACACATATTGATGCCTGAAAGTGTATCATAGGGGTTTATATAGTGTTCTAGAAACACTTATAATTTGTGGATTAAAATAATCCATTTCATGAGTTACAGGTTGTGATCTTCCTAAGATATTTGGCAGAATAATGGTAAATCAATGAACTATTTCACAAAAATGATAATATAGCTAGTTGTTGGGAGCAACCTTGGTATTAAGATCGCTTGTGAAAAGTGAAATTAATTTGAACTAGGTAGAGTGAATTATGATAAAAAGCTAAATTATAAAGTATAATCTAGCATGTATATTTACAATTAAAACTAAGCTATAGTGAATTGATCAAAAAATAAGTAAAAAGAAGGGTGGTGATGAGAAGAAATATTTCTAATCTTCTATCCAAACATTATGATAATGTTTACATTTCATCCAAACATGCACCAATGCCAATATATGACATGAAATAGCTAAAGAATAGACCCTACCATATATCAGGAAAATGTCTAAGGAAAGGTGAAATAATGCAAATAAGAAACCAAATTCAACTTAAAGATTTGCTTCCATAAATAAATTACATTAGCACATTTACAAGAGAAGCAAAGAAAAATGAAATGAATCTTAGATATTTAAATAAATCTATCATAATAATAAATTGAAAACTCTACATTTATGTGTACAGATCAAGAATCCATAAAAAAATTCAAATCTAAACATTAAAATAGATGGTTGAGGAAGTAGCCATAATAATAATCACACAAACAAATATTAGACAACCTTTGCAAAATTAATTTCTTGTATTAATTTCTCCAAGTTTACATAATATTTTTTTGCTCAAACCCCCACTCTTTACAAATGACAATACCCCTTTTATCTAAGACTAATGAGGTATGCCGATGAATCATGTCAAATGATAACTCTACAAGTTTTATGGACAACTATCATTTTGCAATTTTCTAGAACTAGAAACTTTTTAAATGGACTGATCTATAACTAATGCACTTTAAAATATTCACATTATTTTAAAACAAATATTAATTTTTCAAAATGATATACATGTTTTTTATAAAAAAATTACTAAAGTAAACAAATTTGACTTTGAGAAGCACTTGTTTTTTATTCCTTTCTCTATGTTGTAGGATCTTCGTTGCTTCATTATGTTGCTCATCAATCAGCCCATGGTTGATGACAAGATCCATACAAATTTCATTTTCTTGATATTCTAATATTTTGAGGTCTTTATCAGCCCTATCCAAAGATTCCTTGATGTTCCTTACATTTCCTATTTTATCCTTTATAGATAGGATCATATTCAAGATCCTTTTCTTATCTACCCTATTTTACCTTGGATTTATTTCTTCACTTCTTGCATGAAATGAGTTTCCATGTGCTTGAAATCCTCATCTTTGGTCAATATAATAGGATTGATGGTAGTTGTATGTTTGATTAGGCTCCATAATATATGTGTTATCTTATTTCCTAATTAAATGAGATCAATAGAAAGATCTCACATTTCCTTGGACCATTTTTTTTGAAGCTCTAATATCCTCTATCAATATAGCCATATCCATATACTAGTGTGCCAAGATGACTATTTTAAATTCAAGAATTTAATCCTATGTCAAAATATTGATCAATTCCTTTATCTTGTTTTTTGAAACCTATCATTGGACAACTTAGATTGAAGCCAAAATACCCTATTTGTTAACCCTATCCTCCTTGGACTTTACTACCTTCAAGGAGTTAAATAGATCATACATGGTTGTTTCAAATTGGTAAACCATAACTCTTGGGATAGACATAATAGACTACTCCTCTAAGTTCTCCTTTCATTGCTTTAGCCCTTTGATAAAATCTTGTAACTAATTTGACTGTGCTTGAGCTAATTCCAAGACATCTTCTTCAAATATTGGATCCTCACCAAGATTATGTCCTTACTTCTGAGTCAAAATAGTTAATGGCTCCACCTTTTGATACACAATTTCTTCACCTCCTACCATGACCCTTTTGTCTATCACTCTTTACAAGCCAATAGTCTTTAGATCAAACTTGACTCTAACTGATGATTAATTCACATATGGGATTAGGACCTCTATTTATGATTGGTCAGCTAGATGACTTGGAGTAGCTAATATTCTTTCCTCCTCTTCCTATAATGAAACTAACCATGTTTTCATTTCTTACTTCATAGAAATATTAGTGGATTTCATCATAGCTCATGGATGGCAAGTAGGTAGTTTCCCCAATGTAAGTTCATATAATAACCACTTAGGAATAGGTGGACCATACAATATGTTCTCTTCATTGAAAAAATTGACTTCACTGAAAGGAGTACTGATAGTCACTTTAGGTCTCTTTGTCTTTGAGATAATATATGTCTCAATTTTTATCTTTGGAGTGTCAATAGGATCCAAGTCTAACACTTTCTCTTTTCCTTTCTTAGTTTCCTTAACCTTTCCATCTTCATATGAATCTAAATCATAAGCTCTAGATAACATCTTCAATACATCCTCAATAGTCTCATTAGGATCAAGGGCTATCATATGAAACTCCTCTAAAGGTAAATCATGCTCTATTGTCTTGGATGATTCAACGGCTATTGAACTTGAGGGGATTTCATCTAGAATTCTTTATTCTATCCTATGTTCTTCTTGTGTTCTAGTTGATAGAATCTTAAAATATTCACCACCTACTAAATGATACTATCTAGGGACCAACTACCACCTATCATCCACCTTTTGATTTATCTATAGTCTAGACTCAAGTCTTAGGTTATGTTATTTCAATCTTCTAGTGACTTAAAATTAAGTATATGCCTTGGTGTATATAGTATCAAAGGCACCAAGCTCATGTTCATAGGTCACATTCATAATCCATTTTAGTTTCAAATTCTCTTTAACCCTTCCATAAGGGTCCCATTATCTATGTTCATCTATCTATAGATTGAAAGATGATATATGCTTTGATGTTACTTCAATGTGATCCCATTGTCTAAATGTAGTCTTCTAAATTATCATTGGGAACCTATGAATAATTCCCTTTCTTTTAGTTTTTTAAAGGCCATCTACACCATGGAACAATTGGTATGCCACTTCTTGATTTGCTAGCTTATCAAGAACGTGGACTGGTAACTTGAGAGGAGAATTTTGAGTTCCCTGAATCCTTATGATAGTATAATCTAGTTTCAACCATATATCTCCCATATCTTCAATATACTTCTTAATTAGAGGGATCACTCTCTATATGGGAATGCTATTTATGGACTTACTTAGTGTAGGGTAGACATATTCACAAATAAATTGAATATGATATCTATAATTGAAGATGTGCAACTTGGAATAATATTTATAAATAGTTTGGGTTCCTTTTCAAGACCATTATCTTTAGTTTTGGGTTTTTGTGGTTATACGCATGGTATTAAATAGATAATACATCATGTAAAACTCTTTCTTCTTCATATGCCTGATTACATATATTTTTCTACTTAGATCAATATTGATTATTTCACCTAATGTAGGTATAATTACCCTTTCAATAATGAAGTAGACTATGGGAACCCATATTAGATCCACATATGTTGTGGTTGCACACCCACACAACTTGTTCAACATTATCATTCTCATCCTGATTCGAGGTTTAAACTAATTGACATGAATATTCTTATTAAGGTCTAGAAAAAATGGTTTCCAAATTCTAACCACATAACTAGGGTGTCCATTAAATTGTGCTCTTTAGCTCAAAAATTGATAGATGTGAGGTCATTTTAGGGCTTGGGCAGTTTGTAATAAGACTCAAATGAAATAGAAGAAATATAAGGCACTTTCCTTTGATTATGTTCATTAACAATCATACCCTTATCTATCTTAGTTTCCCTAAAAATTAGACCTAAAACATCAATAAAATGAAGTACCTCCAGTTTTACAACTGTATAATGTAGACCATTCATCTATATTACTAAAATATCATCATATAGTCTCCTTGGTAAGAGTATATTTTATTCTTCCCTAGTGATAGTTGGTTGGTTCTCAGTTGTACAAAACAATATATACCAATTCTTATCCCTTGTGTTTAAAGTAGAACTACCAAACTCCATGTCTTTGAATACACAACCTTTTGCATATGTTGTCAAATATAGCTCAATATCTTCCTTTGAAACATGTTTGTGATTTAACATTGCTATGACCCTAACTAAATTATCTAATTTGGTTTAATAATCCAAGTATTTTATTTTAATTATAGTGATTTTTAGAAATAATTCTAGGCAACCCATATACTCTAGTTTTTTAAAGGTTTATGTAGAGATTTCATGGTGCAAAGCTAGTTTGAATGTGAGTTTTAGTGTCTTAGATTGCATTTGGATTACACATTTATAAGTTTCATGTTTTTGGTTTCATAATAAATTCAAATATGATGTGTTCTACCTATATGTCATTTCCATGTCATATTGATCATTTATTGAAAATATGACCATGTATCATTTTTGGACATGTATCAATACCTCATGCAATCTTAAGGCTTGATAAATTTTAACTGTTGATTTCTTAAGAAGTCCTCCTAGCCTTGACTTCATTGAGGACCATTGATCTTCTATTTGAGCTCTTGAGAATGTGAAGTTGTATGGGATCTCTATCTTATTTCCACTACCTTAATGCCTTTTCTCCATGTGGCATCTTCTCATTCAATTTAAGTCCTTTGCTTCTTGACTTGATCCACACCATTGATTTTAATTTGGAATATTGAACATGATTCATCAATTTTTATCTAATTCATCATAGTTGCGACACATGTCACTACCACATTTGATATAAGCCTTTTGAAAAGTCCACCTTTATTTTCACCATCAATCTGATAGATGTACAAATGAATATAGATCATTGATTACTTTATTTGTACACAATCTCAAATTCTAACCATTGATTTTCTTGATCACTTATCTAAATTGTGACACTTTTCATTCTTTCACTATTCCTCAGGATCATTGACATTTTGACTTGAGAAATTTCATGTCGATCATTGATCTTTGATACGAGCTCTTGGGATCTTACCACTTGGCATCTTTACATTAGTCGGTACCTTTGGATATAAAATAAAAAACATAAGTGCTCAATATATATGTAGAGATTTAGTATAATGTTTTAGACTATAAATTTAATCATATTAATAAACATGATTAGATCTTATGCTAGAAATTTAATCTAGGTTTAAAATAAAATGTTCTTACGTAAGTATGAATCCCACATAAATTTGAATCTATTTCAAAAATAACTTAGGATAAACATTTAGATTAGGTTTCTCAACACTATTTATACATACATTTAATTAAAATGACCAAATACTATAGGCTTGATAAAAAATGGTTAAGTTAACATTTGAAGCATGAAACCTTAAACACTGTTCATTTAAATGGGACCCCATTAAACATACAACATGGAAAACAAATCAAACATTATAAATATTAGATAAAGTGAAATAAATATTAAATTCTAACATCACAAATTTAAGCTATAACATAACATGATATTCAATAATGCAATTTTGTTCAATTTGATGCACAATTTCTAACATAATTTGCAAAATTTAACAAGGGTCCTCATTTTTTAAAAAATGGGGGTATGTTGACCTCAACAACACACTAGATAAGTATAAAGGGATCATAATTATGGACATAAATGATCTAAGACATTTCAAATAGTGAACACAAAATGTATAAACATAATATTTTTCACTTTATCTTTAATTATGTTTTCTATTATAATGAATTATCAAGCACTAACATCCTTAAGTTCACTCCTTAAAGGGTGATCCATTAAATTTGTGGGTAAGCTTGTGTTTCTTTGTGAGATATGTTGTTATCTATGTCATGATGATAAAATTCCTATTTCCTAGTTCAACTTCCTTAGATTTTTATTTCTACTTACTTCTTTCTATCCTAACTCATTCCACTATGTCAATTACCTCATTTACTAATACACCAGCCCAAGATGATACCATATATTTCACACCTTTTCCCTCTTCATTATATATAGACATAAGTCATATCATTCTCATCTAGTCTTTTGGAATTCATACTATTTCAACCTGGCTAACATAATTTAATGTCAACTGAATCCTCTTAACCACATTAAAACTCACCAATGGCATTGGCTTATCTTTTAGAAGGAGTTTGGATGTGTGTGTGTGTGTGTGTGTGTGTGTGTGTGTGTGTGTACATATGTATGTAATACATACATAAATAAACACACATATACATATACATACATGCATACATGTGTGTGTGTGTGTGTGTGTGTGTGTGTGTGTGTGTGTGTGTGTGTGTGTGTGTGTGTGTTTGTGTGTGTGTGTGTGTGTGTGTGTGTGTGTGTGTGTGTGTGTGTGTGTGTGTGTGTGTGTGTGTGTGTGTGTGTGTGTGTGTGTGTGTGTGTGTGTATGTATATGTATGTATGTATATATGTATTTATGTATGTATATGTATATATAAGTCATTATTTATTTCAAACATACCATATACACTCAATTCTATCTCCTTTCACTGATAGTTTTTCCCCAAGTCATACTCGAAGGAGTAATAGGTAGAATATTATCTTTAAGGAAGCTTATCTTGTGAAATTATTAAATATACATTAGGATAAGTCATTAGAAGAATTATTATGTATTATAACAAAAATTTGAGGTCTTCACAACCATATAAATATCTTTAAAAACACCATTGATTAAGGGGATATTAAGGATCAATGGGTTCCCATCAAGATAATTATTTATAATCTTATGATTTTTCTTTTTCTTTTTACTTAGTAGTTAGATTTGGATTTTTTTTTAGTGAATGAATGTGTGTGTATCATTGTCTAAGTTATCTCTAGAATTATACTTAGTGTGGCTATAATATTAGTTGTAAATTCCATTTTTCCATTTTAGGTTTCCTAGACCCACGGTTGTCAACCATAGCACCTTATCCCCTTTTTTATCATTATAACCCTTCCCCTTTAGATTAATTATACTTTAATTAAACAAATAATTTAATTTATTAGTTTCAATAATTTTCTTACATAGAAGTCTAGTTATAGATATTTCATTTTGTAATTGGCCTAAAGGCTTTAAACGCATTTCATGATATATTTATCCTTGTTCATAGGTATATGGACCCATTGGTCACTACCCAAAAATTAGGTATCAATACATATATTTGATTAATCTTATTCAAGTATAAATATATTGAGATAGGATATTTTTATGATAATCTCAAACCATGCATACACAAAACTTGGGATAAATAGTGAATTACATATAACATCCAATGAATGCTAATATGCATGAAAATCAAAATGATCCTAACTTACACAACATGTTCCCTTGTCCTATGGAAATTTATAGAGTCATGACCTACTATTCATATTAGTTACTTATGTGATAAGATATGTGGCACCATATGTAAGAATATATAATTATATAAATAATATTATGAGACCTCCTACCCAAATATAATAGCTTACCACACCCCAAGGACATAAGATCTATCATGAATCTAGAGGTAGAGTTTGAGTGTTGAATAGAATATGATACATGCCAAATAAATATCACTTATATTAGTGTGTTTTAAATTTTAAGATATAATTTCATTTTAATCATTTCATTTTATTATGAATGTATTTTAATTCTCTTGTATTTTTATTTCTTCTCGTCCATATGGATTTAGAAAGACCAAACATTAATGAAATAGGTAGATAACACAAGAGAGATCATGATTGACCACTATATAGGAGAACCTAATGTCCATTGTGCCTAAAGACTCTTATACATGCCCATATGTAAGTGTGCAATCTCAAAATTAACTTATTTGTACCTTCAACAAAAGGGAATAAGGGAGAAATGGGAATCATGGATGATTTATCCATGTAGTAAGTGATATAACAATGAATATTATTATAGTTGATCTCAAGGAGGAAAAATAATGATTCATAAGGAAGGGGGATATGATATCATAGTCATGTCACTATGTAAGTCATAATAACCTATAAGGGATATATCACAAGCACTAAAAAAAGTAGTGTTCATCCAAAAAAGAGGGATAACTAAAATAATCATCATAAATGAGGGTGAAATTAAAAAATCATTAAAAATTATGGGTAAATTAAGTATTCATCCAAAAATAGGGGAAAGTAAGTGATAGCTAAAGGATCACAAAGAAACTAAGGAATAATGATAAATTTTAAAATAATGAAAATCCTAAAGTCACTACAACATGTCTATAAGAGAAACACATATCAAAGAACCCAAAAATGTATAAATGATGTAATTTAAAATGATATAAAATCCAAAGGTGATAGCTAATCTCTAAAATAAAAAATAATTATAAAAGTAAAAAATAATAAAGAACTAAAAAGGAATCAATGGTGTAATTAATTCATTCCAAACTAAGGGGAATGAAAATGAAATCTACAAAAGCAAAAAAAATGAGATAAAATAACAATAAAAATACATGTTAATGACTATGCCAAAGGAAATCAAGAAAAATGCATGCATGTTTTTCTCATATATTTTATTGAAGTTCAATGGAATGATGATAGTCAAAAGGTGAAAAGTTATTGATGAGTACTTTATGGAAAGGATGAAGTATAAAGAGTCATAAATACAAAGGGTGGGCATTGAAATATTCACCCAAATCATGGACATGATAAATATTGGGCATCATAATATGCCATAAAGATTGAAGTATGAGTACTGTAAGGCACCCTAATATGTGGATAATTATAAGGATTGATATCACAAGATGCACAAACATATGGGATAAAAACAAGATCAGCATAACAAGATACACAAACATGTGAGATAAAAATAGGATGGACATCAAAAGATGCCAAAACATATAGGATATAAGTGAATATGATATAATCTCAAGATTTAAAAGCCTAAGATTAATGTTAGAATCTATGTAAGTTTGTGTTATAATAGGAAATGTGGTAACTAAGACAATATTAGGATATTTGGGATGTGGTATAAATTTGAAATGTAAGTTATAAAATAGGTCGATAGAGTCTGAATAAATAGAAATAAAATGAATTGTATCATCTAGGTCAATATAATATGATGATTAAAATGACTAAATAAAATATATCGCTTAGGTCAATATTGTCTAGTGATAATATATGACTTAAATGGGTTGTTTCAACATATTCTAGATTATGGCCATTGTAGTTGGGTGATATTGGAATTAAATTAATTTCATTAATGAAGTTGATCTAGTCTGATGATATATATGAAAATACATCAACACAATTTGTGTTGTGGCCAATGTAGTTATCTATAGGCAAAAAAATTATATTATCACATTCTATACCATGTTTGATGTAGTAATATAGAGGAATAGAGATAAAATATTGACACATTTTTTTTCATTGTTGATGTAGTTGAATATAATAAATAGTTCTCTATTGACACATTATAGGTTATGTCTGATGCAATAAAATATATTAAATAAAATTATATGGCCGAATTCTCGGTCGTGGCCCTTCAGTTGGCCATAGGTAAAATATTTGTATTGACTCATTCTAGGTCATAGTCAATGCAATAATTTGAAGGTGGCTGAAACTAAAGGGTATGGAGTTATTTGATACATTCTAAAATAAATTATTCCCATAAACAAGAATAAGTATGATAGCTATGAATATTCATATAGGATTGAGGATTAGAATCATCTAGAATGCATAAGTTAATATCTATTTGAATTAAGTGTTGTTTAGAAGATGAAAAATTGATAAAAATTTGTTGAATGTGAGTGTAGGTTTTATTACTCATCCCTATATGGAATTTGAAGGTAAATTTATAGGGTGGTTGTACATGTAATTAATAAAACTCAAAATTTCTTAATTTTTTGGAAAATTTGGGAAACCCATAAGAGGGATCATCAATGGGAAGATCCACTATCATGATAGATCTTCACCTTAAATATAATAGTCATAATATATGTTAAAATATTGTTATTAATTCTAAACCATGTGATAATTAGTAAACATGGGATAAATAATACCTCGATAAATATAAGTGTAAGGATCATCAATATCACAAGGATGAACATTGGGGTCTTCACGCAGGTAATGAGGATCAACATATTCAAAAAATGAATACCATTGTTCAAATCCTAACAAATGATATAAGTCCAAAAATTTATTTAATTAGGATATTTTTAAGTATTTTCATCAAGGGAAAGACCATATTCATTCTCACTAGAAGTGTCATCATAAGTGGGATGAGTATCATTGGGATCATTGACTTTGAGAAAACTTATGAGATTATTTCACAATGAGGAGTTTCCTAAAATGGTAGCCATGAATATTTTATGAGAATAAAAAAATATATATGAGACATTAATTATATCATCAATTGTGATAAATTTGGTTATTAATATGTAAAAATAGACTATATCAGCTAGTTTGATCCAATCATTTGAAATAAACAAACCATTTGACAAAAGGTGGTACCAATGGTAGATAGAAAAATGAATTTTATCAGCATATGTGATATAGTTTGTAAATACATATAACTATATTGAGTTTAAATATATACCCTAGAAACACATAGAACAATACTAGCCTGGTTGACACCATTTATAAGAATATACATAAATGTATTAGGCTATCTAATATAGATATACTCTCTAAGATATCATGATTTTGAAAATAATTCCAAGTTTTAAAAATGAATAAAGATGAATTTGAATTTAATAAATGAAAACTTGAAATGTGAATACAATCCAATTAGTTGTGTGATAGGATTCATGTCAATATCACCAAACTATAGACATGTGATAGGATTTGCCTACACCGATCCTATCTTAAGATATCTATACTTTGATACATTTAAATAAATAGGGCATATGATACCTAATGTTTGAGTAGTGACCAATGAATTTTTAGACCTAGAAAGAGGGGTACCTATGTTGCCAAAATCAAAGGAAAGGGGTTCAAAGCATTTAGGTATATGAAAAACTAAAATAGATCTAAATAGATACTATATGTAAGTAATTTATTGAAAATAATAAATGTAATTAGTTGTGAAAGTAAAGTAAATGGGAAGGTTTAGAATAATAAACATGGGTAAGGTGCCATGTTTGATAAAATGGGGGTCCAAGCAACCTAAAATGGAAATTTGGAAATTTAAATAAATCCTATAGCCATATTAATTATAAGTGTAGATAAAAATTATACATGGATACACACACATTCATTATCTAAGCAATAATAAACATCTAATTGTTAAGTAAATAAAGGAAAAATCATAAGATTATAAATACTTAACTTTATGGGGACCTGTCAAGACTCAATCTCCCACTTGGATAATGGTGATTTGAAAGATATTTTTGTGTTTGTGAAGGACTCAAATGGTTGGTATAATACCAAATAATACTACCAATGATTTATCATATAGTATTTATAATAATTTAACAAAATAAGATTCCTTAAAGATAAGATTTTATTATAAATCCTCTAAATGTGACTTAGGTAAAAAGTGTGAGAGAAAGCAAAGTGAATAAAGTGTATATGATATGTTTGGAATGAAATGTGACTTGTAGATATAGTTATAAAATACCCAAACCTATTGTAAAGGCTAAGTTGAAGGTATTAGACTAGTTTTGATGCAGTTAAGAGGAGTTGACAAATATTTAATTATGTTGTCCATATTGAAATAGTATGAATGCTAGAAGACATGCTTAAAATGGCATCAACTAAGTCAATATAATATGGTAATGGAAAATGTGCAATAAATATAGTATCATATTTGGTTTATGATTTAGGAAATGAGGTAATTGATATAGATGAATGAGATAGGATGGAATGAAGTAGGTATAAAGACAAAATTAAGGAATCTTAATTAGGAAATATGATTGATATATTCATGTTATAGAAAATAACATCTCTCATAAAGAACCAAAATCCAAACAACCAATTTCATAATACACCATTTAAGGTATATACTCATGGATATAGATACATACAAACATAAAGACATACATACACACACATATGCAAGTAATATATATTATTAATGGAATTCAAATCATAAAATTAAAGATATGAAAAATATATAACTAAGCATATTATTACTTCATAAAATGTGCATTCGTTGGTTTTTTGAAGTTGCAATATCACTTATATGTGATGTCTAGAAAATGAGGGGGTTTCAATTTCTATGGAAGCAACCAATAGAGAACCTACTAGAACCATCAAAGCATCTCAAAGACAAATTTTTTGAGTAATCAATATCACATACTGGATGCTGGAGGATACATAGAGGATGGAGTCTTTCAAAATCCTCTCATCAGTCACCAAAAATGAGGTTTCACCAATGATGTGTTGACATTTTGTGGTGTGTTATTTTTAATTTTTTTAGTCTGATATTGATTTAACTATTTTTTGAATATTATAGTCTTATTATTAATTTAGTTAAAGGTCTAAGTTTAATAAATCAGTAAATAATGTTGAAATAATTTAACTAATGATTTGTATAATTTATTTTTATTTTTAACCTTTCTATAAATAGTAATAAATATGGAGAAAATAAGACTTAGATGAAAATAGAATGAATTAACTAAGATAGGGTCTAGAATTTGTTATGCAGGACTAGGACAGTGTCACAAATCAAGATCTAGATTTTGTTTTGTGAAAGGATAGGATCACTAAAATTAAGACACCCTAGGGTCCAATGATATAGTCCTTTTTTGTCAGTATTGTCTAAACTACTCATAGAGACCTATGTTTTTTGGATTTTATTCATTGTCCCTATTGACCAATTTTGCCCAACAAGCCCAAAATCGGTCCCCTTCTTCCCCTACTATCTTAAGCCAGTCAATTTTAGGTTGCATAAGTTCATCGGCCTTGGTTCATGAACTGGTTCAACACTTCACTTGGTTCAAATGGCTTTAGTTCAATTGGCAGGTTCAATCATTCAACTCACTCAGTTGGTTCAGTGGCATCAGTTCATCAACATGTAGCTTTAAACTGTTGAACCAGTTCAATGAATAAGTTTAACACTTTGGTTTAATTGCTTCAGTTCAATGGATAGTTCAATGAGGAGATTCAATGAATAGTTTAGAAGGGCTCGGTGCGCAGTGTTGAACCATTTTTTGGTTCAAACAAATTTGTTCAATGCCATCAATTCAATGCCATTGGTTCATCAACAGTTCATTAGCTTATTTCAAGGGGCTCAACATGTAGCATTGAACCATTAAACTGGTTTAATGAGTGGTTCAAGTGAATGGTTCAATTATCTCAGTGCGTAGTGTTGAACCATTAAACCATTTTTGGTTTAATGAGTTGGTTCAATGACTTAGTTTAAGGGTGTATCCCAAAGCTAAAGGGGTAATGCTAGGTTCAGATACCCTTGTGAAGGGCAGGAAGCATTTCACAGGTAGTCATTGGGTTTTCAAGCAATGAAAAGTGTGTGAACATCAAATTTTACACCATAAAATCCAAAGCATGGAAGGCACCAAGTGGCAATCACAGAAGACTTTAACATTCTTTTGAGGAGTAGTAGAATGTGCCATGTGTCCCCTGTAGGGCTCGACGGAAGATGACGAGTGTCAACATCTATAGTTTTCTCTTGTTGGCTTTAAAGAAGATTGTGGTGGGTCTGAAAGAGTTGCTAAGACCTATGCGGAGCATGCCAAGTGTCAACATCTATGAAGCACTAGAGAAGGGGCCAAAAGTTTTTCTAAGGTAGTTAAAGGCTCTATGGAAGTAGCCATGTGTCACCTTCTATAGAAATCTTAAAAATACTTTCAAAGCCTCTAGGTTAAGTGGAAAGAGTAGGTAAGAGTGGCCACATATTGACTTCTACCTAACTCTCAAAAGACTCTCTAATGTAAATGGATGCTGCCACGTCCCATTATCAGCTCAGTAGAAGCTGCCACCTATCAACATCCATGTTTCAAAGTGTTTTCTAAGTGCCCAAGTAGTGGAATATGACACGTGTCAAAAGTGGATGCGCTCTTAGTAGAAAGAGTCAAAGGAGTAGTAGAAGGAGCCAAAGGAGGTAAAGAAGACAAGGAGAAAAATAGACAAAGTGATCTAAGTGGCACAGGAAAGTGTTGACTCAAGGAGTTATTCCAGTGGTTGACACAGTACCTACCATGTGATCATCAAGAGGAATAAATAGTGAATGACGCAACCCATTTTATTCATTATGCATTGATGAGTAGGCAAATGGTGTAGCTCATAATTTTAAATCCTGACAAGAGCTGACACAACATTATCTTCAGGCAACTTCCTCATCCCAATGTTTGAAAGGCACATGGGTCACTTGTAAAAAGGGCACCAAAATGGCCTCTTTCTTCCTCTATAAATTGTAAGCTTCTCATTCAAGAATAGATTTGACTCTCAGCCTTAAGGCAAAACTCTACCCAAAAAATCTCTCGGGGCTTGTAAGGTAGAGCTACCAAAAATTTACCTTGAATCAAAACACAACATTTTTACCTCCATTTTGAGTCTTGAATCTTTAGTATGTGTATATGCCTTAATTATATGTCAAGTCCTTTTCTTAATGCTTTTGAAAAATGATTTCAGCATGTTTGGTGCAATTTTGTGAGTTTCTTTTTACAGGTCTATCAGAAGTGTCCCTAGAAGAGTATAAGTGAAGTGGATAGGCTGATGCAATGTGTCTCAGAACACCTCTAGTAGTTATTTCCTCCATGTATCTCCACAGACCCTTGATCCACTGATGCAGAATGTTTTCTCATGTTAGATGAAGTGTATGGGAGCTGTTTCTCGATGAAAAGTGTATGTTCAGGCCTGAGTGGGTCACATTTTCTGGTGTATCACCTTTTACTTTTTTAGGCTTAGGTTCTATTTTCAGCATCTCTCTCTCTCCCTTTTCACCCCCCATTTTACATTTTATTTGTTAGAAGTAGGAGAAATTAGGGCCTAAAAGATACATCAGAGGGAGCTAGGCCTCATCTAGAGACTCTCCCCTCTAGCTTCATTGGTCCCACAGGTGAGAGGGGAGTTTCCATTATTGTGTGAAGAAGGTAGTAGCTCAGCCTCCTACCAAGGGTGCAATCTTCTGCATCAACATTTTTTGGCATGCCTGATGGAACCAACTAGGACAAGTTATGTCCAAAGAGTTGAAGAATTTTTGGTGTGTTCTTCGACCAACCAGCCTTTAGAGGCTTTTGCTTCAAACAACAATGGAGACTCTGAGTTAAATCAACTAGTTAAGCATTTCTGGTGCCATACCATTAAGAAACAACATTCTGGTATGTATAATCCCATCATTCTGAGCCATGGACCCTATTTTCATTGGCCAGCATAGCTATGATCATCACCAACCTTATGTTGATCCTTATTATGTCCAATATCACTAGTCCTAGGCTTATCATGAGCTATATCAGCCTTATGCCCAGTCTTCTCATTATGTCACTTCTCCCACTAAACCCAATCTCTTTGCCAATCAACCCATTTCAACCTTCAAGCAAGAACTACTAGGATACAAAAAATATGTAATAGATCTTGACACCAAAAGGGGATGTGGCCAAGAAATTCCTGATCATGTCATCCATCAAGTGAGAAATGCACTGAATTATTTTAAGAAGGAATGGACTCCCATTAATAGAGCCAATTGGCATAGGCTTACAAGTAACATGCTAGATGTGGGTGGTTTGATTGCATCTTTGGAAGAGAAGCTAAGTATTCATGAGAGGTAGCCTTACCAAGTCCATCAACCTACATACTCACTACCCCAAGCATCATATTAGTCATATACAGCCCCTACTTATAAGCCACGTCAAGCCTATCACAGTCCTTTCCCCAATTATGTTGAGGAGAGTTTCAAAATAAAAAACCTTGTTTTTAAGGCTAATCTTGATAGACAGATTGAATTGACAAATCTTCAGATGTAGTAATCCATTTTGGTAGCAAGGGAAGTGGAACCCAAACCCTCACTACCCTCTCACATTGTGGCCCCATCACCCCAAAAGGAGATGCCCAGTCTGAATGTCTTGAGCTGGAATAAAGTGGTCAAGTCATGGAACAACGAGGAGGAGAAAGGCATTGTCTAAGAGTGTGAGGCACAAAATGAGGTCATTCCTTTTCAAGTCCCTCCCACCCTTCCTTAGGAAGCTTCTTATATTTCATGGCAACCTTCATGTACTCCCCATATCTATAATGACTCATATGAGCTCCAAGAGGTACAAAATGAGGATAATATAGCTAAGCAGATTAAGGAATTAGAGGCTAAGATGAGACAACTTAGAGAGAGAGAGAGATGTAATTTTCAGACCTTGTAGAGGAGTTGACACCAAAAGACACCCCATCCACCAATCCACAAGCTAATTTCAATATTGATGAAAAGTTGGTAAAGTGGAGGGATGAAAATCAAGAAATTTTGGCCCAAGGTCTGCCCCCTCCTATTCTAGAGAAAAACCCCTCTTGTATGCCAAATTCTTTCTATCAGATGGCACTTGATATTTCTAGCTCATTTGATGCATCAATCGATCCTACCCTTAATCCCATACACCTAGCTTTTTAGCATGCCTCTTTTCAAATAGCTTTTTTTGTACATGATTAGACCCTCCCAAATCCTCCCCAACCTCCTCAAGTATTTCAACATGATCTCCAAATTCCAAGATAGAAGAAGGAACATCATGAACCAGCTCAGGACCTTAAAGAGAATAAAATTATTGCCTATTCACAGGAGTAAGGTTCCAATCCCAAGATTATGAGTTGGAAGCAAACAGTGGAATATTGGGACAAAAAGGAAGAGGAGGAGAAAGGTTTTTCTCAAGACTTGGAAGAATGTGAGGTTACTCCTACTTCTGATGGTGATTGTGACCTCCAAAAAAGGCTCTTCCAAGAGGATATAGACAGGTGGATTGTAGAGTTGGAATCTAAGGAGATATTCCTCAGCTAGTGTGTGATGGATGATTCAGACCCAATAGCACATTCCATGTCTGAACACACCCCACCTACACATCCCCAAGAGAGCTATCAGGCCATGCCTGATATAGGTGAAGTGCTGACCAAATAGAAAGAGGAGAATCATTTGATTCTAGTTTAAAGACTGCCTCCTCTTCCACATGAGTTCATCTGTCAGCGTTCCACTTCACCCCTTCTTGAGGAGGAACCTATCTTGAAGGAAGAAAGTGAAGAGAAGTATGCTCAGTTCATGACTGATTAGGGAGACTTCATGAGTGCGGATGAGGAGATCACCATAGGTACCCCCTTTGATGAAAAAGAAGACAAGTCACAAGCTTTTGGCTCTTCTCTAATGATGAAGAAGTATTTTTTGCCCCTATTCTCATTTTACAAGATGTTACAGAGGGGCATGGACACTTTATTTACCATGCTTTGAATGATTTGTTTGAAGTTATGGGGGCAGGTTACACTATTCTTCAAGGGGCTATGACCTGGTTAAGAGTGGATAAGGTAGCATTGGGATTCAAATAAGTTTACAAAGGGGTTGTAGGCCTTTAGATTTATCCCTTCAAGAGGTTAGTGAATCTAAAGATATTTTCTTTGAAATAATCAAGGAGAATGGTCATGTCATGGAACTTGAGCATGAGGTAGAAGAGAACAAGCTAGTCAATGATGCATATCAAGAGGCTTATGGTGATGAGCCAACATCAACTAATTTCTTGATGAGATACACCAGCCTAAAGAACCAATAAGAGGAAAGCTTCCAAGAACAAATAAAGTACATATATGTTGGAGGCATGTTTCAATCTAATCCACTCGGATACACACCAACTTAGGTGGTAGGCAAGAGGAGCAGGCCACCAGCTCTCCTTTTTATCTAGCCACTTGGTTGGGAACATAAGTTTCCTTGCTAGGGAGGGGACTTAAGAAGTTTTCCCTTTAATCTAGGAAGGAAGCAGATGTACCTGGTTAGTTGTATATAGTAGTTTTGTTTTTAGTTTCTTTCCTACTTTCCCTAAGTGCAGTTGCATAGGTAGTGTTTTTAGCCTTATGTGTGTTTTCCTTTGTGTGTGGGGTAATAGCTTCATGTTTAATTCTTGGATCTTTGGGGCTGTTGCTAACCTTTCTTCAAAGCTACATTTCACTCTATGCCCAATGGACTACAAGGCAACTGGTCTTTAAGCATAGCAGTCATGCTTCCCCTAAGGGTGGCCAATTTATTGACCATTTTTACCCAATAGGCCAAAAATTGGTCCCCTTCTTCCCCTACTATCCTAGGCCAGTCAATTTCAGGTTGCATAAGTTCATCAGCCTTGGTTCATGAACTAGTTCAATGCTTCACCTGGTTTAAATGGCTTTAGTTTAATTGGCAGGTTCAATCATTTAGCTTACTCAGTCAGTTTAGTGACATCAGTTCATTAGCACATAGCTTTGAACCATTGAATCAGTTTAATAGATAAGTTCAACACTTTGGTTCAATCACTTCAGTTTAATAGATGGTTCAATGAGGAGATTCAGTGAATAGTTTAGAGGGGCTCGGCATGTAGCGTTGAACCATTTTTTGGTTTAAATGAATTGGTTCAATGCCATCAGTTCATCGATAGTTCATCAGCTTGTTTCAAGGGGCTTGGTGTGTAACATTGAACCATTAAACTAGTGCAACTAGTGGTTCAAGTGAATGGTTCAATCAGCTCAACACATAGTGTTAAACCATTGAAATTGAATCATTGAACCATTTTTGGTTCAACGAGCTAGTTTAATGGCTTAGTTTAAGGGTGTGTCCCAAAGCCAAAGGGTAAATGCTAGGTTTAAATGCCCTTGTGAAGGGCAGGAAGCATTTCAAAGGTAGCCATTGGGTTTTCAAGTGATGATAGGTGCATGAATGTCAAATTTTATACCATGAAAGCCAAAGTGTGGAAGGCACCAAGTGGCAACCATAGAAGACTTTGACATGCTTTTTAGGAGCATTAGAATGTGTTGCATGTCCCTTGTAGGGCTCAACAGAAGCTGCCAAGTGTCAACATTTGTAGTTTTCTCCTATTGGCTTCAAAGAAGATTGTGGTGGGTCTGAATGAGTTACTAAGAGCTATGCAGAGCATGCCAAGTGTCAGCATCCACAAAGCACCAGAGAAGGGCCTAAAATTTTTTCTAAGGTAGCTAAAGGATTTGTAGAAGCAACCATGTGACACCATCTATAGAAATCTCAAAAATAATTTCAAAGCCTCTAGGTTAAGCAGAAAGAGTAGGTGGAAGCGGCCACGTGTCAACTTCCACCTGACTCTAAAAAGATCCTCTAAGGTAAGCGGATGCTGCCACATCCCATTATCAACTCGGTAGAAGCCACCACATGTCAATGTCTACATTTCAAAGTTTTTTCTAAGTACCAAGTAGCGGACTGTGACATGTGTCAAAAGCAGATGTGCTCTCAGAAAAAAGAGCCAAAGAAGTAGCAGAAGGAGCTAGAGGAGGCAACGAAGACAAGGAGCAGAATAGACAAAGTGATCTAAGTGGCATGGGAAAGTGTTGACTCAAGGAGTTATTCTAGTGGTTGACACAGTACCTACCATGTGATCATCAAGAGGCATAAACAGTGAATGATGCAGCTCATTTTATTCATTATGCATTGATGAGCAGGCAAATAGTGTAACTCATAATTTTGAATCTTGACATGATCTTACACAACATTATCTTCAGGTAGCTTCCTCATCCCAATGCTCAAAAGGCACATGGGTCACTTTTAAAAAGGGCACTAAAATGGCCTCTTTCTTCCTCTATAAATTGTAAGCTTCTCATTCGAGAATGGATCTGACTCTTAGCCTTAAGGCAAAATGCTGCCCAAAAAATCTCTTGAGGCTTTTAAGGTAGACCTGCCAGAAATTTACCTTGAATCGAAACACAACATTTTTACCTCCATTCTGAGTCTTTCATATTTAGTATGCGTCGATGCCTTGATTTGGTGTTAAGTCATTTTATTAATGCTTTGTAGAATGATTTTAGTATGTCTGGTGTAATTTTGTGAGTTTCCTTTTATAGGTCTGTCAAAAGTGTCCCTAGAGAAGTATAGGTGAAGTGGATAGGCTGCTGAAGTGTGTCTCAAAATCCCTCTAGTAGTTATTTCCTCCCTATATCTCCATGGACCCCTGACCCACTGATGTAGAAGGTTTTATCATGTTAGATGAAGTTTATGGGAGTTATTTCTCAGTGAAAAGTGTATGTTCAGGCCTAAGTGGGTCACATTTTTTGGTGTATCACATTTTACTTAATTAGGCTTAGGTTATGTTTTCAACATCTCTCTCTTCCTTTTCATCCCCCCTTTTTACATTTTATTTATTAGCAGTAGGAGAATCCAAGACCTAAAAGATACATCAGAGGGAGCAATCCCTCATCTAAAGACTCTCCCCTCTAGCTTTGCTAGTCCCATAGGCGAGAGGGGAGTTTCCATTGTTGCATGAAGAAGATAGGAGCTCAGCCTCCTGCCAAGGGGGCAATCTTCTGTGTCAACAATCCCTATATGAATCTACACGTTAAATCTTGATTAATGAAAGTCTATGGAACTCTTTGTAGAGATGATTTTGTCTTCAAACCCTAGACTTAATTATGATTTGAATAATATTGAGAAAGAAAGTAGGGTTAGTGTGTGTAATATGCACTGAACATGTATCCACACCCCTTATGTGGGCATGCTACCTATATACCAATACTTTGAAGAGGGATTAAGCCATACTTATTTCTCCCACTTGATGTGCTTTGTGAAATAGTGTTATGCAAATGTAAATATGCTAAACTAGGTGTGGTTGAGGTGGTTAGGGATTGGTGTGAGTATTTAGATATGTTTGTAGATGTATTAGATGGTTATATGTAGAGAATAGGAAATTTTCATAAATGGTATTTCTTGTATTCTTGTTTGGATTTGTAATATTTTTAAACCTCATTCTAAATGAAATTTGAATGGGATTTTATAGAGATCTATTGGTCATGGGTCAAATGTATTCATGCTAGGTCAATAAGATGAGGGATAGGAACTAGAAGGAAATGACCATTAGGTTTCAAAGTCCAATTGGATAGGAGTATTGAAATAGGACACCCTAGGGTCCAATGTTATAATCCAAGTTGGAAACTCTTATCATATAGGTACAAGACCTAGGGGATTGAATTATCATTGGAAATGTAGCCTAGCTGAGTTGGAATCAAGTTTCATAAGTCTACAAATGACTAGAAATAAGCAAATAGGTGTCTAGAAGGATCATGAGAGCATGCAAGAGGGACCTATGGGTTGGGTGTCACAAACCACACTCAAGATACCAATTTTTACATTATATAAGACTACATTTACACCCCCCCCCAAATTTTATTTTAGTGATGTAGTAAAGAAAAATACTAGGATAAAGGAAAAATAGAAAGCATACCTCAACTCACCTATAAGGGTGAAGCTTATGAAGCTCTGTGATGTTGGGTATGCATAGAGGGAGCATGTTTTGAAGTGAAAATATGGAAAATAAAATGAAGATTACATCAATTCTTACTAGACATATTATTTATAAAGTGAAAATGTATAAAAGTTGGGTAAAAGAGAGAGGAAGAGAAAGGAATAAATACACCTCACCAATTATGCAAACCAATAGAAAACCTATTGTGATGTTGAGTAATGATGGGTACGTGTTAAAAATGTTGTACTAAGAGTAATATCATGAATAGATTTGAGTAATAAATTCCCTAAGAGTGGATCAAGATTTCAAAGGATATCCTTTTGTTTCCATCATCACCCACTAAGTGAAGCTGTGTGATCATGCATGTGTTTAATCAATGTTTGGACTTTGTATCTAATCCTTCTAAGTAGGTGGATTAAGAATACAAAGGCTAGCTAGTATTTTGGATCTATTATTTCCTTATGAAGTGAAGTTATAAAAAATACCAATATGAATGTCTGTCATATGAGATGGTTCCTAACGTCTATTAATGTTATGTAATCTAACAATCTGGCATGGATAGCCGAATGTGTGCTAGAAACTAGGCCACTCTTGGCCACTCAAAAAAAGGTATAGATTAGGCTTTTATGAAAGCCACTCCAAAATAAGGCAATATGATTATATGTAAACTACTTGGAAATTTGACAACCATATATAGATGGAATAAAGCATGTAACTACTAATAATGCTTAGGTAATGCCATAAATTATAAAGAAGAGAATGTAAATGTCCCATGCACATTTCCCCCAATCACTGGTGTCTATAACATAGATTTTGATCTAAAAGTTATACCAAATACCTAATATAAAACTAGAAGTGATAACCATCATTCTATACATGATGCCCTTTATATCTATATTCTCTAATAAAAATTATACTAAAACTGTTGATTTTGAACTAAACTATTGCTAACAAAATTGTAACTAATCTTACCTTTCTATCTATTTCTAGAAAATCTATTTTTCTTATTGTTTGGATAGGAGTGTCAAAATAGGACACCCTATTGTCTAGCACTGTAATCCAATCTTGGTGATCTTGTTTTATAATTATTTTGATGACTATTCTATAATTATAATTATTTGTCTAGTTTGTTCTACCTAGTTTGAATTCTAAATACTATTCTAGGTGTTTTGAAAACTACTTTTTCACCAGTTATAGGCTTTAATCTCTATGACAAAAACCCATGTTTGTTTCCCCCTCTTATGAGGGTAGGAATGAAGACCCTATAATGACTATCCTTAGAATAAATATTCTTGCAAGTGTGTTATGATATGAATATACATGATGTAGTAATTATAATCGAAAAGATATAACATGGTTTGTGTGAGATATTATTAGATCAATAAGGGTCTACCTAGATAGATATAACAATGTAATAGCATGTGTAATTTAATGAACTAGAACTAGAAGTCTAGTTAGTTGTTTAGTTGTTAGTTGTCAAGGAGGGATGGAGCATGATGTCCATCATGGCATTCAAGAAATCAAGATAATGCATGATGTGGATCATGGCATTACACACATATGAGAAGAAATCAAGCAAGAAACACACAAGAAAAGAAACAAGAAGCATACAATAGAGGCCAAGGGGCTAAGAAAATAAGGGAAATGGGCACATGTCACTCAAACTAGGAATCAAGCATACAATGCAAGTTCAAATTCCACATAAACATATAATTAAAAAACGTAAGGTTGGCATAAAGGCCATAGTCACATATAAGAGTACAATAAAATGACATTGGAAAATGTCCTAAGGCAAACATAATAATATAAGCAATGGTCATTAACAAATTTTCTAAGGTACACATAAGAGACAAAATAGGAACTGAGAAATGCAATCACATCTAGCTATGCAAAAAAAATGAAAGAAAGCATATAATATGCTAAAAATACAGTCACATCTAACTAATGAAAACAAAAAGTGAAACTATGTAAGACATGTAGTACAAGACTAGGTATATGATAAGAAATACACAAGTGATATATACTAGTGAGTGTTGATAGAGTAATCTATGTAAGCTAGTAAATAATGTACATCATCATGATAAATAGAGTGTGTGGTGTAGGAATGACATAACATGGATGGTGTATTCATGTAGAAGATGCCCTTAGTGGGTAGATATATTGATATGTGTCTTGATTGTATGAAGTAGGATGCCCACTCAACGGGTAGAGTGAATAAATCAAGGGTCTGGAAGTCACTACACACACTTAAAGAATATCAAGTGAATTATGGTAATGTAGATAAATTGACAAACAATAGCATAAAATAGAAAAATGTTAGTCTAGCATGGTAGTAGAAATGCAAAGCATGGATGATGCATACAATTGAAATGCTTTTAGCATTTTGAGTTATTTGAATGTTTTTGGATTTTGAAATATTTGAATGTTTTTTATATTTTAACATATTTGAATTTTTTTATATTTTGATATATTTGAATGTTTTTGGTATTTTTGATATAAGATATGTACAATCAATCATGAGGAGACTATGCACAAGTAATTTGAAAAGAAGCTATATACAAGCAATACTGAGAATAAAAAATACTAACTAATTATTCTCTTGAGAGACTCCTTATCATGGTGTTCAATATAAGGGAGAGGGATCGTGCATGATCATGAAGCATAAGGAAGGTGTAAGACTATAGCTCTAAAAGTTGTGTATGTTATAAATACTCTAAAACATCTATAGTGGAAATTGACTATGGGGTCCCTTGAGAAGTGGATGAAACTATAGGGATCTTAGGGACCCATCTAGTAGTACGAGAAGATTTTTAAACATGTGCTCTATGTGTAGAGGCATGAGACCTCAATGATACTACCTTGGGTGTGAACATTGTAGCAATAAATTGTCTAGAATTTTGAAACTATGGTTGATCTAAAATAGGCCACTGTTGAAGTGTAAGAACTCTTTATGTTTGTGATGGACGCCTTAACTATGTTTGAATCTAAATGAGAGGAAGAATTGTAACTAAGGGACAAGCTAAAACTAGTAACTGTAAAGTAGAATATGGCTCTAAAGTGGGGAGTGGTAACTTGTATGAAACTCCACCAATTGTAACAAACTAATTAGTGTGAATGAATTTCATGCATCTATGAACTATAAAAGGTACTACTTGAATTTTTTGAATCCATGGTTTGACAAACAACATATCAAAAACTCATTCACTGAGAACAATAGTAGATGGTATAGTCAAATGTGTTTAGGATAAATGATTTTTAAAATTAATAAGGAAAATTTAAAAATTAAATGTAAATTTACGATTTAAAATATGTAGGAAAAATAAAAAATTTATTCGAAAAATCAGCAAGAAATTTACCCTAGGGTTTCTAGGGTTTTAATGCCCAAATGAAGTAAATTAGGTTCCCTAAATGGTTTAACTATTTTGCGAATATTGGAGTCTTATTCCTAATTTAGTTAATTGTCTCAATTGTATAAATTATTAAATAATATTTCAATAATTTAAATGTATAATTTATTTTTATTTTTAACTTTTCTATAAATAGTAATACATATGGAGAAAATAGGACTTAGTTGAAAATATGATGAAATAACTAAGATAGGGTCTAGAATTTGTTGTATAGGATGAGGATAGTGTCATAAATCAAGATCTAGATTTTTTGTGTGAAAGGATAATAGAACCAAAATATGATACCATATGGTCCAGTGTTATAATCCTTTTCTACCATTGTTGTCCAAACTACTTATAAAGATCTAAGTTTTTTAAGTTTTGTTTCATGTCCTTATGTGAGCCTGCCTATGAAATATTGAATACTAAAAGTCTACATAAATGTTTATAGAGTTGATTTATTCTTAAAACCCTATACTTCATTTTTCTTTTATCAATCTTGAGAAAGAATGGGGGGGTTAGTGTGTGTAATATGTATTGAATGTGTATCCACATACCTTGTGTGGGTACACTACCTACATACCAATACTCTAAAGAATGATCAAGCCATATTTAGTTCTTCCACTTGATGTGATTTATGAAATAGTGTTACGTAGATGTGAAAATTCTAAACTGGGTGTGATTAAGGTTGTTAGGGACTGGTGTGAGGATTTAGTTATACTTGTACATGTTTTGGATGGTTGTATGTAGAGAATAAGGAAATTTGCCTCAATGGTATTTCTTGTATTCTTATTTATTTTTTAAATATTTTTCAACCTCCTTATAAATGAAATTTGAATGGGCTTTTATAGAGATATATTGTTCATGGGTTAAATATATTCATGTTAGGCCAACAAGATGAAGGATAGGAACCAAAAGGATAGGAACAAAAAATAAATGATCATTGGAGCTCAAAATGCAATTAGATAGGAGCACAAAAATAAGAAACCTAAGTGTCTAATTCTATATTCCAATTTGAGTACTCGTATCCTATAGGTGTTAGACTTGGGGGGATGGAATTAGCAAGCGAAATGTAGCTTAGCTGAGCTGGAATCAAGTTTTAGAAGTTTATGTATGATTGGGAATAAGAAAAAAAGGTGTTTATAAGGGTCATGAGATAATGAAAGAGGCATATATGGGTTTTATATCACAAGCCACACTAAAGGTACCAATTTTGACATTTTATATGACTACATATATGATAGTTTCTATTTCAACATGTGTGAAAAATAAGAATAGTTATACCTAGTCACTTATGAATGATATTCCCATATAATCCTTTTGTATATTTACATTGGATAATTTTGATCTAAAAAAATGTGGCAATAATGATTTAAGGTTAGTGGTGAACTTTAGAAAACCATTCTATAAGGTTAGTGGTGAACCTAAGAAAACCATTCTATAAGGTTATTGGTGAACCTGTGAAAATGATTTTGGAAGGTTATTGGTCAACTTGTGAAAGCCAATTGTAGATGAGTGGGAAGGAAGAGATGTGTGGTGGCACATATATCAAAATAATATAATGAACACATAGAGGTGGAGAACACTACAATAAAAAAATGAGATATATTATACCATGTAAAAACTATGGGGGGGGGTGTTAGGATTATTTTTCACATTGTGTGAAAATAGGTATTTATGGAGAGAGGTAAATAGTAAGTTTGATATATACTGAAAGGTAAATAGTAGTTAGTTGTTATTAATTGTATGGTTAATATGGTAAGATTATACTAGTTAGAATATTATATATTTGAGATATATTGTTAATAGTTATGATAATATATCTATAAAGGTGTGTCCTTAATTATATGATTTAGGTGAGATAAAATAGGGGAAAAGTTATAGGAATAATATTCCAATATATTTTTTTAATGTCCTAAAATTTATTAATAAAAAAATAAAATATTATTATTGTGTGTTAAAATAATTTACTATGATCAAATCCATTAATCAATGCATGAGTTAAATCTATGTATTGGATCTTTTATTTCACATCATTCATACTGTCCAAGACTTCTTTTGTAAGAAGTCTTGATTTTGGCTATCCTTGGAGGAGGTTAAAACCAAATATTATCTATCTAACTTTTATAAAGAGTCTTACAAATAAATCATTAATGTTGTTTCACATTCAATGCTTCACAAAATCTTTATTATTTCTACTCATCCTTAGTAGAAGGACCAAAAAACATATGTTGAAACTCCATTTCATAACTACACTCCGTGACTTGGCTATGGGTGGCTTACTCCCCATATGCCTATGGTAGAAAATCTTAACTCTCATTAGGGTCTTCATTATTTAGTTCATACCCGTTGTTTCCATTTTAATACGATCTATGAGGCTTGCTTAGAGACTAAGTTATCTCACTTTTCTTGGTGTGTTCTATATAATAGCCTAAATATAGGTAGTTGGCTAGTGAATTTAGTAATTTCCCTCCCAAATTCCCTTTATATGGCCATCTATAAATGTTCCCTCATGTTTTCTATCACTACTCCAAAGCCCAACAGATCTAGGCATGGATTCATGAAGACTTTCCAATTTGATTTATTTTAGCAAAAACATATATTTATTGGATATAAACATACATTACCTTTTAAATACACCCAAGTTTGACATACATTTAGAGTGGAGATTCTATTTTGGTTATGCAAAGAAATAAATAATTTATTGTTTAACAATGTTTCTTCAAAATGTATTTTTTATGCCTTTAGAAAATCTTTCATTTTTTCCAATGTGCTTTTCTATATTCAAGTATAGGCAAATAAAATTACCATGGATCTTGGACATCTTCACTACCTTCTCACTCATTTTGGAGATGATCCTTGTGCTATGGCATGGATTCCTCTTTTTCCACCTAGGGATAATAAAATTATTGTAAGAAATGTTAGTCCTCCTCTTAGAGGTGTTCACCAATACAACTGATCTTGGTGCCACTCTCATATTGGAAATCTATATCAGTGCATGTCTCCTCCTAAAAAATAATGAGTGTGGTATCCTTTTCCTCTTTCCCTTTCTAGGTAGGATGATTAAGGTTATCCTCCTCTTCCTCTACATCTAGATGCTTTGGTGGTGCCACCTAGAGGTTAGATAGACATGATGAATAAGTTCCCTAGGATCTCTCTTTCCATTTGTCCTACTATACAATAGCAAGATGATGAGGATACTGCTTAGGTTTCTATTTGGGAGACAACTCTATATGGTAATGACTTACCTAACTTAGGTTGGGGTATGGATGATATAGATCCTACACCTTCTATCCTTGCTCTATAATCTTAACTATATTTACCTTTTTGTTTATGATGTTATGATGACTCATTCTTAGGTGGGGCTTAGTGTTATTTTTGTTTTTGTAGTGGCTTATTCCTACGCTTGGCCCAGTTTGACTCAAGGCATGTTTCCATACCACCTTTTTTTGTAAATTATTTATAAATTATATATTTTACTAATATATAGATATATTTCATCAAAAAAAATATACTCAAGATATTCAAATCATTTTATGAGATATGCCATATAGTGAAGGATAGAGAAGTTAATTTATTTTCTTTGAATAAAATTAAATATACATCAAATATTATGAATAATTCAAAAAAAATAAAATAAAAAAATTTATAAGGTAAAAATAAATGATAATAATAAAGAGGAAAATATCATAACCAATGTAATGTTGTAATCTAAAAACTAGTTACAATTGACAGCTCCATTAAGGAGGAATTTTTCATGATTACCATCACCTCCTAATGTGAAACTAAAGAATTTTCACAAGTGTAACCTTATAACATTCCTTCCTCCATAAGATCTTGATCCAGGCATACCTATACAAAGGAATTATGCCAAAAATTCATGTTGTAAATATCATAAGATTGAGAGAGTTTCAATAAATAGATGTTTAAAGCAAAGACATAAGATACAAGATCTCATAAATGATAATGTACCTATTTGGGAACTCATACAAAGAAATCTCAACTGTTAAATTAAATGTTTAAGATATTTAATGATCATTTTCCTAAACATGAAATAATATAAACTGAGGACACTTTGTAGGTATATTATGTATACACCCAAATTTTGTACAATCCGTCTTTAATACTTTTCTATGTAACTTTACACATAAAATATTGATGATGAATGAAATATATATTAGCACATGTTTTTTGGTATTTATCTATATTTCATATGTTTATCCATTTGTTTTTAATAGATCTAAAATTTTTCACAAGGATCCCCAATGTTTTTCTTTTATATTCTATACTGTATTTTTGACATGTCAACAATTTTTAAATAGATTCCTACACAGAGATATGTCTATAAAGAGTGGTTTTGTCTAGGAGTGACTTTTGGATTTATTTTGGGTCATGTTTGTTTTTTTCCTCCCTTATATCTGTTAGGTCTTATTGGCTCATATTTTATGTGCCAATAGGTCTCTTAATTAGAAATCAAAAAATCTATAAATATAAATATACTATGAGTAACTAAGGAAAACACTCTGCATGATCAAGAGATCTATAAATATTACATATTTTTATCTATAAATTTTTTGAAGCTAGAATAAAAATTTATAAAGGTTGAGTTTTCATTCACTTGCTTGTGCCAAGGCTAAAATATAAAGAGCAACTACAATTGCATTCATAATTTCATGCACACACATTAGTGGGAGAACCATGTTTGAGTTTGATCCCTCTTCAAATTATTGGATTTGTAGTGAAGCACTTGATCATTCAAAAAATATTAGACAAGGTAAGTATAGCTCAATCTATTTCTCTCAACACCTCCTATTTGATTTCAAATCATTTTTTGTGTAGGAACTTGGGTTTTTTATTATAATCTTTTACGTGTGACAATCAAATCTATAAATATACAAATTATCTTATTTAACACAAGTGTGGGTGAAGAAACAATCATAATGTTGTCAAAACAAATGTGGAGAAGTCCATAGACAATAGACACATTTGGCCTAAGCTACTATCTAGGGAGTGTATTCCTATCTAGACATAGTCAAATATTGAATTTGATATATCACAATCCCATTTATTATGTTTCTCACTATCAAATGTTTGTAATAGTCAAATATAAACTTGGATATAAGTTATATTTTTATTGGTGTTTTCCAAAAATAGAATATTATTATATTTATAAAGTTGTAATCGAAATTACTAGTAAACTTTTTTTTTTACCATTATAATTAATTCAATAACTTTATGCTTATTAGACTCACATAATAAAAAATAAGGTAAAACATATTAGTGAATTTTTAAATTTTCTATCATTATTTTATTTATTATTTTTAATCTTAGGATTTTAGATTAATTTTGCATTTCTATACAAAATTATTATTCTTCTGATTTGGTTCTTAGTTTCAATTTATTGTTTCTTTATTTTCTTTTCTTTTTAGAATTATGTTCTGGTAATTATAAAACTAATAGGAGTTGTTATATGAAAATTGATATTAAATTTTACCTAAGCCATGGTGTGAGGATTACTACTCTAATTCTTAATCCATTAGACAACATTATATAGGTATTTTAGTTTTCACATGCCTCATGGTATATTATAAATACATATGGGTTTTTTTCTCATCTATATGATTCATTTCATCCATTCAGTTTTATAGTGCATTGGTAATTGGTTAGCCTTGGTAAGTTACCTTAATATACCTTAGATATTGGATAATGTAGATATAGGATGATGAAATCATCCATAATTAGTGCCTCTTTGGGCCTTGTTCACTATTTAGAAATGGGATAAATATATTGAAGTGCTATCAAAATTTCAAATGAATCAAAGACATAAAAATCTTCTTTGTATACCAAAACACTTCCTAATTCCCTTTGCTTTGAATATAATTTTATTACCCACATATGTTTCAATAAGATCAAATCATGTTTGACCACAATGTAGAAAGCTTATTCCACTTTAGTTTTGTAAGTGTTTATTTTTTTCATTTACTTATCTATGATTGAAGTATAAGTTTCTAGTTTAGATTTTATTTCATTCAATTTGATTTCTTATCTTGTATTCTATAATTAGATCTTATATATTCTGACATGTTTTGTGGGACCTTGTCCCTCATATTTTACATCATAAGTGCATCTAAGAATTAATTTGAATTGTTATTGATTGATATTTTTTGTATATATACATTTAACACTTGTTTTGGAGTTTAATATTTATTATTTAAATTTATTTTCAAAGTTTTTTATCTTGTTGTTTGTGAACTTATAGAACATCAAATTTTTTCTACAAAATAATGAATTCATCCTACAAAATAATGAAGTCATTGTAACAAAAAGTTAATTAATTTTTGTTTACTTTTGTTTAGTTTATTCTTTTTATAGTAGTTACTGTGTTTTAGCTTGTTTAACCCCATTATATTTAAATTCTAATCTATATTATGGCTTATATTTTCTATTTATGTCATTCTTAAAAAATAGTGAAATTATTCCAAACATTAGAAAACTCATCCAAGAAAATAGTGAATTCAATATGCAGAGCTATGAATTCATTATATCAAACAAAAAATAATTTTTTGGGATTTTTTCTAAGAATAATGAAATCATAGTTATCTTAAATGAGTTCATTAGATCAAATAATAAATTTGTTACATAATATGGAAAATTCATTTTGACTTTAGTGATCATATTATAGAGGCCATAGCTTTTGACTCAAGAATATGTTTGAGGTCTTTTATGTGACAAAGAAAAGGCATCGAAGAGGAGAATGAAAATATGAAAAAATATTTAAACTTGGATAATTTATAAAAACTATAAAAATAATTATATTAAATAATAAAATCACCAAAAACTTCAATGAAATCATTTTAAACTTTAGAGAAATTTTCTAAAACTTCAACAAATTCATAGTAAATAGTGTTAGTGCCCAAATTTTCACTAAAGTAATTGAGCCCTTATCAAGTATGAATGCCTATTTTATTATCCCACTTCCTATTTTCAAGTGTTCATCACATGTCAAAATTCTTATTAATTTGATCTTTACTAGCCTATGGTCTATCAAAACCTTAGTTGAATTCATGTTTAAGCACTTTAAGGTCATTTATCATAATTTCCACATCTTAGACCCTCTAATTTAAAATCAAATTTGGTGGGAGAAAATTTATGTGAGAACATTTTGAATATGCCATGGACTTAGTCTATTTTTTATACTAAGATTTTGCCATGTTTATTAATATGATCAAACCTTAGTCTAAAAATCCATATTAGGTCCCTTTTATATCTGTTAATGTTTGGCCACTTTTGTTTTTTTAACATGGTCTAAATGATGTCGAGTCCCTTTATTCTAAAATGAGCTCAAAGTCCTAAAGTCTACGTTGTATTTATTAATGTCCAAATAATTTAGGCTAAGTCTTTTTATACCAAGTGATTTATGTCCTGAGCTATGACTTAATCATTTATTACGTTTAATTCAAGATAATCACATCTAACCTTGCAGATCACAATCTAATGATGCAAATTAACATGGAAAAAATTGATCTAATGGTGTATAATCAAGGATTCTTAGTCAAAGGGACTCAAGATGAATGTATATTTGATAAGTTCCAAGATCATGGGCCATGATTTAAAGCTTGGGCATGTTCCTATTAATCGATGGTATGTGGTAAAGTTTATAGATCCTAATTGATGATATGTAGAAGATCAACATTTTAATGAAGCTCTAAGACTATCAAGGTGATTGCAAGTGTCACCGTCTTTGTAGGATACCTGATGAAACAATGATGAGTAGGGGTCAACAATTCAAAGAGCCTCATAATTAATGTGATAAGGATAGGTGTCAATCTCTCAATGAGCAACAAAGAAAATAAATGGTTCATGGTTAATCATGAATCCAATAGATTGATGTTGTGAGTGAGAGATGACTTGTTAAGGGACTCAGTTTAAATGAGGATCTGCTATATGGTAAAATAGTGCTAGCCTAGAAGAGATTGACTTTACAAGGTGTAAATAGCCCATACATCTACCAAATGGCATGATCTTAGTCATAAGGAGAAAATGTCAACCAATGATGTTTGACTATTTAGATTAAGATCCAATAGTATGATATGAAAATGGAATTTTCAATGGAGCTCCAAAACAAATGTAGAAGTGATAGGTGTTAAGCTTGCAAGGAATGATTTAATGTTTGAACATGTTCTCATCAATTAATGGTATGTGGTAGAGCATATAGATCTTGATAGATGGTGCATATGGGTCAAATTTTTTAAAGGGGTCTTAGTCAAATGCTATAATTACATGTGTCACTAATGTGGTGAGTTAGATATAGATCTATGGTCTATGCTTAATTTTTGTAGATAAGATTGATGATGTGGGATCAAAGGTAGATGTCTCAAAAAATTAAATCTTGAGCATATTATTAAAATCTAATGGTGCCTAGCTAGATCTGACGTGTCATGTTACATGTTAATATGTAGCAAACTTTGGCTTATCAGTCAAGATCAATGCTCGTTCATGGATGGATAAATATTTGAATCACAGAGGAAGGTATATGGGGAATTAAAGAGCATATTTTTCAATAATGACCATGAATAATTAATTATTTTTACCACAGCTCAAGCATTCCAATACAACCATCATTGCAAGAGCAAGTTATTCATGGCATGTATAAGAGGAAAGATAATTGCCTAGGAGGTTCCATATGTGTAGGCAAGTGATCAAGGGAATATCTAGGTATTTTAACATGATGATAAAGTTTTTTTAGCCTCCATCATGAAGTGCACCTTATAGATCATAAAAAAATCAACTCTAGTCCAAAGGTTTGTTGCAAATATCCATCATGCCTTGTTGAGGAATTTAGATAAATGATTTCTTATAAATGGAGAAGATTTTCAAATGAATAAAAGGAATATTTTCCATTTGGGAGCATCTTAGTGTAATTGGGAGGGTTGTTATGATTTTTTTAAAATTATAACCTATAGTCATAGATTTAAAAAAATAGTGCAAAATGTATAAATAGGGGGTTTTGTCCTCTATTCAGGGGTGGGTCATTATATTTGTTGTTATTAGTCATTGTTTTTCTCTCAAAGTATAGGCTCTTACAAATTTTAGGATCATGGTTGTGTGTGTATTTTTCCTCTCTTTCTAAGGTGGTTGTAGCTATATAGCCATTAAAAAGCTCTAAGAGCATTTCTATATGTCTTCCTATCCAACATGGAAAAAATACACCATGCTTATCCCCATGGAAACATTTTTAAAAATTGGTGTATGTAAGAATTTATTTCAAGTTAATGGAAAATACTTGTGGTTATTTATTGTATCATGTTAATGAAATGTAATGAGATTTTTTACATGCTATGTTGATTGGATATCTAGATTTTTGATTATGTATGGTTGTCATCTTGGGCATAGATTTGGGTTATAAACCCCTTTTTTCATAGATACTTAGAAATATTTTATTGAATACCTCATTAGGGTAACCTGGTTTCATGAAATTAGTAGGATAAAGTATTTTATATTCTAGTTTTAGTGTATATTCTAGGGTTTTAGGGATCATTTGGAATTTTCATTTTATTTGCACCAATGGAAACAAATTTCTCCTTGTAGTTTCCATGGCTTACGTTTTAGTTTTCTTACATCTTTGTAATAGTTTATGTCATGTATGTTGAAAAAAACCCTACTATTTAAAAACCACCATCACACCACCCCTTTTTATTATTATCTAACTATCGTATCCTATCTTACCCTGCAAATAATACACCCTTTCCATACTATAAGTTTTATTTTCCATATAGATGCATAAAATCCTACATTTAACATGCATCTGCATCTTTTTATTAAAATAAATAACAATGCAATCTTCCTTTTATCCCCTTGTTGCTGAAAAATTCTTTAGAATGACGGTTTCATGCACATCCCCATATGTCTTTAGTAGCTTGTATTTGACTTAGTTCATTTGTTCATTCCATGTGGTAACCCTTACTAATTGGATTAAATGAATTTGGTTATGCCTTGGTCACATTTGTGTTTTCTTGTACTAATAATCCCCATAGATATTGAATTTCAAAATATCTCCATATAAGTAAGATACTTGTTATGTCCTCTCACCTTGGTCCAAGTAGAGCCAAAAGTAGTAGGGAGCTGACCATACCCTTTCTACGTTCCTCTCTATCATTTTATTTGTTTCGTTCATTATGTATGTTAAACCCTTCCCCAAAAACAATTAAATCATTAGTTTTTTCATATTTATTTGACATTTTCTTTCATGTGTCCAAGGTTGAGAGTGAGAGGTGTACAACTGGGAACCAACATAACCAAACCCACCTAAAGGCTAATATGATGACATCATACAATTTATATGTAATTAAGAGGAATTAGATAAACTTTACCTATGTTAACTAGACCAAAACAATAAAAACACTAAAATACAATCTTAAAATAACATCAACCATGTTAATATATTATGAGAATGTAAGTAGTGCAAAACATATGGTATCAAGGTGGGTTGGTGTAGTAGGAAATGAGGGAGCTAACATACATGAGTGAGATGGGATAGAATGAGGTAGGTAGAAAGTAAAATATGGGGAAACTAAGCTAGAAAATAGGAATGATATGATCATGGATTAGATAACATCTCTATCAAATCACCACAATCCTAATCACTCTTTCATGATGCACTCTTTAATTTATGCACTTAGAGATATCGATGATTGACAAGTCACTATAATAAAAAGCTTTAGTAAATTATAAAGTGAAAAATATTATATGTTTACATTTTCCTGACTCAAATCTCATCATGTGTCATAAAGGATTAATATGGGATGGTGTTTTAGAAAAGAAAATAATAACACAAAAAATAAGGTAACTTAAATTTAGAATAAATGTTGAAATTAAATTAAAATTAATTAAAATTTAAATATGTACCTTCACTTACCTTTATGACTAAAAAAAATGGCTACATGTGTAACACATGATGAGAGGTTCCCAATGTGCATAAAAAGAGGTGGACCTAAAAAATAAGATAAAATATCATTTTTTTGCAAAAATATTTTGTTATCACCTAAAAATTCTATATCTCACAATGGTTGTAAGACATCTTTGAGTTGATGTAAAGGACTTAAAAAAAAATTGATGAAAAAGGAAGATTATATCATGACATATAAAAATATTATGTTTAGTATGATGATGGATATGTGATGTCCATATTATTATTTTATACAAAAAGTGATCAAATGCATGGTTGAAAATTACAAAAGCTAATGTGATGAAAAAAATTAATGTTTAACACACTAAATCCTATAAGGAGGCATGAATAACATTGTAAGTAAATGAAATATAAATATAATAAATATTGAATGAAGATATGTAATTAAATAATGTGATCCCATGCAAGATAATGATATCATATTCAACATAAAATATTTTAAATAAAAACATAATTCAAAATATAGACAAGCATATCAAGTCAAACATAAATAAAAACATATATGAAATTATGAAAAATGTCTAATGTAAGATAGGTAAAGTCCTTAAAAATAGATCAAGAAAATCATGGATAAATTAAAATAAAAATCTATAAAAAATGATAAATCAAATATAGTTCTTAAAACAAAATGTAGTGTATAAAAACATAATAACTTAATGAAATAACTAGGATAAAAATGAGATGTTTATGAGGATGTTCTGGTCCTATCCAATGTCTTACAATGCAACTCACAAATTAAGCCAAAGGAGTAAGTATATAGATGTCATCATTTAAAATTAATATACAAAATGGAGATATTAGGAAGAATATGATGAAAATAAAGAATGTGAGGTGCCACATGGGTGATGTGGAATTCATTATAAGAAATTAGACAAACTAGATAAGTAGAATAGGCTAATAATTATCGATATTAAGGATCTAAGACATTACAAAGTGTGAAAAAAATGTAGAAACATAATATTTTACACTTTATCATTTAGCTATGTTTTCTCTTATAATGAATTTACAAGCATTAATATCCCTAAGTTAACTCCTTAAAGGGTACACCATGAAATGGTTGGGTAAGCTTGTGGTTATTTATGAGAGATGTTGTTAACTATGTCATGATCATATCATTCCTATTTCTTAGTACAAATTCTTTATATTTTTATTTCTACCTACTTCCTTCAATCCTAACTCATTCTACTATTTCAATTACCTCATTTACTAATTCACCAACCTAAATGATACCATATATTTCACACTTTTTCCCTCTCCATTCTATATCAACCTATTTCATATCATTCTCATCTTGTCTTTTGGAATTCATACTATTTCATCTTGTATAACACAATTGAATGTCAACTAACTCCTCTTAACCACATTTAACTTGCCAATGACATTCACTTATCCTTTAGGGTGGGTTTGGACACACACACACACACACACACACACACACACACACACACACACACACACACACACACACACACACACACACACACACACATGGACATACATACACACACATCATAATTTATTGTAAAATATATCATATACACTTAATTATCTCTAATTTCGCTCATAGGTTTTCCTAATCATATTTCATGGAGTTATAGGTATAATATTATCTTGAAGGAAGCTTGTATTATGAAATTTTATAAAAAACATTTATTTATTTACTAAGTGTATGTAATAATAAATGCATCATGTATATGTATTAATCCTATATCAGATAAGATAGATCATACCTACACTTCTGATTAGAATATACTTGTTAAGTAAGATCATGACCAATATGGGGATCTACTAGACCCAATTAAGGGATCAGTTGTATCACTTTTCACCACATATCATGCTAGGAAGGGTTCCAAAGCCTAAAGTCTAACACAATCTCAAAATAACCCTAATGGAGTCCTAAGGTTTAAAGCATTCACTCTATTCTAGTAATAAGAAAGTAAATATAATCTAGTGTACACCAAAGCTTTTGGCACAAAGTGAGGGATTAGAAGAAATAAAACAAAAAACTAAACAAAACATGTATTAGAAGACATATACTCATGTTAATTTAAATACAATCCTAATACATGGAGAGAAAAATACAAATACATTATCTATCTACTCTTACAAAGGAGAAATAAAGTTAGGAATACTTGCCTTTGAAGATGAACCCACCAAGCCTTAATCTCTACCTTGGCCAAAGTGCTTCATAAGAGATTATTGTGTTATGTAATGATAACCAAGATAAATCAGCTCTAAGTTACACAACCTATCTAGGAATACAAAAGGCTTCTCCATAAGACAAAATCCATATCTGCAAAGAAATTATGGAACCCTAAGCTTTATTTCTCAAGTAGAATGGTCAATAAGTAGATGTTCATTCATACTTATTCACTGATAATTATTATCTTATGAAATGGTGGGAAATGAACTTGTATATAAAGGTAGATCTTGCCCTAAATCCTATTGGGAACATCAATTGTACAAGGTTGACCCAATTGATCTAGTGTGTTTTTAGGGATAAATCACTGGGTCTGGGCTAGGTTGGTTGAAAGGATAACAACTAAGAAAGTGAAAAATACCCCTAAATTGTACTGGGTTGACCTAGTCAACCTAATACAACTAACAGTCCAAAAAGATGTTAAGGCAAGGAAAGGAGGATGGAAAGAGGAAAAATATTAAAGGAGGTAGGACTGAGAAGAATAAGCTTAGTGTAAATGGTTTTTATGAGATAAGTGTGTAGATGGCAACTGGTAAAAGGGTCAACAATATTATGAAGAACCAATAGTCTATCCACCCCTTACCTAGTGTACCCCTTAAGGCATGCACTCAAAAATATTGAGAATTGATAGGTTCCTATAATATATAAAGTGTCATTAATTAATAAAAGTTTAAAAATATAATGTGTATACATATGCCCCACTTGAAGCTCATCATGTGTCACATAAGTGCAACACGAGATGGTGATTCAATATAAAACATGATAACATATAATGTTGATGATAATTAAAGTGTAGTAAGTGTAAAATAAGATAAATGAAATGGATGAATTTAAAAACATATACCTTTAACTTACCTTAGTTCCATAGACAAATAAGTAGACTATAATAAATGTGAAGGCATCCAATCTAGAGAACACTAGACAAACCTATATAAGTTAGTGAAGAAAATATCCAAAATTTAATAAAAAATATATAAAATAGGCATATGGTAGTGGAAAATAATCTCTATGTCATCATGAATATAACATGTTTTATGGTTTTCAAAATGAAAGAGTAGAAACAAAGATATAAGCAAAATAAGAAATCTATAGTACAATAATTGAAAGATTAGAATTTTGAAAAAGTGTTTTAAAATTGGGGAAAATATAATTAATTTTTTATTTGGACTTGTGAAAGAGGAAAAAAAGATCTCTGGAGAGAAAATAAGCTAGGATGGTGAGGAGATGACATGCTAGACAAGGAGAGGTTTCAGAGGTAACAACAGGTGCAGTATAGGTATGCAACTAAGAATATTAAATTAGTTTATGAAATTTGTATTGAATTAAGTGAATGTTTCATGATTTTTATTTTAAGCATTTCTAGATGTCTAAATGAATCTAAATCAGATTATAGGGGTAGCAAATATGAAGATAGGAAATGGGTTTGGAGGGTTTAGGTGAAAAGCAAGAAAATTACACTTTTTTTGGAAAATGCAAAGGATTGGTAGGCAAAAATCATTGGTTTAACCCAATGAACCTAATAAGATATAAAATAGGTACAATCCATAGTACCAACCTAATAGGTATGGGTTGACCCTATACAATCTATAGGCTAAAGGCCTAGTTTGGAGTTGTAAGGTGGTTTGAAAGGTCTAGAATGGAAACTCAACACTAAGGAGGGGAAGATAAGGGGGTTGACTCAAATTTATAAGCCAACTAAATAAAAATACAAGAAAATTTTGGTCAAACTTATTTTACCAAAGAGCTAGAATAATATGGAAAGGCATGCAAAATGATTAAAGTAGGCCAGAATGGCTCAAAATAACCAAGGTCAAGAAAGAATAATAAGGCTAAAAGTAAGCTAATGAGAGTAAAATAAAGTAATTTTAGGATTTTTTAATTTAAATTGTTAAAAGAATGTATTATGACTATACATGACATGGAGGAACTAATACATACTTTGTTATCTCTTGGGTACATGGATGATGGAGATTTTAGTGACTTGTGGATGCATCATGGCTATTAGACTTGTTAGATAGGTTATTATATGGAGATAATGATAGACTAGGATCCATAGGTATAGGTGGGATAGCAGAGATGTGTTGGATCTCCTTTAGTGTTAACCTATTAGTCATGTTCCTTAGTTTTTGGCAATGATTGACTAACACCTTCAAATGGGAGTTGAATAGGGATATAGTAGAGGTGGCTATCATGGTAGATGATGTCTATGATATCTTGGGGCTACCTATAGTAAGAGTGTAAGTGATTATAGGGATACTAGATAGTCTAGAGGATAGGATAGCCTTAGTCATGTGGGATACAAGCTTAGAGATTATATTAACAAGTAGGAGAGTGAGAATGTTTGATGTCTATACATCATATATTTTAGATATTTGAAAGGTTGTGGTAGGCCTTATGACATAATGGGTTCTATGTCATAAGTTAGATGGAAAGGTACCACTATTTGTGGTATCCTTGAGCAAGATGATCTTCTAAGAGAAAGTTATATATGAACTACGATCCATCATCTAGGTCAAGTTGGCACATGATATGTATGAGATGTTAGTTATATGATAGAGGACCATAAGATTGATCATATTAATGATAGCTTAGATCTATGAGAGAGATCCTATATATCAACTGGCTAGGTTTTCACATACAATTGATGATAGGTTACCTCAAGTGTGGAGATGGATGGAGGACCAAGTAGCATATATCATACCCCACATGCCAACACTATAATCAATGAGATGTGTAGATGTCATGTGGAATCCATATGAGCACATATAAGCTATATGGGTGAGTTGGGACATAGTTGCACTAGTGATAAAGAGGATCAAGATAGTTGGACACTATTTCTAGTTTTAGAGAGACACATATAGTGGCATGAGTGCTAAGGAAAATGGGCTTAACTCATCTAGAAGCATCGATAATAATGCCTGAGTAGTGGGTTTGGCATGTGTGGGAGCCATGAAAGAGGAGAGGAATAAGACCTTTAGTAGTGAGGCTGAAACTAAGGCCACATCAAGAGAAACCATGGATTGGTGAGGCATAATGAGGAGTTGAGAAGGAGGATAGAGATGTATAAGTAGAGATACTAGATATATCACTACTAACTCAACATCTAGATAAGAGTAAGACATAAAGGACATGACATCGATAGAGGTAGGAGGCATAGGATAGAATGGAGACTATTACCATCTTAGATGACCCCATATGTGAGCCAAAGGAGATCATAGAGAGACCACTTAAATATAGTCTAAGACTGACAAAAACTATGATAGCCAAGTTTGAGCTAAGGAGGTGGCCTACAAAAGAGGTGATAGGAGTCCATGGAGATGGGAAGACTATGCTAGGTGGTCATGTAGATGGGGAGACCATAGTAGTTGAGATACAGATAGGTAAAAAGAGATGGTTAAATTATTTCTTATATTTTGTTTAGAAAGAAAGATAGATATTTTGAGATATAATAGTGATCTAATATCCATATTTTTGGATTTTTTAGGTGTAGGTGAGGATGAGTAGTAGAGATGGGGGTCCTTCATTAGGGGATCACTCCATGACATCCTAAATTATAATCTAGAACCTTATGAACCTTAGACACTGGAGTATTTGAGTGTACCATTTGCCTCAGCTCAGGCAAGCTAGTTTAGATTAGTTGGAGAGGTAGCAAGGCAGATACAAGCATAGTGAGAGAAGATGCAACCACTAATGGTGGTGGTTACATGGGAGATATAGGCATGGTATGCCTTAGAATATGAGAGAGTTATACATCTAACTATTGTAACATAGATGATAGAGATCTAGACCTAGATGGTGGAGTCACAAATGTGTGCAACATGCCTATAGGGATAGGTAGTGGGATTGGAATATTAGACAACCTTATTATAGTGTACCATTTGGAATAATCAGACTGAGGCCTTAATAGGAAGCATGGCTAGGCCATGAGATAGATAGGATGGGACCCAACCATAGTTTTTGGGCATTGTATATGGTTGTATATGTTGTATCAAACTCATGATATATATATATATATATATATATATATATATATATATATATATATATATATATATATATATATATATATATATATCAATATATCATTTTGGAATTTTATTTTTGGATGTGTATGTTGTCATCATGATTGATTATAGCTATTTATTATGGTCAAGGTTGTGGATGCTTAGGATATATTTATTTCTCACACATGTATTTAGATTTCTTGTATATGCTATAGGAAATATATGAGATGTGGTTTATTTTCTATCAGTATGAAAAACACATGCATGATTAAAAATAAACATGTAACAAGGACTTGGAAAAATATAAGCAATCAATAAAATGTACTACACACTATTTCAACCTTGTAAATGTGTAATAACAAAAAATGACTAAGTGTTAAGAACCATGAAAATGGCAAAACAAGATGGTAAAACTAAATTTGTTTTTAAACCAATGTGAAATATTTTTGCACCAAATTAAAACAAGTAAAATCATACTAATACCATGTTGGGAAGTAGGAAAAATAAAGTAATGAAATGGAATTTATGTAAAAGGGCATAAATGGTAATAAAAACAAACTAATTAAGTCAATCAATCATACTAAATCATGTTGGGAAGTATGAAAGAAAAAAATCAAAAGATTTGTCTTAAATTGGTCATACTAATTTATGTTGGTAAGTATAAAAATTTCAAGAAATGGTTGAAATTTTATATTCACTCTAAAAATAAGAAGATAAAAAGGTGAAATAAAAATTAATTAAGCATAAAATATACTATATCAATACGGGAATCATGTAAAATAATGTGTAACTTCATAATCAATTGAGACTTATCTCAAATTTAACACATGTAATTTGGATGGTGACTTAGGTATTATAATTTTTTTTGAATATGGTTGGGTCCTATCAATGCTCTTACACTGCAACTTGACAAAGATAATACCACTAGGGTGGAATAAACAAGAAAATCAGGTAATCAAGGATGTGGGTAACAGGAAGGAAAATATGGTAATTTGTAATGATGGTCAGGTCCTATCCGTGATCTTAAAAAGAAACTCACAAATGAAATCCCAAAGGGAGTGATCAATAGAAAAAATAATATTTCACAAGATTAAATATAAGTGAAATAAGGAATGAAAAGGGGAATGTAAAAATCAAGACTTAGGCATCTTATGAGAAGACCTTAGGAGGCAAGAGGGATACTAAGGACATGGAAAGACACTAAGTGACTAGTTGTTGTCTATGTAAAAAGGAAACCTAATCATTATAGGAATAAAGATTTTTAGGAAAATAATTGTGCTACTAAGATAAAATCATGAAGGTAGATTCATACAAGAAAATAAAATGGACCTACCTTCCCACGATGCGTTCCCCACTCTTCAGGACTACTTAAAAATCCATCAGTCTACTATGAAGATTAGGTACTTTCATGAGAAAGTAGGTAGCACTAAAATATTTTTTATTTTCCTCTTCTAATCTACTATCCTACCACACCCCAAAGGACCTCAGCTCTACCATGAGGCCAATTGTTGAGTTTGAGCTTCAACTAGAAGAAGGAGATGTGCTTTGAATCATGTCCTTTAGTTTGATTTGACTTTTAAGAATAATTTTGCCTTTTGTTTAAATGATTTATCTTTTAACTTTCTTTTGAAGGGTTTTTAATATTCCTCCTCCATATAGACTTGGAATGACCAATCATAAAAGAGATAAAGATATACTTGAATGAGTTGTAGGCTAAGGATAAAGGAATCTAAGTAACCAAAGATAAATATTGAATAGGACACTTAGGATTGATAGTGAACTAGCATGTTATATCAACTCTCAACCATGTATATGCTTAGTTTGTGGAAAAAGGAAGAAGAAAAAAGGAGATCAAAAGGTGGACAAGTAAAAGGAGATAATAATGAGATATATTTTTTGCTAACTGATCACATGGTAAAGGGAGGTAATAACCAAGGGGAATAGGGTAAGTATAACCAAATAACCATGACAAATTATCTATGAAAAATATGGATACGAAATCAAAAAAATCATAAAGATATAATAAGAGAATTTTGACCAAAAAAACTCTAGGAAAAAGTTAAGGGAAAGCAATGATAAATAAAAGATAATCATATGTGAAAATAAATGATAAGCAAGATATATTACAATAATTATGAAATAATGATATAAGATAAGAAAAAAATTGACACAATGTCAAATTATAAAACAAATAGAAAGAAGATTAAAGTGCACATCCAATCCATATATAAATGTGAAAGCACCATGCATGTGCTCATAAATAATGGTAAATCTATCCACACACATTATCCAATACATTGGATAGGTCTCTATGAAGATATAATAAAACTTCTACTAATGTTTCATCAATACTCAATGAATACTAGGAAAATACTTCTTTTCTAATCTCCTTAACTGAAAAATTAGGAATTCTCAAAGGATCATGCTAAGGAGGAAAATTAGGCAAAGTTTAGTCAAGAGAATGTGTGGGAATAGGATCTATGGGAGGATAAGGAATAATTTGTGGAGAAGGATCCATAGGTGAAGGACTCACAGGTGGAGAATAATCCATAGGTGAGGGAAGGTCAACAGGTGAAGAAATCACATGTGGAGGCATATAAGGTAATGAAGGGACCATAGGAGGTGATGGAACCACCAGAGTTGGAACCATATGATAATAAGGAGGAACCTTATTTTTGGAATGACCTATGGGAAGAGTGGTAGAAGTTTTGGTAATGGCTATAAGGTGATCTTTGAGATGTTATTGCAGGATGAAACATTGATCCATGTGATGGGCATCACATAAATTCCATAGACAATATACCTCATCATACATGAAAAAATATTTAGGAAGTACATTTGAGGGATTTATAGCTTTGTCTAATGATGAGGAATAAGGATGTAAGGTATTAAGATCTTATCACAACTTATGAAAATGGGTGGATTAATGGTTATTTATCCTATTTAAGCCATAGATATGCTTATGAGTGGTTTTAGTAGAAATACTCATGAAAGGAGGTAAAATAGGAATAGAAGAAGCTAAAGAACACTCATTAGAATATTTGGTGGGTAGATGAGCCATCTTAGGAAAAAGAAGCAAACAATCACCAAGGGAAGGTGATGATGAGGAAGGAATGGAACTAGGTTCAATAGAAGGAACAATACCATCAAAATAAGGAGTAGGAACAATAGTAGTTAAAGTCAGAACATGATCAACTATTTTAGGAGTGAGAAGAGGATAAACTATAGTAGGCTCTATTAAGAGAGGAGTGGGATCTATAGAGGGTATACAGAGGGTCACACTAACCTTAGATATAAACCACCTACAAGGGGGTTACCTATCAGAATGGTAAGGCCTAGTCATAGCATGATCCATGAGCATAGTTATATGTGACTCTTTAGAAACATGAGGTTTCAGTACCATCTCTAACCAATAATAAAGGGGAAAATGAAAAAATTAGGAACTAGAAGTAAATTAAAATGATGAGATTCATGAAAAGACTTAAGTAAAGAACAATAATGGACAATCTCAACATCATGGGCTTGTACAAAACCACCTAACAATAGATCATCTGAGGAATAACCATTATTATTACTCAAGGAGTGAAGATCAATGATGTAGGTTAGGATAAACTTGTCATTCAATGAAGCATGGTGAATATAATGCCTAGTCTTAGTTAATACTATGATAATGTCATTACAAGGATATTTATGAGAATGAGGTTGCAAGGAAGTAAATATTTGTGAGATGAGATGAGGTGAGAGATCAAAAGTTTTGATCTTTAAATTAATCTCATTAGGCTCATCATCATCAAAATATAAAACATTAGGAATGTTACCAATGAGCTCAAGATGCCCATTATAACTATGGGTTGTATAATTGGAAAGTTGAGATGCTGAGACTCATGAAATGGAACACTTGGCAAAGGCTCAAGAGTAGGAATCTTGAAGACACCAAAATCTTGGAATTATTTGAAACTATAAGGGTTAGTGTCACCTTTAATCCTATAAATGGCTCTATTGTGAGGGAATATAATACATTAGGCAAAATAAGTGATATCTCTCATGTGATGAGTCCATAGCCTACCAAGAAAGATGTTATAAGAAAGGGAGAAGTTAAATATCATCACCTTCACATGGATGTTGACAAGTGGGATGGTAATGGGAAGCCACATGCAACCTAGAGGAGGCATTTACCTTCTATTGTATCCTTGGTATGTGCTTTGTGTAGATGTGAGATTGCATTTAAAATATCTAAGAGTCTCAATCAAATCAAGAGAAGAAGCACACATGATAGAAACCTCATAAATCAATGCACAATTGACTTGGATATTCTTGATTTGGATGCTAATGAATAAAGGAGGATCATCCACATGAAGTAAAATTTCATTAAGAATCCTAAAAGATATGAGAAATCCTAGTGAAAGAGAAGTATCTATAGTTAAATCAACATTGATAGACATATCTTCACATTATTTTAAAATACTATCTTTGGAATTGGACAAAGCTACCTCCCATCCTACTAGTGAAGGATGAGGGACATTTATCTCAAATAGGAGTTGCATGAGTTATTTTCTATGATGTGGGGAATTTCTCATAATCTTAAGAAATTAAAATTAGGATGAGATATTAGTAAGTTATACAATGGCTTCCCACTAATCATAGCCCATAATAAGGTTGTTAGATATAGGTGTTTAATGGTTAAGGAGGTCCTCAGAAGGAGGAATAAACACACATTGGATTTTTTTTTGATAAGAATAAGAAGAAGCTTTGGAAAAAGGTTTTAAATCATGTTGAAGTGATGAAATATTTGGTTTAAATTGATTTTGAGAATTTTAAGAAGTGATAGTATAAGATTTATTATTATTATTATTATTAGAAGATGATATAAGAGTGGTAAAAATAGAATGGGATGTGTTATCCAAAGGAGAATAAAAAATTAGACTGTCAAAAGTAACAAGATATTCTTACCCCAACTCATTTAAATGAGTTAAAGAATAATCCTAGATAACATGATATGTCTTATGGGAAGGAGGGTAGATAGGTTTAGAATTAATGAAAGCCACCACCATTTGCATATTATTCATTGTAGACACATTATATTTAGAATTTTGTTGAATAAGACTTCATACATTATTGGTGGAAGGGGTGGGCTTGTCTTGATTTTCTTGGGTAGGTTGATGATTAGGTAAATGATCTTTATAGATAGCCAATGAGCATTTTCTTGATTCAAGGTTTGATTTTTGTCATTTGATTTATTGTCCTTAAAGTCAATCTCATAGGATTTTTGACACTTATAGATAATGGAATCATCATCAAAATTAGGTCCAAGAAGAAAATCCATAGATAAATTATGTAGTTATCTATAGGTCTCATGAGAATGAACCCAACTATCGTGAAACCAGAAAAAATTGTTAGGATCATATAAGGATTTTTTAGGATGAGTAAGGTCAAGCTCTTATGGAAGAGGCTTGGGTAGATGATTAAGAAATTCAATTGAGGATAAAGGTTTGTGAACATTGATCTTATTGGGTGAAGAGAAATGAGGATTAGTAAATTGTTGAGAAGAAGGAACTAGTTTTGAAGAAGGGTTAGGAATGACATCTTGAACATTTTGAATGGTGTCATAAGAATTGATAACACCATCATGGGTGATATTGTGGTTTTTGTCCCTAAGTAATAGATGAGGACCTATATAAGGTTTTGGTGGCTAAAATTGAGGCATTATGAAATCTTATCTTTTATCTTATGCAATAGTCTCCTCCAAGGTATGTGGAGAGAGAGTGAAGACTTTATATTGATGTTTAGGAAGGAGAGAATTTGTAAAGAGATGAAAAGGTTTTCATCCATCATGTTATGTTCACATTTTTTTTAACAAAGTCATCCATATCTTAACAAAGGCTTATGTATTTTCATTCTCATGTTGTTTTCAATTAATGAAATGGACCAAAGTGTTTTTAGGAAGATCGTTAGTCTAGAATTCTTGAACTAAAGCATTTACTAAGTCTTCCAAATTATAAATGAAGTGAGATCTAAGTTGATTATACTAATCGAAGGCATAACCCATGAGTGTTTTGGAAAAGAGCTTGGTATCATCAAAGGTGTTTAATTTGACCTAATCCTTGTAAAGATTTATAAATGTTTTAAGGTGAAGAGTGGGACCAGTTGACTCATTATAATAAATTATAGGTGTTATACCTCTTATATAAATGTTAGAAATTAAGTAGTGAGAGGTTCATTTTGTATATTTTTGATTGTTTTATTGATTAAAGGAGGTTGAGGAGTGAGATTGACTTGATAATATTGAAGAGGAGAGGGAAAATTTTTGTTGTGTGCCCCAAGCCATTGGTTGTGGGTGAGATTTTAGATAAGGAGGTGGTTTTGCATTCTCATAATTTGATTTCTGTTATGAGATTGAAAGGTATTCATTTTATTGAGTGTTTGAAACAAAATTCGGTGTGTTTGATTAACATTATAATCATTATAATTGGTTTTTATGTTGGTATTAGTGGCTTGGGTACTACTATTAGTGTTGATATGAGCTTGAGAAAAACTATGATAATGTGAGGCACTAGTGGAAAAATTTGCTTGTGAAGAAGAAGATGAACTAATGAATGGTTGTGATGAAGAATCACTATAAGTATGATTTCCTTGGGTATAAATATATGAATTAACGAAAGGATTAAGGATGGTGGACCTTATGAAAGGCCCACTAGATGCAGAGCCTAGCATGTTAGTTGAGATACTAGGCATGGATGTAGAAGAGGCTAGAGAAGAAGATGTCATGACATAAGAAGGAATTAAAACTGAAGGAAGAGGTTAAGAACCAAATAAAGTGTTAAATACAAATCCCATATTTAATATAAGATTATGTGAATGAGGCTCTTCAATTTAACCACTAATCATGAGGTTGTAAATAGTAGAATGATCCTTTCCTCTATGTTGAGTAAATTTGGAGATAAAGAAAAGAATTTTGGGAGTATATTATAACTTAGGTTGGTCTTATAAGGATAAAATAAGATTATTCTACAAATAGGTATGACAATAGGTCCCATATTTCATTATGCGAGTGGAAATATGAACATTACTAATATCTAAAAGAGGATCCCTACTCTGTCTATGGGAGATCCTATTAGGATTGGTAAAGTTCATCATGTTTGTTGACTATAAATTAGTGTCATTATCAATATAAATTACATGATGAAGGTAAAATAAGAGAGATAATAAATCAAATATTAAAAGAGGTGATTGAAACTATACAAGGTTGACTGGTTCAATCCCATATAGAAATATGGATTATAAAACTATACAAGGTCAGCTAGGTATAGTGTATAGAAGGCAAAAAGCACTAGGTTGACTAGGTCAATCTAGTATGGAAGATAGGGAACTCAAGAAGCCTAAAAATAGATTTCAAAATGAAATAAGCTATCATTACAAGTAATAAAAAGTATTAAGTACTAAAAGGAAACATATAGCCAATTGAATTAATGTTGGCCAATCCAATTAAAACACATAAAGTAAAATATTGCACTAACACTATCTAATGTAGGATTTTATACACATAATTGAAAAAAGAGAAAGAAAATAAATTAAAAATTAAAGCTAATAATTGGTCAACCTGATTGATAATTAGATTATTAAGAATGATTTTAAAGGTGACTATAATTTGGCTATAAGAAAGGTACTAGATAATAATCTAAGGATGGTTTCAGGTAGTTTGGGTTGAAAGGGACTATAGTGGAAATTATACATGCTTTGTATTAGGGCCTGCCCCCTCATGTCACACACCATAATGATAAGGGTGTTAGGTGTTTAGCTATAATATACCATTAACCATGCTTTATACACGACCAAAGCATCAATTTAGCTTCCCCCTTGGTGATGAAATACAAGTAGGTTGGCCTAAGGTAGACAAGATGTTAAATTACTTGTTTATGTTTTGTGATTTGGCCATGTGTGGATAAAATAGAAATAATTAACTAAGTGATTAATTTAAAAATCCCCTAATTAGACTATGTGTACTATTATAAGAATATAAGCAATAGAAAAAAAAAAGGTGTGAAATAATTACTAATATATATGATGTTAATTATAACTTTAAAACAAGGTATAGTGTTGAAAATATATGCACAAAATATATAAAAAGGTATATAGGGTCAAACATGTATTTTGGAAGCAAATTTTTAAAATGAACTAGGTTGATAGTCTTGATCCAGTTATATTAGACATCACATAAAATATAGAATTGGGTCAACAGTGTCAATCCAATTGACTATGCAAGGGTAGTTTTGAATACTACAAATTATAAAAGTAAAGATAGTAAAATAGAGAAAAAAAGAAGTAGAAAGGAATATTGGTAGATTAGAGATGTAATGAAGGAATATTGATGATGAAGAAATTTGAATTATGCTTGATAAACATACAAATTTGGTTGATAGAATTGATCAAGTTATATAAAGACTATTGAAAAAGTGTTGAAACTATAAGGGGTCAAATGGGTTAACCTAGTAAGCTAAAGTGGGTGTTTTAAAAGTTGGAAACCTATATTGGGTCAACTAGATTGATCTAATTATTTGTTCCTATAACTTATGCTTAAAGATAAAAAGCTAAGTTGACATAGTTGATCCAATGTGTCAAAATATATGATAAAAATGATGATCAAAATAAATAAAATAAATGAAGGTAAAAGTGAACAAATCCTATAAGGGTTAGTTCACATCAAGTTCATTAGAATTTATGAAATTTAAAATGCATCATGTATACGAATTAATCCCAAATCAGATAAGATAGATCATACCAACACTTCCGATTGGGATACACTTGTTAAGTGAGAGCATGACTAATATGAGGATTTGGTATACCTGATTAGGGGATCACTTGTATCACTTACATAACACATCATGATAGGAAGGTTTCCAAATCCTACAGTCTAACAAAATTTCAAAATCCTAATGGAGTCTTAAGGTTTAAAACATTCACTCTATTCTAGTATAAAGAAAGGAAATGTAATCTAGTGCACACCAAAGCTTGTGGCACAAAGTGGGGGGTTAGAAGAATTTATAAAAACAACTAAACTAAACATGTATTAGAATAAATATACCCATGTCAATGTATATATAATCCTAATATATGGATTAAAGAATATAAATGGATTATGTATATACTCTTACAAAGGAGAAATAAAGTTAGGAATACTTACCTATGAAGATGAATCCACCGAGCCTCAATCTCTCCCTTGGCAAAGGTTTTTTGTAAGATATTTTTGTGGTATGTAAGGATAACCAAGATAAATCAGCTCTAGGATACATAGCCTATCTAAGCATCCAAAATACTTCTCCACAAGACAAGATTTGTACCTCTAGAGAAAGTATGAAACCATAAAATTTATTCCTGAAGTAAAATGGTAAATAAGTAAATGTTTTCTTGCACTTATTCAATAAGAATTATTCTCTTATGAAATGGTGGGAGATTATCTTGTATATATGTGTGTATCTTTTCTTAAATCCTTAAATAATGTTAGTTGTATAAGGTTGACCCAGTTAAACTAGTGTGTTTTTGGGGATAAATCGCTAGGTCTGTTAGGTCAGCTGAAATTCTAACAAACCAAGAAGGTGAAAAATAACTTTGAATTATGCTAGGTTAACCTAGTTGACCTAGTATAATTGATAATCCAAAAGGATTTTAAGGTAATAAAATGAGGATGGAAAGAGGAAAAATATTGGAGGAGGTAGAAATGAAAATAATAAACTTAGGGTAAATGGTTTTTAGGAGACAAGTGTGTAGATTGAAAGTGGTAAAAGGGAAAATAATCTTATGAAGCACTGATGGTCTACCCACACATTTACCAGTGTACTCCATAAGGCATGCACTTAGAGATATTGAGACTCAATAGGTTATTGCAAGATATAAAGTGTTAGTAATCAATAAAAGTCTAAAAATATTATATGTATACACTTAGTAGTTAGATTTTGATTTTTATCTAGTGAATGAATTGGCATGTATCCTTGTCTAAGTTATCTCTATAATTATACTTAATGTGGTTATAGTATTGGTTTCACCTACCATATTTCCATTTTAGGTTTCCTAGACCCACATTTGTCAGCCATATTACCTTATCCCATTTTTATGATTATAACCCTTCCCATTTAGATTACTTATACTTTACTTACACAACTACTTGAATTTATTAGTTTCAATAATTTTATTACATAGATGTATAGTTACATATATTTCATTTCTTATTGGCCTAAATGATTTGGACCCATTTCATGGTATATTTACCCATGTTTATAGGTATATGGACCCATTGGTCACTACCCAAATATTAGGTAACAATACATCTATTTGATTAACCTTATTCAAGTATAAATCTCTTGAGATAGGATATTTTTAGGCTAATCCTTACACATGCATACACAAAACTTGGGATAACAATTGAATTACATAAATCATCCCATGAATGCTAATATTCATGAAAATTAAAATGATCATAATTTCCTATTGTCTAAGTTTGTCCCACATATAAATTTTGCCTAAAGGAGGAGAAAGAAGCTGAGCAGAGTCTTGGTTGAAGAATGATCCTATCACTTGTCACTTATAAATATTTTTAAAACACTTTAAACAAGCTTAAAGTGTGAATTTAATGATCTTAAGGAACTAGACTATCTTGGAATGTCATGCAGGAATGAACATGCTAGTTTGGTTGTGAATTTTAATAAATGTACATAAGAGGCCTATAAAAGCCAAAGGATCACATGGATATGATTTATTTTTTGCCAAAATATTCCCTTGAAAATTTGATGTCTTGATGTACTTTCTATCTCAAGATACAATATTTCAAAAATAATTTGGCAGTATGAAACATGCCCAAGGATGTCAAGTTAAAGCCACAAGAAATATCTCTTTAAATTGAAAAATATTTAAAGGATCTTAAGAGTGAGTTTGGTGTTATCAAGTGTCAAAATATTAGATTTTAGGATCATAGGTCAATGTCACATATGTGATCAATCGAGTTAATAAGTCAAATGTGTATCTATGATACACGTTCAATGATGTAAAAGAAGATCAATGGTGAGCTGAAGGTCAAAAGGTCAATGGATATTAAGGATGATCATGGTGAGCTCTTAAGGAAATTGATGAATCACATTTGATCAAGTGAAAGTATATTTGATGAATCATGTTTAACCACATAGATTAAGATCAACAGTGCAAATCAAAGTCAAAAAGTCAATGAATTCAAATTGCATTTGAGGTCATCACGTGGTGTAAGTGCATTCAATCATAGGAGCTACCAATTGGGTCTATATAAATGATGTACGATTAACAAATTTCATAATATTGAATGTAGATCATAGATTTATAGCCTACATTTAATCTTAAATACAAAAGACTCTAAGTAAATTGATGGATTAGAGTTGATCAAATCTTTGAAAGGCATCGGATGATGACACATGTCCTAGGTAATAACAGTTAGTTTTTAAAATGAAATGGGTAGTCCAAGTAGATGCCACATAGGTAGACACATTAGTTCAAAATATCTCACCACCAAAGTATTTAAATACACAAATTCAAGATCCAATAAGATCTAGGTTACTAGAGAAGATATTTTAGAATCATAAGATGTCATTAAAGCTCTAGTAATCCTTTTAGAAGTTATCAAACATAACCTTCATGTCTTGTTCAAAATCAAGAAAACCTATCCTATAGATCTTCATTTCAATTATGGCCTTATGAAAATTATTAAGGGAGTTGGTTTTCATCTATAGAGGACCCATGTTTAAGGTTTTAAAATAGGGGTAGGTTTTTGATTATGAAAGAAGTGTCTCATCTTTCAAAATAGTCACATCCTTGACAAAGTAGGTACATATAACTACTTAAAATAGACATAGTCATGGCTCTATCAAGTTTATATATGTGAGGATTTTATCATTATAATGAATTCAATTATAATACAAAGTACAATTCCAAGAGATATATTTTGGGATTAGAAAATGTAGTTAGAACATTCAATACATTTTTAGAAGGCTTTAAAGATTTTACCTCCTAATGGGTCATGACTCGTCATCCTAAACAAATGCTTATCTTCTAGTTTATTTCTCAGCTAATAAGAGGGCTTAAATACTATTGGGATAAATAATGTTAATTAGTCTATGGACGACTAGTCCTAATTTGATCAAAATATGGTTGAGCATTGATGGGTGGTGGTAGCTCATTGATGGATTTTTTATGACATGCTCCTTCTCTCTCTTCCCCATTTCTCCTATATCTCCTATTTTTCTTCCCTATTATAAGGGGGATACTCATTAAGACTCTCTCTCTCTCTCTCTCTCTCTAGGTTACTAGAGAAGATGTTTTAGAATCATAAGATGTCATTAAAGCTCTAGTAATCATTTCAGAAGTTATCAAACATAACTTTCATGTCCTGTTCAAAATCAAGAAAACCTAGCCTGTAGATCTTTATTTAAATTATGGCCATATGAAAATTAATAAGCGAGTTGGTTTTAATATATAGAGGACCAATGTTTAAGGTTTTAAAATAGGAGTAGGTTTTTGATTATGAAAGAAGTGTCTCATCTTTTGAAATAGTCACATCCTTGACAAAGCAGGTACATATAACTACTTAAAATAGACATAGTCATGGCTCTGTCAAGTTTATATATATGAGGATTTTATCCTTATAATGAATTCAAGTAGAATACAAATTAGAGTTCCAAGGAATATATTTGGGGATTATAAAATGTAGTTAGAACATTAAATACATTTTTAGAAGGCTTTAAAGATTTTACCTCCTAATGGGTCATGACTCGTCATCCTAAACAAATGCTTATCTTCTAGTTTATTTCTCAGCTAATAAGAGGGCTTAAAGACTATTGGGAAAAATAAATGTTAATTATTCTATGGAGGACTAGTCCTAATTTGATCAAAATATGGTTGAGCATTGATTGGTGGTGGTAGCTCATTGATGGATTTTTGATGACATGCTCCTTCTCTCTCTCTTCCCCATTGTAAGGGGGATACTCATTAAGACTCTCTCTCTCTCTCTCTCTCTCTCTCTCTCATCTCTCTCTCTCTCTCTCTCTCTCTCTCTCTCTCTCTCTCTCTCTCTCTCTCTCTCTCTCTCTCTCTCTCTCTCTCTCTCTCTCTCTCTCTCTCTCTCTCTCTCTCTCTCTCTCTCTCTCTCTCTCTCTCTCTCACACACACACACACACACACACACACACACACACACACACACACATTTTAGATAGACTCTCTAATTTTAGAAATAAGAGGATGATACTCTCACTTGACTAGGCTAAACCCTATAAAAAACTCTAAGAACTACCTCTTTAATAAATAAGATTAATTTTTAACTATCTCTTACCTTTGACTAGTGTTGATTATGCTTGTGCATGATGGCTTTATGAATGAGAGTCTTCCATATCCATTTTACTTCTCTTTTGCCTCTTTTAGGGTGTTTTCAAGCTATTTTTAAGTCTGACCTTGTGTTTTTTCTCATATTAATGGATGCTTGGTGTGAGTCTTATAATTCCTCTTTTCTTCCTTGATTTCTTGGTGAGCCTAGTTCATGAAACCCTTATGTAATTAGCTAGTTTGTGAGATTTTGTGAGCCAATATTATCTTAATTTGATCTAGTGTTTGTTTAAACTTATGTGAGCATCATCTCATTTAAATTTGGTGTATCACCTTTTATATTTCTTAGTAACGCTATCCACCCTTTTTATTTCTTTTCCCAATGTAGAGATTAGTCTAGGTGATCCATCAAGAGGAATCCATCCTTCTCTAGAGGTTCTACCATACCACATGATACCCATAGCTTGGGGTTACCCCAATATTGTGGTTGAGAGTGGGGGATATTTTATAACTCCCTCACAAGGGTGCAATTCTACATCGCAACACTTCCCACAACATGTTCCCTAGTTCTAAAGACCTTTATAGAGTCATAACCTACTATGCATATTAGGTACTTGTGTGATAATATATGTGGCACCATATATAGGAATATATGTTTATATAAATAATATAATGAGACCTCCTACCCAAATATACTATCTTACCACACCTGAAGGACATAGGCTCTATCATGACTCTAAAGGTAGAGTTTGAGTATTGACTATAATATGATACATGCCAAATAAATATCACTTATTGCAGTGTGTTTTAAAATTTAAGACATAATTTCCTTTTAATCATTGCATTTTATTATAAATGTATTTTAATTATTTTGGATTTTACTTTTTTTATCCTCCATATGGATTCAAAAAGACCAAAAATGAGTGAAATAGTTAGATAATGCTAGAGAGATTATGCTTGACCACTAGAGAGGATAACCTGATGACCATTATGCATAAATAATCTTATACATGCCCACATGTAAGTGTGTAATATAAAAATTGGTTGATACATATCTCCAACAAAAGGTACCAAGGGGAAAATGGGAATCATGGATGATCTATCCATGTAGTGAGTGATACAATGATAAATATTATTATAATTGATCATAACATAGAGAAATAGTGATTCAAAATTAATGGTGTTATGCTATGATAGTGATGTCACTAGGGAAGTCATACTAACCTACAAGGGATATACCACAATCACTAAATAAATTAGTGCTCATCCCAAAAGAGGGATAAATTAAATAATCATCCTAAAAGAGGGAGAAAGTAAATGGTCACAAAAAATATGGGGAAGGTAAGTATTCATCCAAAAATAAGGGAAATTAAGTGATAGTTGAAGGATCACAAAGAAACTAAGGGAAAAAAGCTGATAAATTTTAAAATTATGAAAATCCTAAAGTCACTACAAAATATCCATAAGAGAAATAAATATCAAAGAACCCAAAAATTAATAAATTTTGTAAGCTAAAATGATATAAAATCCAAAGATGATACCTAATCTCTATAGTAAAAACTAATTATAAAAGTAAAAAATAAAAAAGAACTAAAAAATAATCAATGGTGTAATTAATATCATTTTAAAATAAGGGGAAATTAAATGAAATGTATAAAAACAAAGAAAATGAGATAAAATAAAAATAAAAATTCATGTTAATGACTATGTCAAAGGAAAGCATGCAAAATGTGTGCATGCTTTTATCTAAATTTTTATTAAAGTTCAATGTAATGATGATAGTCAAAAGGTGAAAAGTTCTTGATGAGTACTTTATGGAAAGGATGAAGTATAAAGAGTCTCAAATAAAAAGGTTGGTCATTGAAATATGCCCCAAAGTCATGGAAAAGATCAATAATGGACATCATAAGATGCCCCAAATATTTAAGTATGGGCAGTGTAAGTCACCCTAATATGTGTATAATTGAAAGGATGGGTATAGCAAGATGAAAAAAAATGTGAGATAAAAATAAGATGGGAATAACAAGATACACCAACATGTGAGATAAAAATAAGATGTACATCACAACATGCCAAAAAAATATTATATTATTGAATATGATATAACCTTAAGATTTACAACCCTAAGAGTAATGTTATAATCTATGTAAGTTTGTGATACAATAGGAAATGGGGTAACTAAGGCAATGTTAGGATATTTGGGAGGTGATATTAATTTGAAATTTAAGGTATCAAATAGGTTGATACATTCTAAATAAATAAAAATTAAATGAATTGTATCATCTAGGTCAATATAATATGATGATAAAAAATGACTAAATAAAGTGAGTCGATTAGGTTGATATTGTCTAGTGATAATATATTCCTTAAATGGGTTGTTTCAACACATTATAGATTATGGATATTGTAGTTGGGTGATATTATACTTAATTTATTTGTATCAATGAGTTTAATCTAGTTCGATGAGATAAATTGAAATGCAATAACATTGTTTGTGTTGTGGCCAATGTAGTTATCTCTAGGCAAAAAAATTATATTGTCACATTCTATATCATGGCTAATGTAGTAATATAGAGGAATAGATATAAAAATATTGACACTTTTTTTTCATGGCTGATGTAGTTTACTATAATAAATAACACTATATTGATACATTCTAGGTTATGGTCAATGCAATAAAATATATGAAAATAAATTATATGGCAAAATTGTAGGTCATGGCCCTTTAGTTGACCATAAGTGAAAGAACTATATCAACTCATTCTAGCCACGATCAAGGCAATTATCTAAAGGTTATTGAAACGAAATGGTATGGAGTTCTATGATACATTCTAAACTAACTTATTCCCTTAAACATGATTAAGTATGATAGCTATGAATATTCATATAGGCTTGAGGATTAGGATCATCTATAATGCACAAGTTGATATGCATTTGAATTTAGTGTTCTTTATAGATGATAATTTGATAAAAATTATTTGAATGTGAGTTTAGGTTTTATAACTCATCCTTATTTAGAATTTTAAGGGAGGTTTATAAGGTGGCTATACATATAATTAATCACACTTAACATTTCTTAATTTCTTGTTAAATTTAGGAAACTCATAAGAGGGATCATCAATGGGAAGATCCACTATCATGATATGTCTTCACCATAAATAAATAATCATAATATATGTGAAAATAGTGTTATCTATTGTCAGCTGTGTGATAAGTAGTGAGCATGGGATGAATAATACCCTCATAAATATAACTATAAGGATCATAAATATCATAGGGATGAACATTGGTGTCTTCACCCAATTAATAAGGATCAACATAATCACAAATATGAATATCGTCATTGGGATCTTATCCAATGATATAAGTTCCAAAATTGATTTCCTTATGATTTTCATAAAGATTTTCACCAAGGGAAAGACCATATTTATTCTCACTAGAAGTGTCATCATAAGTGGGAAGAGTATCATTGGGATCATTGGCTTTTAGAAAATTTATGGAATTATTTCACAACGAGGAGTTTCCTAAAAATTTTCCCATGAATATTTGATGAGAATAAACAATATCTATGAGAAACTAGTTCTATCATCAAGTGTGATAAACTTGGTTACTAATATGTAAAAATAGACTGTATCAGCTAGTTTGATCCAATCATTTGAAATAAATAAACCATTTGTCAAAAGGTGGCACAAATGGTATCTCGGAAAGATTAATTGTATCAACATGGGTGATATAGTTTGTAAATATATAGAACTATATTGAGTTTAAATATATACCCTAGAAACACACATAACAAAACTAGGCTGGCTGATACCATTTATAGGAATATAGATAAATGTATTAGGCTAGCCAATGTAGATATAATCTATAAGATATCATGATTTTGAAGATATTTCTAATTTTTAAAAATTAATAAATATGAATTTGAATTTAATAATGAAAAATTAAAATGTGAATACAATCCAATTAGAATTATGACAAGATCTATGTTGAGATCATCAAAATGTAGGCACGAAATATGATTGGCCTAAAATCATCATATCTTAAGATATCTATACTTGGATAAGTTTAAATGAATATGGAATATGATACCTAATTTTTGAGTAGTGACCAATGGATTTTTAGACATAGAAAAAGGGGTACCTTTGCCAACAATAATAAAGGAAAGGGGTCTAAAGCATTTAGGTATATGAAAAATTAAAATAGATTTAACAAGACCTATATGTAATTAATTTATTGAAAAAAATAAATGTAAGTAGTTGTGAAATTAAAGTAAATTAAATTAAATGGGAAGGGTTATAATAATAAAAAATGAGTAAGCTCCAAAGTTTGATAAAATATGGGTCCAAACAACGTAAAATGGAAATATGTAAATTTAAATCAATCATATAGCCACATTAATTATAAGTATAGATAGAAATTATACAAGGATACATTCACATTCATTATCTAAGCAAAAATAAACATCTAACTATAAAGTAAATAAAGGAAAAAATATAAGATTATAATACTTATCTTGATGGGGACCTATCAAGCCTCAATTTCCCCCTTGGACAATGGTGATTTTAAATATAATTTTATGTTCGTGAAGAACTAAAATGGTTGGTATAAGACCAAATGATACTACCAATGATTTATCATATTGTATTTCCAATAATTTAACAAGACAAGCTTCTTTAAAGATAATATTTGACTATAAATCCTCTAAATGTGACTTAGGTAAAAAGAGTGAGTAAAGGCAAAGTGATTAGAGTTTATATGATATGTGTGGAATGAAATGTGACTTGTATATATATTTATAAACTACCCAAAACAATCGTAAAGGCTAAGTTGAAGGAATTGACTAGATTTGATGCAATTAAGAGGAGTTAACAAATATTTAAAGATGTCATCTAGGTTGAAATAGTATGAATGCTATAAGACATGCTCAAAATGGAATGAACTAGGCAAATATTATATGGGAAGGGAAAATGTCCAATAAATATAGTATCACATTGGGTTTATTATTTAGGAAATGAGGTAACTGATATAGATGAATGAGATAGGATGGAATGAGGTAGGTAGAAAGATAAATATAAGGAAGCTTAATTAGGAAATATGAAGGATATGATCATGACATAGAAAATAACATCTCTCATAAAGAACCAAAATCCAAACCACCCATTTCTTAGTACACCCTTTAAGGCATGTACTTATGGATATAGATAGATAAATACATACACACACATATGAAATTAATAATTATTATAAATTGAAATCAAATACATAAAAATAAAGATATGGAAAATATATAAATAAGCAAAGTATTTATTCATAAAATGAGCATTGGTTGTTTTTTTGAAGATTTATCCTTCATTTGTTTGCAATATATAGGTAATAGGTATGATGAATTATTTGATTAACTATGTACCCAATCACTTTTGTGTGTATTTTATTTCTTTGTTGTGGGTGTAATCTAGGTTGAGTACTAGGTATCCAACATTGAATGTATGAAATTTGAATTTTTTTATGTTGTTTAACTAAGTGAGCTTTATATTGGAGATTATGTTGTAAAACATTTATACATAATTCATTAAGGAAAAATATTAAATTAATATGGGATTAAGAAATATATTCATCAATAATGATATTGTGGAGATAAATGTGTAAATAAGGTAATTATACATCTAATGGTAAAATAGCTTTAGAGTAATAAACTAAAGAGAAGGGATTTGCATGAGTGGAAATACATATTTTGAAATGATAATCCCAAAGTGTAGGATATATCTTGAGATAATATTTTTAATTATAATCCATAATATTATTTTCATGTTATTATTAAGGATTTTTTTAATGGATTTAGTTTAACCATTTCACTAAGGGTCATAAGTAGTTGAAAACTTATGTGTGATTTTTAATTTTGCACATAATTATTTCATGTCATTTTTTTTAAGCTTCCACCATTTATAGGAATTATTGTGTGAGAAATTCCAAAATTAAATATGATTGTATTAATAATTATTTTGTTTATAGTGATGCCAACAACATTAATAAGGGGCATAACTTCTACCCACTTGGTAAAATATTATATGGTGGTAATGATGAATACATGGCCATATTGCAATCTAGGTATTTTTCCAATAGATATATAGTCCACACATAGAGAATGGCCAATTAGAATCCAATGTTTGAATCTAATCACTTCCCTGTATCTAACTAGTAATAAATATGATTAATAATCAATGAGCATTTAGATTAAATATGTGTTCAATCTAGATACTTTAAAAATGAAAAATCACACAAGTTATTATATATTATATTAACTTAATAGGAATTCTTAGTTATACACATAAATTTTGAAAGATAATTCAACACAAACTGATGGAATAATATGAAAAAAGTATACCTTGTATTAATTACATAATTATCCTCATTTTGGAAAGAGGGAAAGACATACATATAGCTTGGGATGGGGATGCCTCATCCTAATCCAAGTCTAATTTTGTAATGTCTAAACTAAAAATATATGCCAAAAAACATTTAATGTATTCATGTTTTACAATGTGAATAAATTTAATTCCTTATTTAGACACAAAAGTGATTTTACAAAATAAGGTGAAGTTTAATGATAAAAATAATAGATTAAGATTGAATCCAAGTCTTAGTTGGAACTGTTGGTTCAACCAGGCTCAAAGAACTATAGTGTTGATATGGTATCTCCATTTGTAGTAGTTGAGAATAATGTTATAACTATAGTAGTATTTGGATTCATAGGGGATAATGGAATTCAAAATTAAATCATAGCATTTATAGGTGGTTTTAGTGGAGGCACTATATCTTGCAAGTTGACAAGCACTAGTCCTATATGATTAATTAATGTAGTATATCTAGGGACCATAAGTGGAGGTGTTAAAGGTTGAGCCTAAGTTATAAATTCCCCCATTGAAGAAACCAACTCACCTTATGATTGTAACCATTTATTTTTTGTGATGATTACATAAAATTCTATCTCTATAGTCTCAAAATCAATAATCAATATTTTAAACAAAATTAGAACTTTATCCATTGTTTTATTTTTCATGGCCATATAAGTTTTAAATTTTTCATGAAAAGTCTCTATTTTTTCTAGTTTGTCCATATAAAATGTGATGACATACAATATTTGATTATTTTTTTTGTAGGTGGTGCTTTCCTCCTTCCACCTTAAAGATATTTGTTTTAATATATAGTAAATTCTAAAATAATGGATTGGTGATAATTCCTCCCTAAGGTGTACCTACACTATTATTATTATGTCCCCAAGGGGTTGAGTGGTAATTTTTTATTGATTATAAAAATTTATTATTAATATCATCATATCTTGGTGTCATTCCACCAAATGGGTTTATTTAGTACTTACATGGTTTTGGCCCAAGGTTAAATTTGGGGTGAGCATCAAGTTCAAATTTTATGCATTAAGTCTAGTATCTTTTTTGATGAAGGTTAGTTTGGCATCCCAATATTTCATTATCTCATTAAAATTGATAAAATATCACCATAGTGGATGATATTGAGATAGTATTGTCCTAATTATGCTCAAAACATGGTATAAATTTCTAGTAGAGCTCTGTACATTATAAATAATATCCTTATGAGGCTTAATTACACTATGATCATCCAATATATTTTTGGACTACTAAAATTCCCTAATATTTTGATTTATAACTCCACATATAACATCTAACACTATGAGAGGGTCTTCTTTGAATTCATCTAGGTCTACGAGCTTGGTCTTCCTCTCCTTGGTTGATGTAAACAATTCATCTTGATTTTCAAGTTAATAGTCTTACAATTGAAAATCACTATCCTCTTCCTTACCATTTTAAATGTGTTTATGACATGATCAAAACAAATATAAACTTTAGTTTCTTAGTGACAAATAGGCCTACCTTGTAACTTTGTCTTCTTTTAATTGTTAAATCCAGGTAGGGAGTACCATTATAGTTTGCTCAGTGGCTTGGGTTTGAGATGAGGCAATAAAAGGTGTATGATTAACTAGGGGTCATATCACTAAATGTGAATTGATAGCCATGAAATATGAAGTGGAGGGTGTAGGTGGTTCATGGAAGGCATGTAGAGCCTTACTCCACCCTATGTTCTTAATGTATGGGGGAGTATTGATAGTATATTTAGCTATCTCTAGGGTGTTTTGAATAAATACTAATGATGGATATGTTTCTATGGATTATGATAGAGGTAAACCTAATTGATTATATGGCTTTACTAACATACACTAGGTGGAAAAAATAGCTTTAGATATTAAATCTTTAAAATGCACATTTGTGCCTATGGATCCTTGGTTTTTGATCAAATTCCATTGATGAATTGATGTATCTTAAGCATATGAATGTGATGCAAAATAAATAGTAGCTCTAGTAACAAAACAATCTAAATAATGGGCATCATAACTTGCATATGTAAGAACATTATCAATTGAAATATTTGATCCTTGATCAGTTGTAATGGACTCATCTAAAATCTAAATTATAATTGGCTCTTAAACTATAGAAAAAATTGTAGTCAATCACCCATATGACTAGTGCAATCATTATATATTCAATAACATAAGTATGTGCCTTATTGGGACTATATTCCTTAATAATCTCTAAAGTAATGGTAGGATTCATGATTATGACTTCTTGGGTTGTATACCTTTAATGTCTATAGAAGGTACTAAGGGAATAGGAGGATTATCATTATTTTGATTTTTCATTCCATTCTCTAGTATTTCCCAATTTAATTTCCCCTTGTGGATCATATTACTTATTGGGATTTTATTCTATCTTGTTATATAATTTTCAAAATGTAATACATGTATACTCTCAATGCCTCTCTTCTTATTTATTAAATATTTGAACTTGGAGAGAGGCATGAGATTTCTTCCTTTCCTCTTATAAGTAGGTATGATATAAGGAGAGGTATTAGTAACACTCATTTGTGGGGAAGGAATAATAAAAAATAATAGTGAGGATGTCATAGCTGTAGGCACTAATTTGAACTCAATAATAGTGGCATCTTAGAAAAAATTGATAATAATAGTAGAAATAGATTCAAAGATAGTAGAAATGGATATTAGTGTTGAGTTTCTATTAGTGACTACCTATCATATGGAAAGAGAAACACTTGTGGATGTTTTGATGTCTAAGTTATAATATCAAGTGTAGTTAGCTAAGTAGGTTGTATAAGAGCCATAGGTTTTGTAAAAGTCATTTCCATAAAATGGGTAGTGTTACTTGGTGTTTACTAGGCCCCTAATATACTTGTCAGTTTCAACTATAGTCTCTTTTATCTCATACCCTAGAGGAATGATTTCCTAGGATGGAAGTATTTATTTAATATAAATGTCTTTAGGATCCCAAATATAAATTATAGGGCTATATTTTATTACTTATACAACCCTCATACACATTGAATATCTATGCATATTTATCATTAATTTAGTTTCATCCTCCACATCAATGATATGGGATCATCAATAGAATACTCATGCGCATGTTAGATATATACCTTGTTGCCATATTTTTAATAACTTCATAAATAACATTTATGAGATCCTATAATCTAAAATGTGCTTTGCTAAATATATAATGAACTCTATCACTCCCAACTTGATATAAGTGGTTACACTACATATATTTTTAGTGACCAATAGTGAGTGGAAGTTTATGAATAACCCATTATCTATCTACCTTGAGTTTCAAGTCCACATAGGTGGATAGTTGCAAAATAATCTCTTTCTCTACCACTTTGTCTAGAATATAGAGTGGTATATTTAATCAGTCATTATATGTTACATCAATTGTAATCATTTTGTGATCTAGATAGAACCAATAATCATATATTTTACTTTTTGGAATTTTTATTTGGTCATATAACATTGGAATCCTCTTCTTATTGATGGATTGATAGACAATTGGGTTAAAATCCTTACAAATTCTTTACATTTGACCACTAAATCTATATATGTGGTCGATAGATAAATCATCACATATCCTATTATTTGGATATTCTATAGAAGTATCCTAAGGTTCCTCATAAATATGGGTCATAGTGGTAGTTATGGCATATAACATATACAAAATCATATAAAAGTTATCATTATTCCTATTCTCAACCTTGTGCATCTAAAACTTCAAATCGAAGCAAATAACTTCTTGCAAGGTCCATTGTTTTTGAGTAATTAAGATGAATTTGAATAACAATACCTAAATCTATCTCACATAAGTGATATAAGGGAAAACATATTATATTTATAGTATATCCATTATTATTCACATTGTAGGGTTGAATCTAAAAATTATGATGCTATTGATCTAACATCTCAATGCAATAGTGCTTTGGTGTACTTCCCAAATATTTAGTGTATCTTTAATATTATTATTAGTTAACCAAATATTGAATATGATCTAGTTATAGGTCATATAAATAATAGGGATTCTATAATATTTTTAAAAATCATTACCTGATATATAGGATAATATAGTTGAATTACATTACATTTGAAATATGTTCTTCACAAATCACCTAGAAATAAATAAATTTATCAAGAGGTCAATGCCTGTAAATACCTTAGATTTAGTGGTTGAATTATGTGTTATATGTATAATAATTAAGGGGGGGTGTGAATTAGTGATGCTAGATAATCTAAACTTTAATTCCAATCCTTTCAAACCCTTACCTAAATAACATTATCAATCATGAAGTATATACAACATTTATAATAATGAATATAAAAAATAAGCAAGATCACACACAACATAAGATATACATGGAAAACACTCTTGGGGAATAAAACCCACTAGAACCTACAAAATAGACTATAGTCCTATAATAACAAGATCTAAATTTAGACTAACACCAGTTTATCAAGTAATAACCATCACTTAATTTAGTGAGACGCCCATCTCACAAGGAGGAACCAACCCCCTAGGCAACCAAACACCCACATAGCTACCTTGATCTAATCTCCACCTTTGATCTTATGTCTTCTACAATTGATGACGGAATTATCTTACTTTCACTCTTCTTCACATTATATCTATCTCAAATAGCCTCTAGGGATTGTTCCCTCAATAAACATCTTCTATTCTTATTAGGTCTAATGACCTATGTATTCATATTTATCAACTTGATTTGATAAACATGTATGATATTTGTCACACTCTAATCATCCTCAATGGCATGTACCTTTTCTCCAAAATGTTCTCTCCTTCACTCAATTCCATGCTTACTCTACTCTACTCTCTCTTTTAACTCATCACACATACTCAAACTTGCTCATACAAGAAATGTATCCAAACACCCCTTTTGTATTACCTTAGTATTATTAAATCATCATCAATATTATATATATTTTAGTCCATCAATAGATCACACTACCTCTAATATCTTTCTTTTATCTATATATTTTATTCTCTCAATGCATCCACATCAAGTCTAGAAACCATTACCTTAGCCTTCACTCTTTATAGAGTATTCATGAATATCAACTTTTAGTCTGGCCATAATAATTGAATTAACCCTTAATACTTATATTATGCTAACACATAGCTCAATACCATCCTCACAGGTTAGCCATAACATCCATGGGTCACACTTAAGTAGCTATACCTTTCAATTAGGCTTTCGTATCCCTTATAGGTCACATGGAGACCTACCTTTAGCACTTCATCAAGAAAGAAAAGAACACAAGATCACTTTTAAATACATGGGTCCATTCCATATGACCTCTAAGACATCTTTAGGTGATTACTCCCACCAAAACACTTTTCTATTAAAGCACAAATTGCTCAAACATTATTTTATACATACAAACACGATGTTCAAACATACATTAAACTTTGGAGATCAATAACTTTGATTATAAAAACATTTAGATCTTGTAATAATTTTTTTTGGAATCACCTTGAAGTTATCTACAACTTTTCCTTTTCTACCATTATCAAATTCAATATATATCAAAGTTATAGCTCAAAAACCCATCACTTGTTTTCCTTCACAAATTTGAATATTCAAATTTGCAGTCACTATGTAAATATTAAACATTGAACACTTTGTCAACATCTCATGATCCATAGAAACATTAAACAAATACACACCATCGATCTCCTCAAATGTAGCTTGATCTTTATCTTCCATCCTCACCATTGATCTTAGATCTTCAGTCTTATGATCATACCACTTGATATCTCTACATGCCTTCTAAGAAAATTAATCATTTGACTTGATCCACACCATCAATATCTATATGTAAAAGCACCCACTTTCCGTTCATCTTCTATCAAATTTTCTAAGATTGTGACATGTGTCACCATCACATTCAATCTTAGGCTCCTTTGAAAAATTAACTTCATGCAGACCATTAATCACCATATGAAAATATCATGATTGTTATTAGTTCCTTATCTGAATAGATAAAATTTTCACCATTATATGCTTGATCTGATTAAATTCTTGTCATTAGATCTCTTCGTGCAAATTTGGGTATGGGAATTTATTAAACTTTTGCTTGAGAGGACAACTTTACACCTTAATAAATTTTACTACACTCAACCTCATGATTTCAAATTTGAACCATATGATCTCCTCACATATGGGAATCTATCCATATATCAATTTACTCTCGAGTCCTTGACACATGTGAAATATGATGTCATCAAATTGCTTACTCGATTATATCTATCAAGATGACTACTTGAGCTTAGACATCATATGACTACTTTCATGAATTATGTTAACTTACATAAACACTCTAAACAATTATAAAACCCCATAGGGTATATAAAATATTAAAATATCATCAATAACATCCACCATCTATTTATCTAATTCAAACACTGAAGAACTATGCAAGAAGACGGTCATTGTCATTCTATCACACATGACACCTCATCAACATGTTTGGTCACCTTGGAGACATAATTGAAAAACTCCAACAATATCCCCCTTTGTAATTTATGTCCAACACTAATACAAATCTTAAGCTAAAACTTTTCTCTCTCTTTAAGTACTTTCTCCCCCTTTGACACAATGACAAAACAGACTCATCTTCTAATCTTGAGGACCTAAAAAGACTTCAAGAACAAAAAATATGAAAGGGAAAACTAAAATATATGATATATAATAACCCTAAAACTTTTATTACCACTTATTACCTTTTATCTTCTCAAATATGCTCAAAACACAACACTCTTCTTGACCATATATATCTCTTATGAAGATAAAAACATACATGAACACTAGAAACTATTTGAACTTACATTGAAAACATTTAAGAGGGACAACTCCCCATAAGTCACCTAAACTTAGGTACTATTTTTATCATATTTAGACCATTTAAAATAGTGATGAATAACAATAATTTCCTTCATACCATCTCTCTCAAGTCTTACTACATAATCCTTTGATCTTAGGATCTAATCATTTACAAAGCTCCCTTTTTGTTTATGCATGAGGATTAAATACATTTATAAAATCACCTAACTTGGTCTGATAAATTCATCATATCAACATGATTGAGTTCACATCTGTAGTAGATTTCTTCATACTATCCTTGCTTAGAGGCCTTAATGCCCTACATGGACCTTACAAATCCCATAACCTTTTATGTATGAAATTTCACATCTTGAAATTTCATATCTATATAATTATCATATCCCCTCTCATGCATGCCAAAAATAAACACTCATCTCTTCCTTTGAAATATAATTTATTCATAAAAATACTAGCCAATTATCCCTCTATTTGCACAAATCCTTCTCCATAGAACTAACCATACACTTCCAAAAGATCGTGAAAGACTTTTTGAGCACCCATTTGGATATTTCAACTGATTAAGAAGACTTAGATATCAAATAATTTAGAAACCCATTTCTCCAACATGAGAAAAAAAAAAACTAACCTAGCCTACAATTAGTTATCCTTATCTTGACTAATTAACCTCTTGAATTAGTATCCAAACTAATTTAATGTTCTCAAAGTCCTTCATCTATAAGATTATATTTCACAATATCTTAATTACCATTTGTATTCAAGATCAATATTGATTGGAACATTAATCATCACCTACAGCACACATACTTACTTCCACACAAGATATATGTCTCCTAAGAAGCATAGTTAGAGACACCCTAACCCACAATGTCTTTAAATAATGTAAAACTAGGAGTTGCCCACAACTCCTCATATTCCTTCTCCTTATTAGACATATTGCAACTATAGATCTAATTTTCCTTATTTTTATTCTTAGTCTTAAGAGAAAAAACTTGCTCATCTAATACAACATTTCCCTTTTCTTCTAAGCTTTAATTGATAATACATGGAGAAAACAAATATTCATGACATATCTCATCACTAGACATTGACAACTTATATTCTTCACATGAAATTTTTTCAATAATAGCAGGATGTTCACTTATATATATACACACCTTAGGACTAGCCTCAACTAGCATCTTGATCTTCTCCTTGAGCTTGTTCTCTTTATTCACAACATGAGCAGACAATGAGAGATCTTGGAATTACTCAACATTTTTAACATTCTCCACCATATAAAATAGACCACTTGGACTGAAAAACCCATCATGACTCAACATTCAACTTTTGGTTTCCATGAGCTAACTATCCTTCTTTCTTGCACTCTAAGATTTTGATTAAAATTATTTTGACTTGATAACCTTTACTTGTAGAACCTAGAAATGTGACCAATCTTCTCACAATTGTATCAAACCACTCTTTTTTAAGGAAATACAACTTGCCTTACATTGTTTGAATATTTTTTTGCAAAATGTCCCACATCATAATAGTTGAAGCATTAAAATTTTCTTACACTACTTAACTAATAATTCCACTCATTCTTAGCAAATCTTCCACACTCTCTAGACCTATGACCAAATTTATTTCAAGTGTAATAATAACCATTGAATTTGGCGTACCTCATGAAATTTAATTATTTGATCTAATTTGTTCTCATCTTATCAACATCTTCATTCCATGACTAACTATTGACCCTTAAGGTTTGAATGTCTTTTTTCACATTAGTCTTCACCTTGTCTTCAGTTAAATTATTTTTTTCTTATTTGTAACCAAGTCTAGTTCTATCACTAACATGATTTTGACTATTTAGAGTGTTGTCTAGATCACTTGATCTCTTTTAAAACATCATAAATGACTTCATATTATTAGATGTATTTTATAAATCAATATTCAATGACTCATTTTTAATCACATACCTTGAACACTCATCTTCTTTAGCTTTTAGGCTTGTAGATAGGATTTCCAATTGAAAACTGAGATGCTCGAATATATATTCATTATCCTTGGTGTCTTAATTAATTCTTTCCTCAAACACACTTAATTTATTTTTATAGTCCTTGATTTGAGAATTCATCTTCTTCTTAATCTTATTCTCAATCTTCAGTTATTCATGAGCATTTCTCAATTGAATCTCATAGCCCTCTTTGTCTTCATTATTTGTATTACTTGAAGTAGACTCTTTTGACATTAGAAACTTACTTCCTCAACTATGTATAGGTATTCATATTCAATAGGTCCATCATCTTCATTATCAAACACGGAGTCATTGTCTTCACACTCATCTGATGAGATGGAATCTTTATTGGTGTAGAGACTCTTCTTGTTCTTGAAAGATTTTTTCTTGTTGTCATACTTTATTAATCTTTTTTTCCTCTCATCATACCTTAATATATTATTTACTCAATTTTAGCTTTCACCATGCTCTTCATCATCATTATTCTTATGCTTATGAGGGAAATTTTTAGAAGCATGTCCTTCTTCTCCACAATTGAAACATTTGAAGGGTAGCTTACCCTTATACTTACCTAAGCCTATTTCCAATTTACTTGTACATTAATATATTACTTCATCATAAAATATCTCATCATAGTTTGCTTCCTTACCTTGAGTTATTTTATTATTTGACTTCATTTTTGTATTGAATTTTGCTTCCTCTTTTGGTAGTTTGTCATCACTAACTCTCAACTCATAGGTAGTAAGGATGTCATGTAATTCATCCATCTTCATCTGAGTAAGATTGTGAATTTATTCTATAGTAGACACTTTAGAATAAAAATTGAGGGAGAGAGACCTTAATACATTTTGTACTCTAGTATCTTCTTCAAGCTTCTTTCCAAGACCTTTGATAATGTTCACAATCTAAACAACTTTCTATAAAAAAGATGCCATATAATACTCTTCCTTCATCTTGAGACTCTCAAATTATCTTTGGTGAGTCTACAACTTGGCCAAATTGTCCTTCAAAATCCCCTTAATAAATGATCTATAATTCATCCCATATCTCTTTGGTAGATATATAATTAATTACCTTGGTGTAATCCATTATTGAAATAAGACAAGTGATGGCACTCATTGCCTTATATTTTCTCTCACACAGCTTATTATTCATTGTACTAGTTGGAGGGGGATGAATATCCAGCCATAATAGATTTCCAAATTTCAAACCCTATTGGAATGATGTAGGTCTTCATCCTTGCACTCTAAAAAACATTATTAGACCCAATAAATATTGGTTATTTCTTTTTAGAGAAACCCTACATATTTTGACTTGCCATATTGTACCTTGGATCACCCTCAATTGGTTAAAATTGTAATGAAGGTGCTACTCTGTTACCAATTATTATAGGTATGATCATTAAGAGGGGGTGAATTAGTGATCCTAGATAATCCAAACTTCAATTCCAATCCTTTCAAACCCTTAACCAAATAACATTATCATTCATTAAGAATACACAACATTTATAGTAATGAACATGAAAGATAAGAAAGATCACATACTTAACATAAGATCTACATGGGAAACCCTCTTGGGGAATAAAACACACTAGAACCTACAAAATGAAATACATTCCTATAGTAAAAAGATCCAAATTTATACTAACACCAACTAATCAGGGGATACCCATCCCTTAATTTAGTGAGATACCCATCCCATAAGGAATAATTAACCCCATAGGAAACCAAGCACCCACTCAACTACCTTGATCTAATCTCAACCTTTGATCTAATTTATTGTACACATGATAATGGACTTCTCTTGCTTGCACTCTGCTTGACCCTTCTATCTCTCTCAAATAGCCTCTAGGGCTTACTCCCTCAATCAAAATTTTTTATCCTTATTAGGTCTAATGACCTATGTGTTCATATTTATGAACTTGATCAGATAAACATGTCTAATCTTTGTCACACTGTGATGGTTCTCACTAACTTATACCTTATCTATAAAATGTTCTCTCCTTTGCTCAATTATAAACTTTCTCAACTCTAATCTCTCTTTCAACTCATCACACATACTGAAACATGCTCATAAAATCGATGCATCCAAACACCCATTTTGGATCACTTTAGGCTTCTTCACTCATCCTCAATCTACTATATACTTTAGTCCATCCACTAATCACACTCCCTTTGATCTCTTACATTTGTATCTATCTTTTATTCTCTCAACACATCTACATCAAGTCTAGAAACCATTACCTTAACCTTAACTCTTTATAGAGTCTTCATGAATATCAAATTCTAGGTTGGCCATAATACTTGCCTTGACCCTTAATACTTCTATTATTCTAACACATAACTCAATACCATTCTCACAGGTCATCCATATAATTCATGTGTCACACTTAAGCATCTATGCCTTTGAATTATGCCTTAGTAGCCCTTATAGGTCACATGGAGATCTATTACCCCTCTAATAATTCATCAAGAAAATAAAGAAAAAAATATCATTTTAAACTACATGGGTCCATTCCATATGACCTCTAAGACATTTTCATGTGATTACTTCTGCCAAAACACTTTTTTGCTAAAGCACAAATTATTCAAACATTATTCTTTACATATAACAACCATAATAAAACATACAACCAAATTTTTATCTTAATAACATTGAATTTACAAAAAAATAAAACTTATAATAAATGTTTATGGATGTACCTTTAACTTATCTATAACTTTTCCTTTTACACCATTATCAAATTCAACATATATTAAAAGTTATAGCTCAAAAACCCATCACTAGTTTTCCTTCACAAATTTTAATGGTCACTATGTAAATATTAAAATTAAACACTTTTTAAATATCTCATGCTCCTTGGTACATTTGAACAAATACACACCATCGATATTCTCAAAAGTAACCTAGACTATATCTTGCATCGCTCACCATTGATCTTAGCTTTATACTCTCATAATCATGTGACATGATAGCTATGGATGCCTTCTAAGAAAATTTAGTATTTAACTCAATCTACGCCATAAATATCCATCTATATGAGCACTCTCTTGTTGTTGATCTTCTATCAAAGATTCTAAAATTGTGACACTTGTCACCCATGTGTGTAATCTTAGACTCCTTTGATAAAGTGACTTCACATGTGCCATTGATCACTATATGAGAAGATCATGATCATCATTATATACTTATCTAATTAGATAAAAAAAACTCACCATTAGATCCTTGATCTAATTAAATGCTTGTCATTAGATCTTTTCTTGTAAATTTGGCTAAGTATGGGAACTTAGTAAACTTTCACCTAAAAGGCCAACTTTGAACCTTAATAACTTTTTCTATGTTTAACCTCATGACTTAAAATTTAAACCATATGATCTTCTCACATAGGGAAATATATCCATATATCAATCTACTCTTGAAACCTTTACATGTCTGAAATATGATGTCATGAAACTGCTTACTTGACTATATTTATCAAGATAGCTACTTGAGCTTAGAACTTTATAGAACTACTATGATGAATTTTGTTCAATTTCATAAGCACTCTCAAAACTCAAAATACCCCATAGGGTCTCTAAAATATGACCATGTCATCAATAACATCCACCATCTACTTATCCAAGTCAAACACTGAAGAACTATGAAAGAACACGGAATCACACTTTGTCATTGTCATTATAGCACACATGACACCTCATCAACATCCTTGGTCACCTTGGAGACATCATTGGCAAACATCCAACATTATGTAGACTGACTACTTTGATATCTAGTAGGTTATTTGTGTATCTCTTGATGATTGATGACAACTAGTTGTTAATACTATATGGTTTGATTCCATCAAATATGAACCAAATTGTTATATAACATTGTAAATAAGTTCTAGTTCTACTAAATCAAAGACTCTATCTATTTAGTCAATCCTTCCAAAAATACCAAATTTAGATGGCATTGAGTCTCTAGATGATGATGTCATTCTATCTCTATATGTTATTTTTAGTAGACTTTGAAATTTTATGGATTTTTAATTACATCATAGATTAGACAACAATTTAATAGTTGACTCATAGATAATGTATATCTAATTTTTATTTTTGAGCATCAATATATCATGGATTTAATTGTGCTTAATACTTCAATACATTAGATCACCCTTACATGAGAATTAATTATAGATAATAGTCTGGTATCTTGTCAAATCCCATTTTTTAAATTTGGTTTTATGATATGTATATATGGCACAAAACCTATCTCATGATTATTCAAATAGTGAAAATATATATCCATTCTTGTATTCCATAAATTTTAGGCTCAAAAGATACATGTGGTGAAAAGTGATGTCATCATGTAAAGTAAACATAACATGAAAAGTACAATATAGCTTTGAATATATTATACTTATAACCTAAATATTGCTAAAAGTCCCAAATAGATTTATACTATTTTAAAAAAAAAACTATAATAAAAAATTCAACAATAGTACTCATTTATGTATTTAGACTAAAGGGTAAGAGATCAAATTGACACAACAACCAATTAATTTAATTTCTAAGGTTTTGTACCAAAATAAACACAAATATAAATTTTTTGCCTCAAATTGGATCCTCATTTGAAAATTTTAAAATGGGTTGTGTTGAATATAATAAATGGCATTGTAGTGGGGAAATACTCAATAGTATTTGAGAATATAGAATCATAGTTTCCCACATCATGACTTAAAATTATAGACTTAACTAGAAATAAGTAAATAAATAAATAATATAAAAGATAATTCAACATATAAATGCAACATAATAACCCTTTTCATATATAATTTAATGTGTGATTATGTGAAAATTAATTCCCCTTGTTATGAGAATTTTGAAAAAGATAAGAGAAAAGATAAGGTTTTTTTTTTTTGAATTCAGCTCTTAATCATAATGTTTTTTAGTAGCTGGGAATTGATTTATTACCATATAGGAATCCATAACTCTAACATACATACATTTTATTCCACTCTAATAATTAATCTATTTTCAACCATGTGTCCTTAATCCTAATAAATATTACTTAAATCAACCTTATTCCGTGAATTTTGATGTTTTATTTATTTTGAGATTTTCTTGGAAGAAGGGCTGTGAACCAACTTTGGCTAGGTATATAGGAATGGAATTTATTATAAATCAAATATTTAACTCATATTATTTCTTTTACAATGTTTATTATCTCTCAAACAAATTTTAGGCATGTAAATGTGCAATTGATCATTAAAAATAAAAAGTTTTTCTAAACTTTGCATGAAAGATATCAAAGTAACTCCCATAGTCCTTTTGAACCCATTTTAGATATATAAAATTTCACTTCAATAATGGCTTATGTCCTAACTCAAATACTTAAAAAAACACTATAAAAATATTCACAAGCACCATTTGAATATGGTCTGACCACTCCCTTTTAGGTTACTTATTTTTTGTATTTTTGTGTTTTATGAAATGAATGATTTGGAATATTTTTATTTTAAGCAAGATAATATATAAATAATGAATTTTTTTAATGATATCCACAAAAAAAATATATGAAAATGGTAATTCTACCATAATAAAGTAGTAAATATACTCTAGGAAAGCATGCAATATACTTTAACTATTATTACTTGGGTAGAACTCATAGCCATTATGAGATGTCTCTAAATAGAGAAACCATGAAAAAATGTCTTAAAAACTACCCATTAATTCAAAAATATAAATCATTATCTTGTTGATCATATTCCCTATCAGGATCTTCCTCTATCTTAGTTTATAATGGGCCAAGTAAAACACATGTATACTCTACAGGCATCTCTTCTTATCTAGTAATTGTAGTAACTTAGATATAAGGTAGGAAAATTATTTATTTATTATTCTAAGTAGACATGAAAGGAGAAATAAAAATAACACTCATTTGTGTGGAAGGAATAATATAAACTATAGGCAAAGATGTCATAGTTATAGGGACCACTCTAAACTCAACAATGGTAGAAATTGGGAGAGACGTAGTAATAGTAGTAGGAATAAATAAAAATACATTTGAATTATATATTAGTGTAGATTTTTTAGTAATTACTACCTCTCATATATTAAGATAAATACTTGTGTAATTTTTGTTATCTAACTTATAATAGTAGGTGTATCTAGCTAAGTAGGTTGCATATGAGCTAGAGGCATTTTAAAAATGATATCTAGAGAGTGGGTAGAAGTTCTTGGTGATATTACTTCCCTTGAACATGTTTCCATACTATAAATTTATATTTTAGTTATATTTTCTTTCCTATGATGCCATATAATAATTCTCACCTATGATGGAACTATTTCTTCATCAACTATGTCCTTAACATCCTCAAGAGATATATTAGGGTCATATTGTATTTTTTGTGAAAACTCATGGACATGAAAAATATATGAATATTTATCATTACTTTAGTGTTAACCTCCACATCCATGAATATGGGATCATTACCATAAGACTCATGTCCATATTGGCTCCTAACCTCATTTCCATAATTTTTTTTAACTTTATAAATAACATGTATAGGATCCTAGAATCTAAACTATGATTTGATAAATCCTTAATGAAATATATCCCTCCATATTTAATATAATTGGTCCAATTATGAAAGCTATTGGTTTTAAAATTTGAGGGTAATTTAATGAATAATCTATTGTCTAGCTACCTTTAATTTCATATCCATGAAGTTAGATAGTTAGAAAATAATATCTTTCTCTACCACTTTGTCTAGAACATGTCATGGTAGATTGAATAAGGCGTCATAGGTTCCATAAATTTTTATCACTATGTGGTCTAGATAGATCAAATATCACAAATTTTCCTATTTAAACTTTTGATTTGGTCAGATAATTTTTGCATCCTCTATCCATTAATGTCTTGATAGACTATTAGGTAAAACTCATCAACATTGCTTTTCATTTCATCTCTAAACGTATTAATTTTGAAGATATATAAATCATCACATTTATTATTACTTGTATATTATAAATAAATCTATTAAGGTTCCTCTCTAAAAGGGTCAAAGTGGTGGTTATGGCATTTAGCAGATAGAACATTATATATATGTACCATTATTCCTGTTCTAAATCTTTCTCATCTAAAAGTTTGAGTTGAAGATAATCACTTCCCCTAGGTAAATAATTTATTTTGTGGTCAATATGACTTTGAGTAATGGGACTAAAATATCTTTGATGTAGGTGATAGGATAGAAACCATGCAGTTTATTTAATATATCCATCTATATTCACAATCTATACCTAAATCTCATAATTTGGATGCTACTGATTTGGCCTCTCAATGCAATAGTGTTTGTGTATACTTACCAAATATTCATATATCTTTTATGTTATTATTATATAACCAAGTTCCAACTATGGGTTGATTATAGGTTATATCAAGAATAAGGAGCCTATAATATTTTTCCAAAGCATTTCTTGATACATATGCTACTGAAGTTGAATTTTGTGGCATGTGAAGGATGTTCCTATGAATTGCCTAGAAATAAAAAAATTAATAAGATGAAAATGCATGGAAATAACTTACTTTTGGTATATACATTATGTAGAATGATTTATTTGATCACTAGTAGGTCATATGTGTATCTCTTAGTGAATGATGACAATTGGTTATTTATATTATATGGCTCAATTCCATCAACCTCAAACTATATTATTTTATGATGATAAAACTTATGTTTTAGAACTACTAAACAAAATACCATATCTATTTACTCAGTCCTTCCAGCTAAATTGCATGAATACAAGTCCAATTCTCTAGATGATTATGCCATTATAGTTATTCATGTTTTTTGAGTATATTTTGAAATGTTAGGGATTCTCAATTGTATTAAAAATTAGATAATAATCCATTACTTAGTTCATAGACCTTGTAGCTTTACTTTTGATTTTGAGGCTAAATATAACATGTATTTTTTTGGGCATGAGACTTTAATGCATTATATCACTTCAACGTGAGAATTAATTAAAGACAATGGTTTGGTCTCTTATCAAATCCCATTTTTTTGAATTTGATTTTAAGGAATCAAATTTAATATTATTAATTTTAATGTTGTGAATTGTCACAAATTATAGATTTTTAGTCATCCTACTGAATAGTTCATTCTTCCACATTTTGATTTATCATGAAATTGATACTTTTTTACTTTTTTGTATTATTTCATCTAGACTATGACACGTGGTGTATAGTCACTTAGACTCTTGATGTCAACATTACATTATTTAATTTATTTCTTTCTTCATGGTTATGTGAGATTTCAATACTTAACATGATCATGTTCATTTGGGTATTCAAGACATTTACAATATCTTTTCCCATATATCTAGGTTATGAATATCCAAAATGTTACCACATGGCATAATCATATTAATCCATTTATTTTTATATTTTATAATTTATTTTTTATGTATAAATTATGAAATGTAATACAATTCTACCACATGAATGGTTATTACTCTTCCAAATGGTATTTGGGATTTGACAGTTTCCCTTTCTTATATAGGTCACATCTTCTTTGGAAGTTGACATGTGGATAAAAATCACTTATTTAGAAGGTCATGGGAAATTGTTAACTATGTATATATTTGTTAGTCATGGATGATCAAGATAGTGTCACATGGACATCCCTCACTTTTCAACCTTTCTATATGATTTCATAAACTATGTTTATTTTTTAGACTATGGGTAAGTAGGATTGAGAAACTTGGAGTGATCTCACTCTTTTACAAATGCTCACTAAAATTAGGTATTCACATGTGTATGGAGTATATAAAAATGAGAGAGATGGTACCACTTGTAAATATCTCATGAATTAAGATGCTCGAGATGGTCTGTAACATATACATTAAACCTGGTAGAATTGAATATAGACAATGATGAAAAGTGGACAATTATCACTTCTTTGGGTGATTTTTGAGGATAAATACTTGGATAAGGTCACAAATGAGTGAGGTCAAGATAGGTGTAATAATATTATCAACCTATATATTCGTAGATAGATAAATATGTTATTTTGTACCATAAAGAGTGAGTAATTGAGATGAGAATATGTGGCATTATCCTATTCTCTCAACCATTCAAACATTGAAAATATATAGCCACTCTTTAATTCCATGACTTGTAGGAATAAAATAAATGTGGATAAAATTATCATAGTCCTATAAAATCAACATGACCTAAAAAGGACAAAATGACTTTGAAGAGATTACAATTGGCCTCGTTAGTCAATAAAATTAAAACCTAAACATGCCTTAAAAACCTAAATAGATTTATAATAATAATTTTAATAATAATGCTCATTTAGGTATTTATACTA
>JARHVA010003918.1:1660000-1775176 GCA_037957365.1 Torreya grandis
AAGTGGTGGAAGTTCATTGTAAGATTGACTACAGGGTATGTAGAGGGCACACAAAGATGACAAGTGACATAATCATAAAAGAGAGGATCTAAGATCATTGGTGAGAGTTGTAAGGTAAATACAAAGATAATATTGATAAGATTTATGGATCATTTTTTTTCAAAATTTTTAATGATAATGATATGATGTCAAAGTGTTTGATGTTTAGCATTAACATAGTGATCATTGGAATTTGAATATTCAAATTAATGGGGGAAAACTAGTCTATAGTTTTTGAGCTATATATTTTCATCTAAAATAAATTTACTGATGTAGTAAAAATATATATTTTAAATTAATTAAAGTTTCATCTATATAATCTATTTATAAGGTTTGAATATTTATAGATACAAAGTTATTAATCTCTAAAGTTGACTATGTGTTTGAACATATTCTACAAGTGACATGAGAAGGATAATTGAGTTGTTCTTGATAGTATTTTGATTTTTAAAGATTCGATAAATATTTTATAGTTTTATATTTTCCATGAGGAAATTTTTATGGATTTTGGATGTTTGACAAATCTATCTTCAGTGTGAATAATTAATTAGAAGTTGACAGTGTTTGTTGAATGTACTGGTAGATTAAGTTACCATGTTGCAGGAGTGAGTTAAAGGTGTTTTAAGTATATTTAAGGAAGAAAATGAGTATTTATACATTTTATAAGTACCTAAGGATTATTTGAAAGTATTATATTTCATTATTTTCCCTTTATTAGATATGAAGAGTCCAAATATCTTGACTATATTTTGACTGTGTGTGATTAGTCTAAGTGGTCATTTTTAGAGAGTTGAATTGAGTGTTTAAAGCCTATGTTGAAGTGTCTAAATAATATAAAGGAATATTAAAGTTAATAAAGGGTTAACCAATGTTATATAATCATATTATTATGTGAAATGTTTTAGCTATTGCTTTAGTTGTTTGAGACTATGTTTTCTATATATGAAGATGTGAAGAGCAAGAAGACCTAATTGGTAGGTTCGAGTGTTGAGTTGGTATTCCAAGTGGAATGGACCCATAACAGAATAATAAATGGTCTATTGGAGACATTTTTTATGTGTTATAATTATTTTTAAAGGATGAAGGTGGTCAACATAGTCTCACATGTAACATGTGAGTATGTAGGCCTAATTGTTTTTAAGTCTGACCAAGACCTAATGGTGGTTTGGGGATATTGAGGTAATGACCAACATATGAATAAGTATGTTTACTAAATAAAAAATGTGTATTAACCTATTTTAATTTATTTTCAAATATGTAAATCATCTTGGCTAAACAATATGGTTTAAAAGGAATAGAGTGGTATAAGTATAAAGTCTAATTAGATTAATTGTGTTACTTATGTGAGAAAAAATTGAAGTGAATAAGAGAACCTTTGAAAGAGAAGGCACATGTTAGTTAGGACCATAAAATTTTGAAACATATAATACATTTTTATTTTATTAATTTTATGTAGGACACATAGGTCATTGGACCTAATGAGCCTAAAAGAGGCAGTTTGAGCAAGTTAGCCTTAGAACCAGCTTGAGAGAAATTCAAGGTGAAGAGTATAGACAAAGGTGATCATCATTAGTTTAATAATATAAATAAGTGTTCAAGGTTATATATTAAATTATCTTAGTGTGTGATTGGTTTTATAGGGGCTTGGTTCCTCCTTTCAAGGTAAAGCTTGTTAAAGGTCTAGTTGTTGTGGGTGCTTAGCTAGATAAGGGTAGTAGCTCATTATGGGATTGGTGTCTCACTAAACTAAGGGATGGGTATTACTTAATCATTTAGTGCTGGTATAAATATTGGATCTTGTTTTATAGGACTATATTCCATCTTACAAGGTTTAGTGAGTTTTATCCTCTAAGAGGGTTTCCCACATATATATTGTGTTCATGTTATGTATGCTCTTATTTATGATTTGTATACATGTTATTTCATATTTATGTTACTTGATCAAGCTGATGTATGTTGAATGTTTAAGATTTGGGAATTGAAATGGATTATCTGATATCACTGATTCACCCTCATTTCTTAATGATTATACGTCTAACAATTGGTATCAAAGTAGTACCTTCTATGAAATTTTAACCACTTGAAGGTGTAGTCATATAAAAAGTATAAATTAGTATTTTGAGTGTGGCTTGCCACACCCTATCCAAAAGTCATTTTTTTCATGATATTAGGAACATTATAGACACATTTTTTCTCATTTCTAGTCATCTAAAACCTTCTAAATGGTCATTCCATCTTAGCCAAAAAATATTCCTCATGTCAATCCTATTCCCCTAGGTCTCAAGCATGTAGGATAGGAGCTCCCTACTAAGACTATAGAATCCCATATAGCATTATCCCATTTTTACTTTGAGCCCCAAAAATCATTTTCATCTAGTAATTATCCTTAATTAGGTTAGCCTAGCATGTATACATCTGACCGTTGACCAATTATTCTCTATAAAATCCCACTCAAAGCTCAATTACAAAGGAGGTGACCAATCATACAAAGCAATAAAAAATACAAACAAATCACTACATAAAACTTCCCTATTATTTACACATAGTCACCCAACATAGTTATAAACCTACTCAAATCCTCATACCAATCCCTAGATAGCTTAAAAACTATCAATTTGAAATTTATATCTACATCACACTATTACACAAAGTACACTAGGTGGGAGAACTACATATGGCTTGATCCCTCTTTAGAGTATTGGTTTTTAGGTAGCGTGCCCACATAAAGGGTTTGGATTACATGTTCAATACATATTTCACACTAACCCCCCTCTTTCTCACGTGATCCAAATGTCATTTTATCAAGTATGATTGAGGGTTAGGGTTTGAATACAAAATCAGCTCCATACCTAGTTCCATCAATGACCAATGCTTGATTTTACATAGGTAGGCTTACATAGGTACAACACAACTACCCAAAAAGTTTCAAGTCTCTATAATCATTTTGAGAAACTGTGATAGGAATGGAAAATATCATAAGACACCAAAGCATCCACTTTATGCCATTCCTATCCTTTCACCCAATGAAATCTAGATTTAGGTTTATGACACCGTTCTAGTCCTACACAACCCTTTTCAACTTTTGTATTAGCTATCTTAGTCTATTTTCTAGCTAAGTTATTTTTCTTTTTATTTATTACTATTTTTTGAAAGGTGAAAAAGACAAATAGTTACATAAATTAGGAATGTATTTATTAATATATTTGTATACTAATTTATTAATCCATACCCTTAACTAAAATAGGAATATAACTCTATTCTTCCCAAAATAAGTTAAATCACTTGGTGAACCTGAATTACTTCTCTTGCACAGAAAAACCTTAGAAATCCTAGGGAAAATTCCTTGCTAATTTTTAACAATATTTTATATTTTTTTTAATTAAATCACATTTCACATTAAATCAAATAATGGATCTCACCTATTTCAAAACATTTATTTCAAACAATAAATAGTCCATATTTGGTCTTATCATGTTTATGAATGATGAAGTTTACTATATGTTAATGTAAAGCTTCATTCTTTCCCTTTCATGCTTAATTTTTACAATATGGGATGATATTAAGAAATTTATTTCTAAACATGTTAATATCCCTTTCCTTAAAAGTAATGTTTACTTTTATCTACTACAAGGTTTCATTACTTATTTTGCACTCTCTCTCTCTCTCTCTCTCTCTCTCTCTCTCTCTCTCTCTCTCTCTCTCTCTCTCTCTCTCTCTCTCTCTCTCTCTCTCTCTCTCTCTCTCTCTCTATCTCTCTCTCTCTCTCTCTCTCTCTCTCTCTCTCTCTCTCATGAAAAATAACTTCTAACTCTATATTTCCAAACATCTTAGAAATGTCAAGTCACAAGTCAAATATTTTTATGCATTAGTACAAATTTTCATGCTCTCTATCCCTTGTTTTTTATCTCTCATGTTGAATGTTATTTATAATCATATTTATATAAAAATTATAACTCAAATTACATGAATTTCATCCCACATACATGGTTTCTACCTAGATGCAGCTAACTCTTTAGCTACTTTTAAGTATCTCCCTATCGCTACTAGACACAATAAAACACTAGTGGTTATATATAATCCTCCTCCATTAAAACTTGGCTCACCTAAATATTATTCTATGATTACTACCATCTATATGACTATATTATATCATGAGGTATATGCTATCACCTATGTTTATGAAGATAGGTAGGTTGATTACACCCATGGCTATAACTTTGTCACTCAGGTGAGCACCTCTTTCAATACAATTTTAACTCCTCCATCAGTTATAATTCTTCCCCTAGTTGAGATTTAGACATAGTCAAGGCCTCACTCACCAACACAAAGAATTCATACACTTCCATGGAGGCATCTCTTAGAGCTACCACTACATCAATGATAGTTTCAAAACTCTAGATAGTTTTTAGCTATAGTATTCACTCCTAAAGTAGTATCATTGAGGTCTCATGCCTCTACACATAGATTGAATTTTTAGAGATATTATTCTACTATTAGATGGGTCCCTAAGAGCCCCATAGTTACATCCACTTCTTAGAGATATAGGAGGACCCCACAATTAGTTTCCACTAGAGAGATTTCAAAGGACTTACAACATACACAGCTTTAAGAGTCATAGTCTCAATCTTTCCATCATGATTCACTATCATGCACGATCGCTCTCCTTGATACAAGACACCATGATAAGGGGTGTCTTATGAAACTCATTGGTTAGTATCATTTCTTCTAAGTCTTTCTTATGCATAATTTTTCATCTTACTTGTACATAGTTTATTTTCAATTTCTTTTACATAATTTCCTTATGATTACTTATACATAGCTTATTTCAAAATACCAAAAATAATAAAATATTTAAAAATAATAAAAACAATATAACATGTCAAAATACAAAAACATTCAAATAACTTAAAACACCAAAAACTTATTAATTATATGCATTATCCATGGTTTCCATTTGTACTACCATGTTAGACTTACATTTTACTATTCTATGTTATTATTTGTCGATTTATCAACATGACCATGCTTCACTTGATCTTATTTGAGTGTGTGTAGTGACACCTAGATCCTTGATTACTTCACTCTACCCATTAAAGGGGCATCCTAATTTTATAGTTGAGACATACATCGACATACATACTCACAAAGGGCATCTTCTACATGACTACACCATCTAGGTTTTGTCAATCCTACACCACACACTCTAGTTATCATGTTGATGTACATTACTTACTAACTTACATAGATTATTCTATCAACACTCACTAGTATAAAACATTTGTGTATTTATTAGCATCTACCTAGTCTTGTACTACATATTTTGCATACTTTCACTTCTTGATTTGATTAATTAGATGCGATAGTATTTTTAAAATTTACATGCCTTATTTTATTTCTTTGATTAGTTATATGTTATTTCATTTCTCAATTATTATTTTGTTACTTGTGTGTGCCTTAGGTCATTTTCCAATGTCCTTTGTTTTTACTCTTGTATGTGTTTGTTGCCCTCATCCCAATCTTGCTGATTTGTATTTGTATGTGTATGTGGGCATTTTAACATGCCTTATATGCTTGCTTTCATAGTTTGAATGACATGTGCCCATATCCCTTGTTTGTTTGGCCCCTTGGCATCTTTTATATGCTTCTTGCTTTTTACCTTGCATGTTTTTTTGCTTGTTTGCTTTTCTATTATTTGTAATTCCATGATGAACATCATGCATTATATTTAATTCTTGGATGCCATGATGGAAATCATGCTCAATACCTCCTTGATAACTAACCAAATTTATAGTTTTTAGGTTAGTATACTACACATGTTATTACATTGTTACATCTACCTAGGCATACCCTTATTGATCTAATAATCTCTAACACAAACTATACTATATCTTGAGACATGTTTTCAATCCTCATTATTATATTATGTATTTCATAGCATAACACACTTTTAGTGATATTTTTCTTAGGGTAGTCAGTGCAAGGTCTTCATTCCTACCCTTAGAAGAGGGGGAAACAAATAGGGGTTTTTTCAAAGAGATCAAAGTCCTTTATCAATAAAAATTAGCTTTTAGAACACTCAAAATAGTAATAAGAATTCAAAACATACAAAACAAACTAAAAAAATAGGGATGAACACAAAATAGTCATAAAAAATAGTAAAGGATAAGGTTCCCCATTCAAACCACAATGCCCTAAAGTAAAGTGTACAATTTTTGGCACTCCTATCCAAATAACCAAAAACCTAGAATTTTCAAAAATAGATAGAAAGATAAGGTCAATTACAATTTTATCAGCTATAATACAATTCAAACTGGGTAGTTTAAATATAGTTCTACTTAGATTATCCAAATATAGGGGGCATCATGCATGACATGATGGCTCTCACATCTAGTTTTAGATTGGGTAGTTGGTACAACTTCTAGATCAGAATCCATGCTGTAGATATTAGTTATTTGGGGTAATGTGCACATCACATTTTCCTTCTTTTCTTTTTATTTCATCATTTTAGAGTGGTTTTCATATAAGCCTAGTTCTCAATTTTGGAGTGGCTTTAATACAAGCCTAATCTCAACCTTTTAGAGTCGATAAGATTGGCCTATTTATCATTAAACACTTGGCTATCCATGCCACATTATCAGATTATAGGGCATTTATGGGATTCATGATCCATATCACATGACAAACTTTCATACTAGTATCAGTTCATAGTTCACACTTGGTGGGTAATGATGGAGCCAAAGGACTAATTAGCCTTTGTATTCTTGAGCCACCTACTTAGAGGGATTAGGTACATATTCCAAAAATCAATTAACACATGCATGATCACATAGATTCACTGCATAGTGGGAAATGATAGAGCCAAAGGGCTAGCCTTTGTATACTTGAGCCACCCTAAGGGAATTGAGCACTCAGCTTTGTTCATGATATTACTCTTGGTCAAACACATACCCATCATCACTCAACATCACAATAGGTTTTATATTGGTTTACATACTTGGTGAGGTATATTGATTCTTTTCTCTTCCTCTCTCTTTTACCCAGTCTTTGTACACTATTTTTTTAGACGTAGCATGTCTAGTAAGAATTAACCTGCTCCTTATTTTCTCTTGTAGATGTATACTTCATGATATGCTCTCTCGATGCACACTTAACATCACACATCTCCATGGAATTCACCCTTATAAGGAAGTCTAGGTACACTTTATATTTTTCCTTTATCCTATTATTTCACTTTATGGGATCACTAGAATAAAGGAGGGACAAATGTAGTCATATAAAATGTTCAAATTATTAGTTTGAGTGTCGCTTGTGACACCCCATCCATAGGTCCTTTTTGCATGCTCTTTCAACCCTTAAAGACACATTTTTGTTCATTACCAGTCATCCAAAACCTTCTAAATGGTCATTCCACCTTAGCCACACAATATTACCTATACCAATCCTACTCCCATAGATCTTGAGCGTATAATATAGGAGCACCTAATTTGGACTATAGTGCCCCATAAAGAAGTGTCCCATTTTTAGCATTCCTATCCATTTGCACTTTGATCCCCAATGGTCATTTTCATCTAATCCTTATCCTTAATTAGGTCAACCTAGCATGAATACATTTGACCCATGACTAACTATTCCGTATAAAATCCCACTCAAAGCTCATTTACAAAGGAGGTGACCAAACTTACAAAATAAGCAATAATACAAATAAATCACTAAGGTAAACTTATGTATTCTTGGCACATAGTCACCCAACATAGTTGCAAACCTACTCAAATCCTCATACCAGTCCTTAACCACCTTTAACACTATTAATTTAGCATTTACATCTATATCACACTATTACACAAAGAACACTATATGGGATAACTACATATGTCCTGATCTCTCTTCATAGTATTGGTATGTAGGTAGTATGACCACACTAGGGGTGTCAATTACACATTTAGTACATATTTCACACTAACTTCCCTTTTTTTTAGTTGACTCAAATGTAATTTTACTAACCATGATGGAGGGTTATGGTTTGAAGACAAAATCAACTCCATAATGAGTTTTGTTGATGACCAACACTTGATTTTTCATAGGCATGCTCACATAAGCACATCAAAACTACCAAAAAAATCTTAGGTATTTATTATCATTTTGGAAAACCATGATAGGAATGGAAAATAGTGTTAGACATCAAAGCACCCACTTCTTTACATTCCTATCATTTCACCAAATGAAAGCTAGATTCAGGTTTATGACACCTTTCCATTCCTGCATAGATTTTTTCAACCTCTATATCAGCCATCTTAGTATATTTTATAGATAAATTATATTTATTCTTATTTATTACTATTTTTATAAAGGTCAAAAAGACAAATAGTTGCACAAATTAGGACTGTATTTATTGTTATATTCTATACTAGTTTATTAATTTAGACCCTTAACTAAAATAGGAATAAAAATTCATTATTCCCAAAATAAGTTAAATCAGAAGGTGATCAAAGGTATGATATGGGTGAAAAAATCATCATGTTTCATTAAGAAATTTTCTATAATAGTGAGGAAAAATAAGTTGATCTAGAATCTGAGCTCATGAGTGCACTTGGTAAACTAAAGGGGAAAAAGAAGAGGAATCATAAAATGATGAATATGATCATATGTCTTGAAGCACAAATCAAATCTCTTGAGGGGATTTTATCAAGAAAATCCATTATAGAGGAAAAGGAGAATCAAGAATTGATCAAGAATATGGAAGAAAAATCATGTAGATTGAAAGATGACATGACCAAAAGGGTGGAGGAGAATAAGGATACCATTGAATGTGTTTAATTGAAGGCTAATCTTGTTTTCCTAAAGGATGAGCATGAAAAGGTCATAATTAAGATAGGAAAGATTGAAGAAGATCAAATAAAATTAGAACAAGATAAAGAGGTTGATAACATGAAATTTAACAAGTCAGATCAAGTTAAAGGAAAAATGAAGAAAATAATCAGACAACCAATTACTTACATGCATGCAAAATAATTTATGGGCCATTATTTTGTTTATCATCTTGGTCGTCATAGGACAAAGGACTGTGTAAGAAGAAGAAATAAATAAAAAATAGATCACTCCAATATTCAAGTAAAAGGTATGGAAGATATTATTTTCTAAAGTTATCAAAAAGTTGTTCATATTGCTAAGTTTTACAAGCAAAGACCATTTAGTGAAGATAAGTTCAAACATACTGCTAGAGTACAAGAAATAAGACTAGCTAGAGAGTACAAAAAAAGAAGAAATAAATCAAAGGAAGGTCAATATTATTATCAAGAAAAAGGTATTAACTATTTTATTTATTTTAGATATCATAGAGTTTGTCACATTTCTAGATATTGCAAGAACATGTTGAATGAGTTCTCAAAGTAAAATAAGATTTATGGAGCTGCTAGTGTTCAAGGAAGAGGTCACAAATGGTTGTGGAAACCTAATCTTATTAAGAGAGATATGATTGAGACCAAATAAGGATTGTTTTCCATGAAGTAAAGTCAATAGATTCTATTATCTACATTTATTGATAAGTCTAAAGTAAAGAATGAAGTCAAGGATTGATTTAAACTCAATCTAGTGATGAGGTAGGATTGTAATTCAAATGAGAGTATGGAGATATGGGAGTCCAATGAGTTTTGTGACTTATAGTATCACTATGTCAAAGGGGTGTCTTTCTCTAAGCTTCAAGGAGACACTATAGAAAGAGAAAGAAAGGTGGATGGTAGTTGAGCTTTGGTTGATGTTGTAAGATAAGAAAGATATTTTGAAAATGTGCTTGGCTAAAGGGGAGAAATGAGATTTATGAATTTTCTCCAAAGTGTTATGATTGAATGATTCAAAATATATATTCAAGGATAGTGATTCAAAAGTCAAAGTTTTGGTCAATCTTTGATGGATGGTCTAGTTGGTCAATATGGTGAAGAATGAAGTTGTGTATGCAAGGTTTACAAGTAGGAAATGGAAGTTTTGAGGTGTATGATCAAGGTTGATGAGTTTTCAAGCTATTCTATTACATATAAAGGATGAAGACAATGTGTTATCATATCTTTGATAGTATGAAGAAGGTCTTAGAGTTATATAGATGTCAAGTTATGTATACCATAGAGGTCATAGTATTGAAGAGTTATTAGCAAACCTAGCTCATCAAGAAGACAATTTGAAAATGTCATGATATAGGTAAAGCATGGTGTTAGGGGGAGCTAACTCGAATAGTTTCAAAGTCTTGGAAAGCTATGCATGATGTGAGGAGGAACATATGTGAGATGTTCCATTTATGATGGAGATATTAAGAATTATACTACATACACAAACTCAAACATGTTGATATGATGACTTGATGAAACCAAGTCAAGTACTTTGACAATTTATTGAATCCTCATGAATAAAAAGGGGATATTTGAAATTGGTCAAGTCCTAGGATCAGAGGACTATGTAGCTAAATCTGAGAGAGAAGGTATAGAGGAAATTATGTTATTTATTCATGATTGAAATTGGTCTTAAGGTGCTTAAAAGGGTACCTAAGCTTAGGTGACTTAGGGGGAGTCCTTCTTAATGTTTTAAAGGTAAGTTCATGTAGTTTTTGATCTTTATGTATGTTTTATCTTCATAAAAGCTGTGTGATCAAAAAATAATGTAGTCATAGAGGATGTTTGAAGAAACTCTAGGTAATAATACGTATGCACAATGTTACGAGGTTTATGTATCATCTATCATAGGTGGTCCTTTCCTACTATTGGTCCTTGAAGTCTTTTTAGGTCTACAGAATTAGGAGTTGAGCCCACTTTATCCATTGTGTCAAAGGGGGTGAAGTACTTAAAGAGAGAGACAAAGTCTATTCATAAGCTTTATATTGGTGTTGAAATCAATGATAAAGGGGGATATTTTTAGAGTTTTATCAATTATGTCTCCACTGTGACCAAGGTTGTTAATGAGGTTTCATGTGTGTTATATTGACAATGATAAAGTGTGCTTTAATGTACTTTAGTGTTCTTACATGGTTCCTTAGTGTTTGACTTTGTAAGGCAATTAATGGATGATATTGATGATAACATGTTGAAAACACCCTATAGGGTTTTATGCATGCTTTAAGTGCTTATATAATTGAATATAACTCATCATAATAGTCATATGAAGTCTTAGGTTCAAATAGTCATCTTGGTAGATAATGTTGAGTAAGCATATTGATGATGTCACATTTCACACATGTGAAGGTTTCAAGAGTAGTTTGATATATGGATAGATTCCCCTGTGAGAGGATATCATATGGTTAAAATTTTGGATCTAGACATAGAGATTATTAAAATTTATTAAGGTGCAAAGTTGGCTTCTAAGATCGTGTTTACTAAGTTATTATACTTAGCCAAATTTTTATTATCAAAGCTCTATAGTGAGTATTTAATCAGATCACAGATTTGATGGTGAGAAATTAATCTAAATATATAAGGACATAATGGTGTAGTTAAAATTCAAATAGTCAATATTTCATGAACTAGTGACATGTGTCACAATCATAGAGTCTAAGCAATAGATATAATGGTGAGTGTGATACCTATCAAATAGAGATCAATGGTGAGAGCATCATCATGTAGATTATGATCCAACAAAGCATATTGAGTCAAATATTCAATATTTCATGTGGGGATACTAGGTGGTGGAATTTAAAAGTATTAAAATATTCAATGTTATCATAAGGCACACGAGGATACCAAGTGGTGGAAGTTCATTTGAAGACTGACTACAGGGTATGCAGAGGACACACAGAGCTGATAAGTAACATTAACATAAAATTGAGGATTATGTAAAACCTGGGTCTTGACTTGTGGTCTTTCCAGTGGTTTCAGGTCCATATAAAACCTATTTATGTTACTTCTTTGTAGTATATTTTAGGTTTTGCCTATGGTCGTAAATGCTTCATCTTTCTATCTTTGTTTCAGGGTTTTGGGGTCCCTTCAAAAACTGTTTTTACCTTAATCTAAAACATAAAATTGAGGATCTAAGATAAATGATGAGAGTTGTAAGGTAAATTATATGGAAATCCTAATGAGATAAATTGAGAATAATTTATTATAGTTTTCAAGGAGCAAGAGATGATGCTAAAGTGTTTGATCTTTAACATTAACATAATGATCGTTGGAATTTGAATATTCAAATTAATGAGGGAAGACTAGTCTATAGTTTTTTGAGCTATTTCTTTGGATCTAGGATGAATTTATTGATGAAGTAATAATAAAAGTTTTAAATTACTTAAATACAAATCTAGATAATCTAGTTATATTGTTTGAATATTTTTACAATGAAATTTATTAATCTCCAAAGTTGACTATGTGTTTGACCATGTTTTATAAGTGATTCTAGAAGGATAATTAAGTTGTTCTTGATATTATTTTGATGTTTAAAGATGATATAACTATTATATAGTGTTATATAATCCATGAGGACCATTTTTATGTATTTTTTATGTTTTACCAATCCATATTCAGTTTGAATAATTTCTTAGAAGTTGATTATGTTTGTTGAATGCACTAGTAGATTGAGTGACCATGTTGCAGGAGTGTGTTGAAGGTGTTATGTATAGAGTTAGGGAATAAAATTAAATATGGAGATGTAATATAAGTATCTAAGGATTATTATAAATTATTTTATGTCATGATTTTTCCATAATCATATATGGAGAGTCAAAATAGCTTGACTATATTTTGACTACGAGTGACCAATCTAAGTGGTCATTTTTAGAGAGTTGAATTGAGTGATTAAATATTGTGTTGAAGTGTATAGAGCACGTACAGGTGTAGAATAGGTCATAAATTTTTTACCAATGTGATATAATAATATTTTTATGTTAAATATTTGAGCTATATAATTATATGTTTGAGACTATGTTGTTTGTGTATGAAGACCTAAAGAGCAAGGAGACCTAATTGGTAGGTTTGTGTGTTGAGTTGGTGTTCCATGTGTCATGGACCCATGATGGATTAGTAACGGTTATATTATAGATTTTTTTATGTGTTTTAATCATTTTTAAAGGATTAAGGTGGTCCAAGTAGTCTCACATGTAACATGTGAGTATGTAGGCCTAATTGTTTTAGGTCTCACCAAGACCTCATGGTGGTTTGGGGCTATTGAGGTAATGACTGACCTATGAGGAAGTATGTTTCATACATGTAACATTTTTAATAACCTATTTTAAGTGTGTTTAAAATATTTAAATCATATTGGATGAATAATATGGGTTAAAATGAATATAGTGGTATAAGTACAAGGTCTAATTGGACTAATTGTGATAGTTGTGTGAGTGAGGATTCAAGTGAAGAAGAGAACCTTTGAAAGAGAAGGTAAAAATAAGTTAGGAGCATGAAAGTGTGAAAAATATAATACATTTATATATTATCAAGTTTATGTGGGAGTACACATAGGTTATTGGACCTAATGAGCCTAGAAGAAGTAGTTTGATCAAGTTAGTCCTAGAAGCAGCTTGAGAGAGATTAGAGGTGAAGAGTGTAGAAAAAGGTGATCATCATTAGTTTAATAATATAAATAGGTTTTAAAGGTGATATATTCAATTAACTGATTGGGTGCTTATTTTTATAGGGGTTTGGCTCCTCTTTTTAAGGTAAAACTTGCTAAAGGTCTAGTTGTTATAGGTGCTTAGCTAGACAAGGGCAACAACTCCTTGTGGGATTGGTGTCTCACTAAACTAAGGGATGGATGATCCTTGATTAGTTGGTGTTGTTTTAAATGTTGCATCTTGTTTTATAGTAACTTAGTCCATATTCTAGGGTTTAGTGGGTTTTATCCCCCTAGAGGGTTTACCACATATATGTTATGTTCATGTGATGTAGGCTTTGGATGTATGTGTTTTCATGATTATGTTCCTTGATCAAGTTGATGTATGATGAATGTTTAAGAGTTGGTAATTAAATTAGATTATTTTGAATCACTAATTCACCCCCCCCACCTCTTATTTATTGTACCTCTAACATAATTTATAATATGGATCCTTGGGTGTGGGGTTTCCCATGGAGGATGTATGTGCATCCTTAAGTGGGTATTTTTTTTTTTAAAGTTAAAAATAATAATATAAGAACTACTAAATAGCCTATGACTAATTGAAAATAAGAACTTACTCATAACTCACTCTTTTTTATGGTGAACTATATATATGAGGATTAGGTATTTTATTATGAAAAATAGTATAATAATATATTTTGGTACTAGGGTATGGTGTGACCCATGGAGATATGTGTATCCTTAACTTGATATATGAATTTTTTTGGTTAATAATTAATACTCTTCCAATTACCAAAAGGACCACCCTCAAAATAAGGTCATCACGTAACTCTTATCTAGCCCCTTTAAGTGGTATAATATGTATAAGAGTTTTGTGAATTCTATTCCATAACACAAAATAACAATACATTTTTTTACCACCATCATTTTTTTCTCTCTCCTTCTATATCTTAAATTATATTTGGTTTAATATTTGCATAATGTTATTGTAGACACTATTTTTTGGATTATATATCACCTTAGTCTTGTGCACTTGGCAAACTTAGACCTTGGTTGTTACTCTTAGTTATATACATTTATCACTTTTAAAAGTATCATATTTGATTTATATTGTGCCCCTTATCCTATCTCTTAGATTGACCAATCTTATGTTGATGACCTAGACCTTATACCTTTCCTAAAATTATTAAAAACTACTTATCTTCAACCTTTGCATGTTCTAAGTCTATACTTGATTTTTTACTCGTTGGACATTAATTTTTAAGATATAAACCTACATCAACACTAGTGTTCTAACCAAACACAAGTGTCCTATAATCACATAATTTTATAATGAAATGTATCCTAATGGTCAACCTAAGTGATTTAATATTAATTACCAATCCAAATGGATTGATATAAATACAAGATCATACCTCAGTCATTCCTCACCTAACATAACCTAGAAACTTCTTACCCACTCACCAAGAAACTTACAAAAGGAATTCAATAAAGAAATCAAGTGAAAAATATTTCTTATTTTATCTTATTGGTATATTAGTCATATAGACAACACATGTAATTATGAGGTACTAAAGAAGTAGCACAAGAGTTATATGTTCTAAGTTACCAAATAAGTCACTATTGTACTTATTTTGCACATATTTCATTATTCACACACAAGCCAACATATAAGGGAGAAATACATATATTTGAGGCCCTAATCATATTATTATATATGTGGGAATTAATCATTGATATAGGTGTATTTAGGGTTAGATGAACACTACATGCCTACTAACCCATTTTCCCTTAGGGTCATTATGAAGTTGAAGAACCAGGTTTTACAAATTAATGAGGAGAGATAATCCATGACCAAGATATGAATGCACTAGATTGAAAGTGAAGTTAAATTGAAAATAATCTATGTGGTCACATTATTTTGTAATAGGTATTAAATATAGTACACTTGTTTCAAGTTTAGATAGTAGTATTGACACAACCATAATAGATTGATGTTAGTGTCCATGACTCTAGAAGCATCCAATCTATAAATAGACAATTATTCTAAAAACATATTATAGTCTTATTCTTATTTGTTTTAGATCCATAAATTCATTAGCATCAGAGAAGAAAATTACATTACTTCTTTGTCATTTCTAAATATAGCATAGTTATACTTATTATTTTTAGTCTATCTCAATTTAATAAATTTAGTGTATGTTTATATCTAAGTTTATCATCCAATTGGCTTATTATAGATCATACCATCAGCCTTGTGCATTAAAATTTATATATTCATAACCTTATCTACCTAATTAAGGATCCAAATCTAGTTTAGTCTTTAACATTTGGTGAACTTTATGTTTAAACACCAAACCCTAGGAAATTTTGACTTTTTTATTTTTCTATTAATGATCCCTAATTGCTATAATTTTATAATCATGTTTTCTATGGATGCTTCTATTAATTATTTTAAGATCTGATACCATATATTTTGTATAGTTTACAACATTAGTTTCCTTGTACAAAATATTAATACAATCCATGTCAATAATGAGAGGTTTTTAAAGTGAAAACAACACTTGATATCTCTTCATAATTCATTTTAAAATGTTATAAATCAATTATCTAGCTAACAACATGCATGATTTAGACCATTTATTCTACCTAAGTATTACTAAAATGAAATTAACCATCTTATACCCATTATTTTCCCATGGGTTATATTGGACTCTATGGTCCATGTTGTTATTACTCAAAGAGGTAAGGTTACTCAACCCATCCTATCACTTGTTTGTATATAACATGTGCCTCCTAAACCTAAACTTGCATTAGAATCCAAGGGATATGAAATTATTTACCAATTGATAAACCTTCAATACTTTAGATCCTAAAGAAATATAATATTTATAAATATATCCTATACAAATCATTATATGAGACACAAGTTCCAAGTGATATTCATACTGATTAATTTCTGGATAACATGAAAGATTTAAAGAACAATGCTAATCTCATTACCTTTTATACAACATATTTACTATCCAAATATATTATTGAATAAAATTTTCCTTAATTTTTACATGTGTATTTTTAAATATAAGGCATCAAAAGGGTTCTCATTGATAATAGATCATGCCTAAATATCTATATCATAAAATTCCTAACCACCATGGATATTAGCACTAATATTATTCAAAAAATGGCTATGCCTATAAAAGTGTTTGATAATTCACATATCCTTCTAGTTTGTTAAATCACATTGAATGTGACATTGGGATACAAAATAGATTCAACTAATTTTTAGGTAGTGTCTCAATCATTACATTATAATTTACTTTTTGGTATACCTTGGATACATTCATTGGAAGTCATCCCATCTAAAATTCACTGATGTGTAAAATTCATACATGATGGAACTTTACTATAAATGTCTACTGATGATGAACCTTTCAAATTTTGTAAATAAATACATTCTAAAATTTAAGGCATTCATACAATGGTACCACATAAAAAATGCATTCCTATTGAGCACATAAATAGTATGAAATATGTGAATCAATTATAGTGTCTCTTTTATCTACAAATGTCAATAAAGAACTAAATATTGAGGTATAGATAAGTGAATATCAATAACAAGAATCATTACTAAAGGACCATATAGAACCACAAGAGTACCCACCATTTTACCATCCTTTATTGGTTAATACTTAGTAAAAATTTGGACATATTTCAGATTAATATGATAGTGATGATGATATTAATTATGATATGATAGATGAGAATATGTGAAACTTAAAATTTATTCCACTTGATCACCTATCATAAAGCCTATTCAAACCTACATATCCTTACACATATAAACTAAATCCACTTGTAGAAGATATAAAATTGAATCTAGATAAGGACAAAACAAAAATAATAGATTAGCATGTAAATTCTTATTACTCCATACATCCCTCTTGGTAAAAAAAATTGAGTCAATCATAAAAGGATCAAATACAAGTACATCATGTAAATAATGTAGATTTTTCTCAAAAAGCTTCACACCAGATGATATAGATAACAAAACAACAGGATACTACATATCCCATACTAATTTTGTTACTTGAATGTAGAGTGATTTCTTTACCTCTTACTAGAAACATAACACACATTAGACTTTTACCTATAGAAGACAATGTAACATATTTTAAATACCATAATATCATTGGCCATAATAACAATCAATTTTAGGCATTGAAGGAACTAATTTAGAAATATAAGAAATAAGGATCCATACACATTTTATATGACATGATAAAAAGGAAAATTTATTCACATATTTAATAAAATAATATCTCTAAAAATGATCAAAGTACAAATATTTATATATTAATACAGATATTAATGGGGTACATTGCCACCATCTCTAGTTTGATATTTACAAGTGGGATAGAACTTTTGAAACCACATTTTCTCTCACAATTTGGACATACTAAATGTGAAATAATATACTCTCCATTAATGTTATAATATTAAGGATACATTCAATTACCTATAGCATATGGATCATGTGTAGAATATTCCACCATATGGATATTAGACCATGAACCAAATTTGAAAATAGAATTTGGATGAAATTGGCTAATCAAATGGAATGCCAAGATTTATAGATACTATAAACATTTATGCTACTTTTGTTGATGTGGATAAATAAAATTACATATAACATGATGGCCGTGATTATTTTCCTATACCATTGGTTTCATGTAAACCATTATATATAAACATTGAATTGGTGGTAGTGCAGCAATATAAAAAAAGCTTGAGAAATTTTATACATGGTCCTACACCTTTTGATGATGAGGACTTCTTTGATTTGACATCTTGAAATATTTCAAAAATATAAAAAAAAATTTAAAAAATCAAAAATCCCAAAATATTTTTGGCATATACATGTTCTATTAAATCCTTGGCATATATGTGTTACTTCCAATTTAATGGATGGCATATCATTTAATCCTACATATAGTTGTGTGTCATGCTTCTATGTGATTGTGATACAGGCATACACCTACAGATGATCTATTCCTATTTTGGATGTTGGGCCTTTCCTATAGTCATGTCATATAGACATTAGGGACATCCACCTCTATGATCACAATATTAACTAGTTATATCATTCTATGGTCACTCTATATTATCATGTTTCGATATCATATATGTCCTTAAACATGGATTTATACATGATTATATCTTATACATGGTACTTGATATGCTATTCACTTGAAATTTATTTCTATCACATTCAATCCATGGGATACTATGATATGTTAATACTAGTTACTTATGTTTTCTCTTATGAACTCCCTTTAGTGCCATGCCTTGCAATTATCTTGCTTATTAAAGAATTTAAATATGCTCCATTGTTTGTGGACCCATGCATATGTATTTTTTATTTTAAATTTTAATATTTCATTATTTGTTGTATGGAAATATGAATATGTCATCATTGCTTTTGTAGACATTAGACTCAATCATGTTCCTTTAACTGTGCAACATTTGAACACACCCCTTGTTTGCAGTATCATTGGACCATTTCCTTTTGACTTAATTTTGAATGATCTTATGTGTGAACTTTATTTTCTTGTTGAGATTGTATTATTACTATCTAGACATTTTCATGATCCTTATCATGTATCTTAGGCCTTCACGTGATCACATTATTCTATGTGCTTTAATGATATATCTACCTAAATGTGTTCCTTCTATATGCTACATGGTTACATTAATAGACTATAAAATTATCATATCATTCTATGGTGACTTAATTAATGGTATCTATTATTCCCTCACCTCAAAGGGGGACATGTCATGAGACATGTTCTTCACATTTGGAACAATTTTAGATTTAGTGGTTGTTATGGTCCTAGTGGGTAGACTTCACTAACGCCTTAAGGTTTTGGTGTAGTGGTTTGTTACATGTGGTATCAAAGCCTCCACCTGAGTTCAAGTCACAGAGTGGGTGGCTACGCCGGCATGGCAATGTTCATCTGGGGCTTGTACACATAGGGAATCCTAGTGGTATGGGCACAAATCCAACCCAGAGTCTAAGTTGCAGAAGCATGGTAGGATGTTATGGTCTTGGTGGGTGGACTTCACTAATGCGTCAAGGTTTTGGCGTAGTGGTTTGTTACAGTGGTGGTCTATTTTGGAAGAATGTTATTCACACTTATTCAATATTTGGTACTTATATGAGTTTTTAGATTTAGCGGGGGCATGTCATATAGGAATGGATTCCACACATTCACAATTTTTAGATTATGTTGGGCCATGATTTTGTAGAATTTTCTCCACATTTATTCAAAATTCAACATCTCTAGATTACAATGGGGGCATGTTTTGGAAACATGTTCTCCACATTATTTCTTATTATAGTTTTTATATTTTTACTTATATAGTGTGTTAACTATTTGGAATCATGTTATCCAAACTTACACAATGTTTAAATTTTCCAAATTACATAGTTATATAATTCAAATTTACAGTTGTGGTATAATTATAGACATTGGTACAATTATTATACATAGTTTTAACATTAGACATATCTAAGGTTCATATGTTATGAAATATGTATTTAATATTGAACAATACAAATTAGTTTAGTATTTTTAAATGCTATTAAGTACTATCATCACCCATTAATATTTTTATTTACACATTAATACCTAGGATGTACTTAACGAAATATATTGTGATAATCTACTACAATAATTGGTTTGATTTTGGTATGGTTGAGGTGATTAAATAACTCAATATTACCAATTTTCTAGGTTTAACATGATTGTATAATATATCCTTATAAATTTTATGGTATAATCTCTCTCTCTCTCTCTCTCTCTCTCTCTCTCTCTCTCTCTCTCTCTCTCTCTCTCTCTCTCTCTCTCTCTCTCTCTCTCTCTCTCTCTCTCTCTCTATGTGTGTGTGTGTGTGTGTGTGTGTGTGTGTGTGTATCTATCTCCTATAAATGGAATTTATAAATTTATATATATTTCTCCTAATCTTAGTTTTATAGCTTTTTAATGATACAATTGAATTTCCAAAAGGCAAGGTAGTTACATCGATACACATATGTACTCATAAATATTGATATTTAAATTTCAATCTTCTCAAATAATTTAAATAATATATTATATGTAATTATTATATATTATTTTGTGCTCTTGGTTGTAGGTTAGTCACTAGAAAAGCATTTAAATTGAACTCAAGTAAAGGCAATGTGTGTTATACACACCCAAGACATTAATTTCATTTAAAATAGAAATATAATTACTATATTAATGGGGTAAATTTAAAAACTATTTTATATATTATATATCAACTCAATCTTGTACACTTGGAAAACTTAGACATTGCTTGTTCCTCTCAGCTCTAGACCTTTCCCACTTTTTAAAATCTCACTCTACTCTATCTTGTGACCCTTGTCTTATCTCTTATTATGATTAGTCTTATTTAAATAACCCAAATATTATATCTTTCCTAAAATTTGTAAAACCTACTTATATTCTACCTCTATAAGTTTTAAATCTGTACTTGCTTTATTTCCCCCTAGACACTAACATTTAAGACAAACACATATGTTGATGTTAGTGTCCTAACCCAAAACAAATGTCTAATGCCCTATTCTCATCTAATTTTCAAATTAAACATATCCTAATGGTAAACCTAAGTGATTTAATTAAATTTACTTATCCAAAGGGATGTATATAAATACAAGATCAACCGTCATTCATTCCTCACATGGAATAACCTAGAAACTTCTTACCTACTCACTAGGTAACTTAAAAATGGCATTCAATCAATCAATCAAGTGAGAAAATATTCCCTATTTTCTCATATTCATAGATTATTGTAGGGACAACACATACATAGGTATTAAGTACTGAAGGACCAAACTAAGATATAAATCTACTACATTCCATGATAGGTCACTATTAGTACTTGTTTTGAACATATTTCATGATTAAAACACAAGACAACATGTAGGAGAGAACTAAATTAGTATAAATCCCTATTAAAACTAATATACATGTAGGCAAAACTCATTAAAATATGGATATTTAGGGTTATCTACACACCATGTACCCACTAACCCATTTCCCATAAGTTCACTATGAAGATTAAAAACTAGGGTTTTATAAATGCATGAGTGAAAATCCATGACCTATATATGAATACACTAAAGAAAAAGTGAATTCAAACCGAAAATAATCTAGGTGGTCACATATTATTCCATCAAGTATTTTTTATAGGACACTTGCATTGAGCTTAGATAATAGCATCAATTCAACAATCTTAGTCTGATGTTTCTATCAACATCTCCATATGCATCCAATCTAAAACTTGACAACTTTTCCAGAATCATATTCAAGTCTATTTCCTACCTTTTACATATCCATAACTACATTGACATCATAAAAATATAAGTACATTAGTTATTTATAATTTACATATCTATAATAGTTTTACTTACTATTTTTAGACTTTTTAGTTTTAGAAATTTAATGTATGTTTATCTCTAATTTTAGCACCCAATTGGCATATTTTAGATCTAAACATCACCCTTTTGAATTATCATTTATATAATCTTAACCCTATCTACCCAAGTAAGGATCCAAATCTAATTTAGATTTAAATAGTTATGTGATATATAATATATTATAAGTATGTTTATAATTAAATAACATTATGTTATGCGTGATGTTTTACCCTATTTTGATTATGTGAACCTTAATTATGATAAAAATAGAGTATTAATCTAGAATATAAAATATGACAACTAAGAATAAATATGGATGTAAAGGATTGAAATTGAATTTTAAATTGAATAACTAAATATACAAATTATAACAAGAGGATTAGGTACATAGATTTATTTATTTTTGTGTAAGACCAAGAAACAAGGTAGATGGTAGGAAGGATGAATAATTATATTTTGAGTCACTTATATCAAGTTCTATATCTCTAAAAATAATCAAACTATACCATCGACATTGGGATAATAAGTATTTGATGTTATGTTCAAAATCAGATGCTTTTATCCATGTATATTTTTATTTTTTATATTTCTATATACCTCTACAACTAACTTTTATGTGTCTTGTGTGTGATCTAAAAGTTTTATTGCTCAAAAAGTACATAAAAATACATCTCCTTCGCTTTAAAACCCTAGGTCAACTTTAGTAGTAGTTTCGACCTAAAAATTGATGAAACATGTGTGTTATGTTGACTTTAATTAGTCTACAATGATTGGTTGAACACTAACTACATATCTAATAATCTAAGGAGGAAAATATAGTTCCATATGTTTGTTCCCATTAGTTGTATGTTTGAAATAGATTTTTTTGAACTTATTAAAAATGTCATCAATCTTTTGACACTTGGAAAATAATAATTTTTTATTGGCTCTTGAGTGATTTAGACTTGTTAAGGACCATTTTAGCAATTTATTTGAAATTTTATAGAATTAGGATAGTTCTATCAAATGTTCAATTGTTTGAATGTGCCAAATATGTTCTTAACATATGATAAATAATACTATACCTATTTTGTATTTTTATGAGTTTAACAAGTTAATTTTATGTATTCTTGACATACTAGGCATATGGGCTAACCATTAGGAATGATTTGATTTGAAAATTGAATGTTATTTAGTGAAAGATAAAACTTCTATATCTAGATAAAACTATCTAGAAGGTGGGTTTTGAATATGACATTTCCATATAAGAGGTAAGAGTAGTGATATGATGATCTAGATATGCATTATTAATATGTTTATTTTTATAAAACATATTTTAGGTTTTGTATAGGTCACAAAAAACACTTGGAAGGATTGGACTGATATAAAACATGTAGGTGTGAGATAATTATGAAATCGAGTCATATATGTATGCACAAGTCATGTAGGTTGAATTTATGTCAAAAATTATATTTAATTGTGTCTAATACCAAATTTAAGTATCTAAAAATTCTACCCTTTTTATAGTATTGAAATTTAATAAAAATATTAGAGTCTAAAGATAAATATGTACTCGAATGTGGACAAGACACTTTGTCTTTGGGATAAGTATCCAAATCTGAAATATGCTCCAACAAACTATGCAATTAAAATGTAAAATTAATGTCCATAAAATGAAATTTTAAATCTAAACTATATTTGAATTTTGAAAAGGTTTTAATAATAAGGAATGAGTACACTTATATGTGGGTGAAACTATGTTTCCCTGTAACATTTTTGATATGATGTTTCCCTATTAAAGAATTATATAATGGTTCTTAATATTGAACCATTAGATAATTGGGAGTGATTAAACCCTAATTTTATATAGATTTTAGATCCCATGAGTTGAGAAGATAAATTCAAAACCCTCATGTGGTATCATTAATGCCAATGCCATTAAGTGTCACTTAATATTAACTAATTAACTCAAATAACAAATCCATGTCTTATATTAAACCTCAAGATGGTGGTGTGGGAGAAACACAATGGGATATATATGATTAATTACAAGGTTATTAATTGTCATTGATACTCAACTATAGTAACTCAAAAAACATGAATCAATTATTACAAATAGACTTATAGATTCAACGTTGCTCACTACTCACTACCATCAAATTGGGTTTTCATGTAGACAAATATACTAATGCTCACTATAAATATGTAAATTTATATGTTAAATATTATCATGCCTTATGAATTAGTTTGAATTGAAATATGAAATAGTGTATATGTGTATGAACCAATAACATGCCCCACTAAATTAGTGCCAAATAATATAGAATGATATGCATATTTATGTTAACTTTGAGAACCTATATCTCAAAGTTATGTGTATGTCAAAACATATGGTTATGTTACTATAAACTATGTGCACCTACATGGAATATCAACTCAAGTGTATCAGAACATATACCCTCTAACTCATGTCTCTTTAAAGTGAGTGCATATGCACATAATATTCCTCCATAATTCATATCAATGTTTGAATATTTGTATCATAATTGAACATGTGATATCTAAACCAATTTAAAATATTTTAATCTTGTATTATTTATAAATAATATTATTTATTTTCTCATGGAGGATTATGTGTCTATGGTGACCCCACTATTTTTTCCCTTTTTGAAGTGAGTGACATAACCTTCAAGTTAATCTTCTTAGTATAAAGATTAAGTATATCATGTTATGTACAAATATGTAATCATGTATAATCACATCAACATGCGGATAATATGTCATTATAGTAAAGTATATTTCATCAAGACATATATGTAACATATGTGATGCATTATGTATAAGTGTCATGTCAAGGCAGATGTAGAATTTTTGCATGCATTAATAACAATTAATGATATAATAACTAATCAAGACTATAAAATAAGTAATTATATGATATAAATCATGACACCACATGCAAATATTGAGGTTCATGATAACTATTATAGCACCTTAAAACCTATCAATAATTCAATCTCAAAAACAATTTTAACAAAATAGTACTCAAGTTCATCCATAAGGCCATGGGTGTTACATACAATTAACATAAACATGTAATAATGATCAAGGAAAAGGTGCAAAAATAAATGAAATAAATATGTCACAATAAAGAAGGTCAAGGGCCACATCCAAGGGACATAAATATTTCCCAAAAAATAAGGGAAAAATTATTCTCATATACACAGTAACAAGGGTTTCACATAATATAAAATAAATTATTTTCTCATCATGTAATAATAACAACATCAATGGATCACATAAAAAGTGGAAACTAGTCTATACTATCCATGTATGTCAATGTAAATTCATAGTCAATTACTGTATCCATGTATCACTGTGTAAGATATTAGAAAATAGTAATATATGTATGTATGTATACATGTATGAATATTCAATATGAAAAACTGATAAAGTAGTATGTTGTAAGGAATGTACAATAGGATCATTTTAGTATAGGTTTCACAAATTTTTCGATTAGGATAATCAATCAAGATAGAATGGATAACTAGAAACGAGTCCAAGGGATATAATAATGACCAAATATAAAAGTATATTAAATCATGTATGTGAAATTATAATGATAGATGAGATAAAAAATCTATAAAAAATTTAAGAAGTTATGTAAAATAAATGAAGTTTCTACCAACCAAATATTTCTTCAAGTGGATGCTTATATGTGCGAACTATATCATTTATGTCATAATCACCAAGTGTAATTCCATATCTATGATTTCATGAATCCTATACCATATCATCATTGAGGTTATCATTAATATTTTTGTCTTCATATTTTTTTTATTCATCACTTTTTTATTGTTCCTCCTTATTATCATATTCATAATCATTAGAATAGTCATTATATTTATAAAAAACTAATTTCTTGGACTATTCTTATTATTCAATATGTACTTTTTTTAATCAATATCTTGAATAAAAGGCTTTGGATGTGAATAAATATTTTTAGTTTCTCCTTGGAAATTATTATTGTTACATTGGTCTTGTTAGGCATGTCTTGATTTGTATCTTCTATATTATTATAATATGATTTCTTGTTTTCCTCTTTCATAATAAATATCTTGAATAAATGGCTCTAGATATGAGGAATGCTTTGTATGTTCTACCTTGTAAATGATGCTTTTGATGTTAGTATTTTTAGGCACATATTTATTTCAATATTATTTCATAGTAAAATATTGATTTCTTATTTTCCTCTATTATAAATGTAGACAACCAAATTTGGTCAAGAAAGAAAACTATTATGTTTTTTCATGACTTTACATCTAGAAGCTCTGAATACTAAAGAAGACTCTATTGGAAAATATTGTATTGGATCCATGTGTTCCTATTATCTTTCACATTAATTTTATAATTTGAATCTCATAAATATAATTTATTATTAAAATTATTATATTCATCGTAGGGATCTATGGTCCATCAATTATTAAAATATTATTAGATTTTTACTTTAATACAAAATTCATATTTTCAAATGAATGTGACTTGCATGGTTTTCCTTAAGCCAGGTCTTATCCTAACATATTTTTTGGTCTTTATTTTCAGTATTGTTTAATTTAGGAATACTTTAATGATCATTTAATTCATTTTGTTTTTGTTTTATGTACTATTAAGTTTTAAAATTTGAATTATAAGTATTATATTTATAAATCCCTCAAATGCATTTTTCATATAACACTTATCTATCTATAAAGCATAATTGAATAGAGACACATCTCATGAAGATATACATAGTAATTTTTATGTCTTAAGTTAATATTGGTATAATTATGATTAGACAAAATGAGGACCTAGGATAAATAAAATTTATATTCACAATGCATATGATCTAGTCAAACACATACATGAAGGGAGAAGGGCATCAGTTTGAGGCATATTTGGGATATGTAGGTACTACTCAATTACAAGGTACTACTTAATTTGTAGGTACTACTAAATTACAAGGTATCTCAATCATTGTCATATTTAATCGTAACAACCTAAAAATCTATGAATCTTGATTTCAAGTAAGTGATCAACACATATTGTAATCTCTTTGATTAAAAAACCTAATTATTATTATATTTACACATTAGATATGTGTATGAATGATTATTTATTTACAAATATATTTTACTCAAAAACATTTCATAATTATATTAATAATTTCTTAATATCTAAGTTTGATAAAAAAACATATTTTTAAACCCTTTATTTGTAGAATATTTCAAGCCCTAGTTTTCCTTTACATTTCTTTCCAAAAAAACTCCCTAGGGTTTTAAAAATATTATTTTTCCTTCTTATGTTGGACTATTTGTTACCATTAGTTTGTCTCCCTCCTCTACTTATCATTTTATTCTTTTTAAATGATAAAATATCTAAAAATTAATCTCATCCACCTCATCCCTTTGATTAATTCGTAATCATTCCTTATAATTATAACAAATAATGGACTAACTATGAGATTATATGTTAGATGATAATGAAGAACATGTATATGTGTATGATGATGATGATGAGTATATTTAGAATTATAATGAAGAATAATATTCAAGTGATGACAATATGATAAAAATATTAGTGAAAATTAATTTCATTCTCCTACATCTTTTATTATTTCCCTAAAAAGGTATGTGAAAGAAATTAACAATATATATCTAAATGAACCTCTTATTGGTTATGCATCCTTTGATGATACTCTTATGTTATCATAAAAATATTATGTTTATTTTTCACACTAAAAAATATAGAATAAATATTTCATTACATAATGAAAATGAAAATTGTGTATCTCAATAGATGCATCCTATATGCATGGGATATGATTAACCTACAACTAACTTATCTCAATGGATCCAAACTCAAACAAAGATAATAAAATGGATATTATGATACTTAATATCTAGGTAGTGACCAATGGATACAAAAAATTAAAAATAGAGTTATATATGATGTCAATTCCAAAGGAAATGGATCCAAATACTTAGGCCTATGACATAATTAAATACCTCTAAATAGAACTTTATGAATATAATCTACTACATCTATAAATTATAAGTGAATTAAGTAGACTAAAAGAGGAAGAGTTAGAAATGACAAAAAGGGATAAGGTTCCATTGTTAACAAATGGGGATCTATGAAACCTAAAATGGAAATGGAAAGTATAATAAGTTTTATAGGAACATAAGTGTTAAGTGTAGAGATAAATTAGATAAGAATACACACACATTCATTTACTAAGAAATAAAAATCATATATATACTAATTAAATAAAAGAAAGAATGTATAGTTATAAATACTTACATCGATGAGGACTTCTCAAGCCTCAGTATACCATTTGGCCAATCATGTTTTAAAAAATATTTTTGGGTTGTGAATACTTCAAATGATGTAAAAATAAGCTCTAGACCAACAAATTTCTTTCTAGTTAATCTCTAAGACTTTAACTAGACAAGCTTCCTTCAAGAACATATTCTAGAACTAATTCCTCCAAATGTTACTTACATTGGACGTGATAGTGAAATAAAAGTGATTATAGTGTATATGATATGTTTATAATGAAATATTAATTTAATATATAGTTATAAAATACTCAAACCCACCCTAAAGGATAATCTGATGACATCTTCGAATTTATATGCAATTAAGAGGAATCAATTGAAATTTAACTATGTTAATTACACAAAAAAAAATACAAACACAAAAATACAATCTTAAAATAAAATCAACCAAGTTAATATAGTATGAGAATGGAAATAGTGCCAATAATATGGCATGAAGGTGGGTTTATGTAGTAGGAAATAAGGGAGATAACATACTTGAATGAGATAAAATAGAATTAGGTAGGTAGAATTAAAATATATAGAAACTAAAATAGAAAATAGAAATGATGTGATCATGGAATAGATAAAATCTCTCTCAAATCACAACAATGTTACTCACCCTTTCCCAATGGACTCTTTAATTTATGGAGTTAGAGATATTGAAGCTTAACAAGTCACTATAAGAGAAAGATTTAGTAAATTATAAATTGAAAAATATTATGTGTATAACATATTCCACACTCAAATATCATAATATGTCATAATGGATTAATATGGCATGGTGATTTAGGATACAAAATAATAACACAACTATGGTAACTATTTAGGTCGACATATCCTCATTTTTGAAAAATAAAGGCCCTTGTATAATTCTAAACCTTAACATTGAAACTTGACATGTTTTGTAGATTATTAGCATGTGAAGATCATCCATGCCTAATAAGGGGGGTATATTTATTCATGATCCTAATTTAAATTTGTTTAATATTACTAATGGTGGATCTTCATGCTATAGTTACAAGTTTCATGGGACCTTCATCGAGTGGATTACACTTGAAATTTACACATTAATCCTCATTCGGGATTTTATCAACCTTTGGCCTATAGGAACTTATTAATGATTCTAATTATCTCATAGGTGCTCTTATTATTGATGAACACTTCTCATTTTAGGATCTTGAGGATCCAAGGCATGACTTAAAATTTGTAACAAATTTTAGATGTCTGTGGTGGAATAGAAGCAAAGTGTGAGAGTTGTCTACAATATTTATTTAATTTTGTGGTTGGGAGCCACCAAGGTCTTGTAATTAAAAATTTATGATATTTATTTTCCCCAAAATAATCTAAGTGGATATTAACAATGATCTTAAAAGAATGTGAGCTTTGATTAAAATAGGAAAAAAGGAGGGTAAGAAAGAAAAGATGACGTGATTTCAAGCTTCTATCCTAGATATTATCACAAAGTTGTTATTAGTTTGATAAAAAATGAACCAATTTATGATGCAAAATAGTTTGAATACAAATTTCACCATAAACTAGGCAAGATTCAAAGGAATTATGAAGATCACAAGTAAGAACTAGTTTTAATTTAAGAGTTTTGCTACTGTAACATGAATAACATAAACACATCCAAATCAAAATCAAAATAAAATGAAGTAAGCCTAAGATATTTTAGATAATATAGAGTAACACAAATTACCAGCCTTATGATAGAAAATGTATCTCAAAATACAAATAACCATTAAAATCTAAGATATTAACATGCAATTGAGAGATAATAGTATCCCTTTTTTAACACACTATCTAGATAATCATTTCATAATTCCTTAGTTGTATTAAAATGATTTCATGTATTAAATTTCTTAGAGTCTCTCCCTTTAAGAAATGGTAAGCCCTACCTATTTAGAAATAACATATGTGGTGTATCGGTTAGCCTCATGCAACACAAGTATGTAAGATAAGGTCAACTATCCATTATACAAAGATTCTAATACACATGATTTCCTATGTCAAAAGTGACAAATAGAACTAATATATGCTAACAAACTAGAATATGTATTATAAAAGAATATTCTTTTCCATTACATGAGTTGTGGGTCCCTAGGTAAAGATGATGTCAAGGATATTTTTATTGTCCTTGATAGAATTGCATTGATTCTCCTTGATGTTCTAGATGAAGACATTAACCCTTTGCTTGAACTCTTCATCATCTATCATTCCCATGGTAGTGGGTTGAGAAAGATTGGTCAATAGAGTCCCAAAGAGCTTCTCCATCCTATTTATTATGTCTTTGTCTTCCCTCATGAAGTCCTTGACATTATTGTGCTAGGTTATTAAATCATGTAGCTTATCCACTATGATTCCTTGAAGGATGTCTAGATGTTCAAGTTTGATGATTTTTAAGTCTAGGGCCTATTTTGTTACATGTACATTAATCAATTCAGCGCCCTAGGCTTAGGAGTCCTACCATTGGGTGATTAAGGCTTGTGTCATCTTACTTTGATGGGTTAAGGTACATAATCTAAGATTTATGTTCTTCAAGCCTTACAATATTTCAATAAGAGACTTATTAAACATCTTCAATATGTCCTCGAGGACTAAAAATGCAGCCTATGCTTCCAAATCATGCTTTTCCTTTTCTAGGTTGATGATTCTTTGTTTCATTCACTGGACCCCAACCAAGGTCATTATTGATTATGACATAACCAAACTTGTTATATCTTCTTGATGGATGGGGTGTTATCCTACTAATTTCCTTTACATAGGATTTAGACTCACAAAAGGTTCCACTCTTTGGAAAGTCAACTCCTCAGTGCCTATATGTAATATCCCTTTCTTAGGGTCCCCTTTTTTTTAACAAAAGCTCTTATACCACTGTAATATCCCTTTATTAGGGTCTCCTTTTTTTAACAAAAGCTCTGATACCACTGTAATATCCCCTGTTTCCCTTGAAATCTAAAACTAAATATTATTGAATTGCTTTTCTATATTTTACCCTTTTTGATATTTTGCATGAATAAAGATATAATTTTGCAAGATAAATTCAATTAAATAGATAGACAGTAGTATAATCTATCAACTGGCTAATCATTGCTCTTATTATTTAGAATGATTACAATAATGAATCTCTGGCATGCATATAAAGTGATACAAATATCATCTCAAAACTTGATCTTTTGCAAAATTACAACGGCTCTCGGGTTGCTATGTCAACAACATAGTCACTGACATCGGTTATTCTATCATCGTCAGTCGATATATTGCTGACGTCAGTCACTATCGGTCGGCTAATCTACCAACGTTAGTTTGAAGTCGGCCGATGTCGGTCACTGGGATGCCGATGTCGGTTCCTGAGTCCCCTACAGCACTGTACAGGCTGTGGCAGAATGGCATGAAATTGTATAGATCTATATGAATTTTTTACAAAAGCAAAATAATACGCTAAAGCTTGTATTATGGATACCTGATCTGAAGATCGCTATCTGTATAATTTATTAAATCAGAACCTAATGAAATAAATACATGAAATACCTATGATAACTTCTATGTGAAGTTATCTCCCAAACTTGTAAACCTCTGTGATAACTTTTGTATGAATCTATCTCTCAAATCAGTAATAAATCAGTTGATATCTCACAGCCTCTAAATCACACACACTAAAGAGTGGACGTTCTCCAATGCAAATGGAATCTTGGAACCCTTAGCTCAGTCTTCTGAGAAGAAATCTTAGCAAAAATCAATAATCATAATCTCATAATCCATCAACTCTCTCCCATGAGAAACCCTTATACCCTCAAAGAAGTGTGCTTGCCCTAATTAGGGTTTCTTAAATTAGAATTAGGGTTTCTTAATTAAAAATAGGCTGAATAATTAATATTTGATTAAATCAATCAAATATTAATATCTCCCTCAATACATGTTGGATCCTCAAACCATCTGAAGCTGGTGAACTAGGGAGTGATTCTGCACATGATCATGCCAAAATAAGGGTGCTCAGCTACATGTCAAAAGTCCCTAAATAATAGGAGATCAGGAAAATGTGTCTAAAAGAGCCTAAATGAAAGCCAACTAGAGAAATTTTGCTAATCGAAGCCACGCCAAGCTCGATCAAGACCCTCTATCCATCCTATTAGCCTACAAGGGTTGCATAATAGGCTAATCATCAAGTCTAAAGATGTCCACTAAAAAAGGGGACATGACAATCTACCCCTGATGTAGGAGCATCTGCATTCAAATTTGATTTATTATATTTTCCCTCCCATATGCTTTTACTAAGGGGTAATTGTAAAGAAATAAATAAAAGTAAAAAGGTAAATGTGGGCTGTTGAGAAAATCAAGGAATGGTTGAAATAATTTTTCAACCTTAGCATATTGTTGTAATTAAAAACTGTAATTTGTTTTACCTAAGCGCAAGTTGGCGTGGAAGTTTACAAGAGATTCTTTACAAAAAAGATAAGATATGCAAGTGTGGCATGAGAGGAGGGTACGTAGAGGAAGAGAGAAAAAAAAAATTCATTCATTCAAGAGAAAAAGGTAGAAATGAAGAAGAGGAGAGGGGACAGAAGGATGTAAAGAGAAGAATAGAGGTGTAGAAAGAAGACAGACAACACAGAAGACACAAGGCATATAACCTCTGGTATATATTAATACAGGTGTGTATTTATTTTGATTTATAAATGAATGTGAGTTCTTTTTGAGGATATTGTTTTCCTGAGACCGAAGAGGCATTGTTATAAGTTGTTGGACGTATTATTTATGGCCATGCATTGAAATTAATACAAATCTGGGCCACTGAAATGTTATATTTGTAATTTTGGGCATTTCAACATATTTAATATAGCTTGGCGCTCAATGATTGAGCTGAACAAACACCTGTTTTCATCATTCGCCACATATCTTGTTGGTTGGGCATGTTTTATATTAAATAAATTGATTGACATTTTGAGTGATTGTAATTTTGGGTGCATCTAGGTCGGCTGGGCCATCCAATGAAGTAATTACAGCCTGGTCATCTCAATGTTATGCTGGACGTTTTTATTTGTTTTTAATTATGTTAAGCAAAATAATTGTTTGATACTGTTGCATCCGCCACTTCCACCATATATATCTGATCCCCAGGTCCATTGCCCTTAGTTTTAAAATTGAAAACAAAAAGTCAATGGGAGATGCATATTTGTAGTGTGTTGAAAGCGCAGAGAGGTTGTATGAAAATTCGTTGAATTCTTGACTGAAATAGAAAGCTGTTCCAATTGAGTCAAAATAGCTAAGATAAAAAGAATGGTGATGCTGTTGCTCTTTGGCCGAGCCGTGTCATATGCATCTATTGCATAAATGTGCCCTATTGTGTAAAGCCTACGCCAAAAGTATTTTATTATGGGTATAAGATCATGTGTGGTACACCGTGTCCCAGGAATATATATTACAATGTTACATTAAGAATCGTGCTTCAATGAATTTAGCATATGATTGTTACTCCATGTACATTTAGAAAGAACTCAGGTAGTACTATGCCCATTTAAAATCCCTATCTTCCATCTAGATGAGCATATTTTGCAAAATTCTCATGAGCTATAGGATCGATAAGAGCCTGGTAAGCAATTGAAAAGACTATCTCATAAGCTGGAAGATGCATGCCATGTTATACAGTTGAGGGAAAAGATTCCATATCTACGTACTGAGCTGAAGGATGAATAGAAGCTCTGAGAGATCTACAACTTTGCCTTTAACTAGTCAAAAGAAAAGGGTCAGAAGTTTTTGGCATTGGACACAGCTATAGGCATGTGGCAACTATTGTTTGCAGAAAAACAATGGTCGTTGGTTGATTAGTGGTGCCAATTCTTGCAGGCCAGGCATAACAAGGCAATTTCCAAGGACACCTGGTCACAACTATTGGAATTTGCAAAGATGGTAGACCCTTCATTGTCCAATTATGACGTAGAGGGTGCATGGCCATATTTAATTGATGAGTTTGTTGAGTACTTGACTGGGAATGGACTCATTCATAGAAGTAGTTGACATATTTACTGTTGCATTTTATGGTGTTTTTACATAAAATTTCATGAAAGGTGCCATATCCCTATTTGCAGTCAAATACAGAGATGTCTATGGTCAGACCATGCACCATTTTGGATTGGTGGGGTATATACATTGAATATATGACATTCTAGACTGTAGATCAACACATAATTGTATGATTATAGTTGTTCTTTGTGGTTGAGTGGTGTTTTGCTAAAGATTCTTTGGTATTTTAATTTTCTAAATTTGCAGTCTAAGAACAGTTGCATTAGCCCCTTTTGAAATTGCTTGTCCCTAAGCAATATCAAAATAAAAAACCAATCAATCCACCTGGATCCCAAATGTAGTCATGATATATACTGATGAAAATCAGTGCAAGATCCTGTAATATCCTCTGAAATATAACCAAGAGGAATCCACAATGAAACTGGTGAATGCAACTCAACCAATCTCTAAAATCACAACTGCCCTGGATGTGTCGATATTACAGGTTGTGTAACTTGCAACTACCACTTCCATCTACAAAAGATGGTGCCAATCCATCCCATAACTGATCCCTCTATAAAGGTGGCACAACCAACTATACCACACTATCATCTGTGTGAGAAGAATCAATCTGGAGACTTGACTCCACTAGTATCCCAAACTCATCAGGACTAGGTACTCCCAAATCTTGAACATGTGTGTCAGCCCCAACAACATGTTCCTCAGCTACAACTGTAGGAACGTACTGACCAACAACACTCAATGTACTAACCTCTGAGTATACCTCCACACTCTGAATGCCAGCATTGGACTCATCCTCATCTAACTCTGAAGAAGTTGTTGTTGAAACTATCTCATCATCATAATCTCTAGCTCCCTCATCCTCTGCAACTAACTAAGAGTCCAAATCCCCATGACTAAGCTCATCCACATGTCTCTCAGAATCTTGGTGATCCACCTTCATTACCTCTACCTTAGGCTCTGAAGCCTCTGCCCACTCAGAACTATCCTACTATTTGGAATCCTCTGAATCTAAATCCTCACAATATGCCCACATCACACGATTTGCCTTGCCCTTAGGCCTTAAAGGACAATCATGATTGGCATCATATGGAGGTTTTCAGTATAAGAAAATATTTTTCCTACGTAGATCATTAAAAGCCACTCAATCCAAAGGTGGTGTTGTTGGGTTGGCCTTTGAATCATTCTTAACAAACGTAGGCCGTGTAGGCCTATCAGCCATCCTAGAATGGGTCAACTACGGTCTCTGATTAATAATAGCATTCATGTTATCTCCTTGCTCCCCATTCTATCAAATAGGTGTGTTCATCCTCTTTACCATAGTAGTGAGTGCCTGTAGTGCCTAATTCATCTTCTGCTGGGTTGTCATCATAACACGGTAGAATTCTTTGGTGCCATAATCATCATCATACCTATGGCCCCTAGGTGGGCTACCCTCACGCCTGTCACTCATGGTGATCAGTGGATGCTCTAACACCTGGGTATTTTCAATCAAGGCTCTACTGTGTGTGTTATACCTATGTGGTCCCAACTCTTATGGCTACATAAGATCTATAAACCCTCTGGATGGCAAGATTTAGCTCTAGTATACCCAACAAGATGGCAGGAATTTGGCTCTGATACCACTGTAATATCCCTTTCTTAAGGTCTCCTTTTTTTAACAAAAGCTTTGATACCACTGTAATATCCCTTTCTTAGGGTCTCCTTTTTTTTAACAAAAGCTCTGATACCACTGTAATATCCCCTGTTTCCCTTGAAATTTGAAACTAAATATTATTGAATTGCTTTTCTATATTTTACCCTTTTTGATATTTTGCATGAATAAAAATACAAATTTGCAAGATAAATTCAATTAAATAGATAGACAGTATTATAATCTATCAATTGGATAATAATTACTCTTATTATTCATAATGATTACAATAATGAATCTCTGGCATGCATATAAAGTGATACAAATATCATCTCAAAACTTGATATTTTGCAAAACTATAATGGCTCTCGGGTTGCTATGTCAACAACACAGTCACCGATGTCAGTTATTCTACCGTCGTCAGTTGATATATTGCCGACGTCAGTCACTGTCAGTCAGCTAATCTACCAACGTCAGTCTGAAGTCAGCTGATGTCGGTCATTAGGATGCCGATGTCGGTTCTTGAGTCCCCTATGGTGCTCTATATCCTGTGGCAGAATGGCACATAATTGTATGGATCAGTATGGATTTTATATAAAAGCAAAATAATATGTTACGGCCTGTATTCTAGATACCTGATCTGAAGATCTCTATCTGTATAATTTATTAAATCAAAACCTAATGAAATAAATACATGAAATACCTGTGATAACTTCTATGTGAAGTTATCTCCCAAACCTGTAAACCTCTGTGATAACTTCTGTATGAAGCTATCTCTCAAATCAGCAATAAATCAGCTGATATCTCACAGCCTCTGAATTGCACACACTGAAGAGTGGACGTTCTCCAATGCAAATGGAATCTTGGAACCCTTGGCTCAGTCTTCTTAGAAGATTTCTTAGCAAAAATCAACAATCATAATCTCATAATCCATCAACTCTCTCCCATGAGAAACCCTTATACCCTCAAAGAAGTGTGCTTGCCCTCATTAGGGTTCCTTAAATTAGAATTAGGGTTTTTTAATTAAAAATAGGTTGAATAATTAATATTTGATTAAATCAATCAAATATTAATATCTCCCTCAATACATTTCGGATCCTCAAATCATCTGAAGCTGGTGAACCAAGGAGTGATTTTGCACATGATCATGCCAAAATAAGGGTGCTCCACTGCATGTCAGAAGTCCCTAAATAATAGGAGCTCAGGCAAACGTGTCCAAAAGAGCCTGAATGAAAGCCAACTGGAGAAATTTTGCTAATCGAAGCGATGCCAAGCTCCATCAAGACCCTCTATTCATCCTATCAGCCTACGAGGGTCGCATAATAGGCTAATCATCAAGTCTGAAAATGTCCACTAAAAAAGGGGACATGACACTATAGTGGCCTTCTTTGTTGTTACCTTCTCAAATATAGCTATCTCTAGATTGTATTGCATAATAGATATTGGTTCAAAAAATTTGGGAACCCCTATAATTACAATCATTTCTCCATTTTATGCTCCAAGATCATTTATTTTTTTGTTTTTTCCCTTATAGCTTCAATAATTCTCCTCTCTTCTTGCTCCTTCATGAGCTCTCTGATCTAGGGTTTGATATCATCATGGGTATTAACACTTGTAGTGCTAGTAATTTCCCATGAAAGGGACTGGGATAGAACCTTTTATAGCTTTCCATATATGAACCAATCTTGGATAATAATTTTATATATGGGGAACTCATCACTAAACAAGTTAACTTCACTGGTTGGATGGGTCCATGTCACATTTGGCTTTTTAGAAGATGTACAAACAAGGGACATCCCTACTTCTCATTTTTTCTATGAGATGGGGATTAAATCTAGAGATAATTCTTTCCATTTTTCCATCTCACTTATCTATGGTTATTTAACTTATGTTAATTTAGCTTGAGTTTCCTCAATTTTATCATCCTCCTGATCTAACCCATATGTCTCTACATGTTCCTTGAAGAATTCTTCAACTATTTCATATGGTTCTAGGAAAACCATATCAATGTGTTCTACTAGATAAGGTGGTCTTAGAGGTAAAATTGATGATGAAGGAGCTTCCCCTACTCTTTCTTCCAATTTCCTCTCACTAGGTCCATAAATTTGGGGCACTTTTTATTATGGTTACACTTCCTCAAAGTTTTTAGCCTTAGTATAGAGATGGTCATAAGGACCAACCCTATGTTTATAGGCCACATTTGTCAATTAATTGGAATGTAGATGGGGGAAAATATTTTTATTTGTGTCCCATCCTCTTAGGTCATCCTTTTGAAAATAGAAGTAATCCCTATGTTTGGACATAACATCCAGTTATTTCTATCTATGGATCATGGTTCTTCCAATCAAGAATGTGAAAGAATGAAATAAGACTTTTATCTTTTCTCTACATACATTGTCAATCCCTTAGATGAGTTGAGAAGAAATTTCTTATTTAGCCAGTTTGATAGGGACATAGACTGACAATCTAAATGGTTGAGTCATGATTCCCTCCATACTAATGATGGTGTAGTCTAAATAATACCATATGTCTCCCATGTGCTCTACATATTTCTTGATGAGGTAGTACACTCTAGGCATGGGTTTCCCTATGATGGTCTTAACCAAATTAGGATATATGCAATCACAAATTAATTTCATGTTGTCCCTATATTTAAATATATGTAGCTTTGAATAATGATTGGATATGGTAATCTTGTTGTGAGAGGACCAATTCTTGATACCAAGAATATGAGTAAAGGCCATTAGTTAGTCCAAAAGATAGGACATCATGGTAAATTATTGGTTGGTCTTCTTTTCTATGCCATAGAATTATATCCCCATGTGGAAGCTAATCAACACTCCAATAGGTGGAGTTATCTTCTCTTCCACCATGAAATATATGTAAGAAACCCATATAGGTTAGACATAGGTTATGGTGGCTACCCCAAAATCTCTATTTAATAGGGTCATAATGATCCTAATTCCCTCCCTATATTTCATAATGTGTATCTTCCCATTATGGTTCTTGGATATATAGGTTCCTTTGTTTAACCAGGGTCTTAGAATAGTGTCCAAATTATGCTTAGTTATCCACTCTTTGATGGTGGAGAGGTCTATATGAGCTCTATGGAGTTTATAATATCCTTCAAAAGCTAAAATATCAATGTATGCTATCTATTTTGACACACCCTCCCTATTTATCCAATCACCATCAATTCTAAAATCTATAAACATAGGTGCAAAGATATCCAAATAATGGAGTACCTCTAGTTTTGTAGGTACTCAATGAATACCAAACATCTAAATTACAACCAAGTCATAAAATTTCCTCTTGGTTACTACAATATTTTTTTCAAAAAAAGTGAGAGGTTGTAACTCCTTGATATAAAATAAGATCTTAGACTAGTTCTTCATTCCATTATTGAGTGCCCTAGTGTCTAATTCTAGCTCTCCAAAATGCCTTCCCTCATTGTCTGTAGTCAAATACACTTTTGCCTCTTCTCTCCATTATTTCCTAGATTCTACCATAATTAATTAATTTTCTTAGATGTTTGAGTGCATTTTATTTACTCAGGATGAAATTTGAGCTTGCTTAATGTAATCGTATCTCAAAAAGTCAAGAATTAGGGTTTTTATATTGTTTCTACTAGGGATTACTAGAGCTTTAATGGTGAAAGGTGGTGGATTTCATAAATTTATTTGTGCCTTAGATTTGATGGATGTCTTCATTTATGTTAATTATGTCTTTTTAAAATGCCAAATCTTTATATTTTTCATTTAGTGCTTACATGGCACCTACGTGGCCTTCTTAAGCTCATTCATGGCATTCTCATGATGACTACTTTGAAAACTAGCTATTGGATTTCAAATCTCACTTTTCATCTTATGATGTTAGATTGAATCTCTGATCAAGCATGATTCATTGGATCCTACAAGATGCACATGGTTTAATTCATCTTGAGATTTTAATAAAACTTAGGCTTGAAATGCATTATTAAGGTTTATTTATGTCAATAACTTTAATAAACTTAGGTGAAATCCTTTTATGCTAATTTCTATATTGTAATATGCTAAGGATTCCTTCTGAAAAGCCTTTAAAAAATTCCCCCTTTGCTTAGACTAAAATAATTGGCTAAGGTTAAATGTGATAGCCTCACTAACGTCAAAGATGTCCTCAAAAACATTAAACGATGGGAGTGAGACTTTCAGTTTTAAGCCTACAAAATTATTTTGTCTAAATAAAAAATTCCCACATTTCATCCTCTTGAGAACATCTATGGATTTAGAGTTTATTCACATCATTGGATCAAGATAGGTGATATGGTGAGGACCTTTGATCATGATCGAAGAGGTTGAAACCAATTGGATTTGAACTCTAGGGAGCCTTTCATCTTTGTGCCATTAGATTAAGACCTCTGAATAACCATGGATCATTGGATCTACAAAAGTGCATGAGCCTTAGGTTAGTGTGATAGGTTATATATATAGTCTTAACTTAAACTATAAGTCTTAAGTCTATCATATAAATAAATATGATGAACTTAAAGATAAGCTTTATTGTGTTAAGCCTATGGTCGATAAATTAATGTGGTCCCATTTTGGACTTAGCTAAAATTTTAGATGAGGTTTAAATTGATGGTATCACTAACATCAAAGACATCCTCATGGACATAAAATGATGAAAGTGAGACTATCAAATTATATCTGATAATAACTTTTATAAAATGTGAAGTTAGTGCGTAGTTATTATTAGGCAATTTCACATCATTAGATCATATCTTTGGGGAAACTAGAGTAATTAAATTTGTAGAAGTTCATGAACTTTAAGTTAGGACCCAATATGCATAATGTTTTAGACCAAGGTTTCAGTATTAAGATGTTATTTTTGTTAATAAACATAAAAGCCATTTTGGGATTGCAGCCTAGGCTAAACATTAGTGAAATTCTTAGCAATAAATGAAAGGGGCCTATGGACTAAAAATTAGGTAACCAAAGGGGGAAGTAAAAAAGGTCTAAGTATGATTTTATATTAAGGTTTGTTAATGTAAAAAAAATGATTGAGAATTAATATAAAATTAGACTTAGGGTTTTTCACAAAGATAAATATGATTTCCCACTAAGTTTCTCCCACCATTTTTGAATTCAAATCATAGGCTTTTTTAGTCTGGGAACCTTCCCTTTCTTCGTGGAAATTGATCTTCATCATCCAAATACAACCACTAGTAGGGTTGGATCATAAATCACAATCATAATCAAATATGTAGAGGTTCATTCCTTTTTAGGTGAGCAATATTCAAACTTTGATAAATAATTACCTTCTTAAAGTCAATTCAAGGTGCAAATGTTTTGAAACATTCACAAAGGTCAATATTTTATATAAGAAAAAAATGGGTGTATGTTGGTCCCAACAAATGGTGACTCATAGGGGAACATAGCAATATGTTAGAATCTAGGATTCTGGTTTAGACTTGCATATATGTTATTCATATCACTTTACCTACAAAATCACCTAAGTCAATTCTTGGTTGAAACAATCCTCACATATGTAGAATTTAAACTTGAATATTGAAACACAAACATGTAGTGTCTGATTTGATTCCACTACTATTTGTCATGGGATTTTGGAAGACAACATCCAAGTTTCATACCTTTGACCATAATGTTGACTTAAATCATATTTAGATGTTTATTAAGAGTAGTTTATTTTAGTTTAGGGAAGGCTTGGGTATTTATCTACTACTAGCCAGGCATCCATAGCATTGATAGAGATACCTTAGGGTCCACTTAAGGCCTTGCTCCACTACCAACTAGGCATCCATAGCCTCGATGGAGATTACCAAAATCACCTTCATTTCCACATTTATTTATTTTATAACAATTTACCCCATTTTTTATTTTGTAGTTTTTGTGGTAAAGGTTGGGAGCTAATATAGCTAGGTTTTAAATATTTGGTCAAATGCTTGGTTTTTGGGTTGATCACCTATAGTTTTAACTTTTGTCTTAGACAAGGATGTGTTTTAAGTGCAAGTATGAATGTGCCTTAACAAACTAAATTTGCCTCCTACACATATGATTCTTCTTAAAACTAAACATTGATTTAGAATAAGTTTTGAGTTCTTGTGAGATAACTAACCTATATGCCAATCTATGCCAATGCCGTAGGTTGTAACATGATGCTTTGTCACCACCTAATGTTCACCTCTGTAATGTTTGTATTCACATTTATAAGTGGCTGAAACTTCAAGTAATCTAAGAAAATTTTGAGCAAGGATTTCCTGCCAGACTTATTAAAGCAAAAGAGCACAACCAAAATAGAAAGAAAACACACAAAACAAAGCAAATATAAAAAAGAAAACAAATATAGACAAGAAAAATAAGGAAAGTAAAAAAAATAAATAAAATATCTAGCCTACCTAATTTAACCTTAACCATCCTATAAGATTTATTCCATAAAGACTCCTAGTGGAGTAACAACAAAGTATTTCTTGAGATATTTCCCATTGGTGGGCAAGGTGAAATCTAATCCCTAGAGATCCTTTAACTTAAAGGTGTTTTTTTTTAGGATTTTATAAATTTGGTATAGGCCAATCCACAAGGGTGTCAACTTTCCATGTTTACCTTTAGGTTCTAATGTTTTATCCCAATGGAGGACTAAGTCTCCTTATCTGAATACCTTCACCTTGGACCTCTTGTCAAACCATATTTTCATAGTTTCTTGATGCCTACTGAGGTCTATAAATGCCTTTTCTTTGGCATCTTCCATTTGAATGATGTATAATAGCCTATAATTAGCAATCTCTTGGATTTATTCCATGTATTCTTGCATGAATGTGAATGTAGGCAATTTGAGGCTGATGGGAAAGATAGGTTCCTAGACATACACTAAAAAAAATGGTAAATCCTTGATTTTTTACTTGATCCTAATCCTGTCTACCCACAATTCATATTTAAGGAGTTTATGCCATGTTCTAGTTATATTTGTAGTAGACTTCTTGATGGCCTTCATTAGATTCTTTTTCATGGATTTTGAGACTCCTTTTCCTTGGGGATATTGATTAGATGAAAACTTAAGTGTAATGACTTGGTCATAAGCCCATTTAGTCATCTCAATTAAAATGAATGCAGACCCATTATTATAGACTAAGGAAACTATGGTTCCAAATCTAGTGCAAATATTATCCTCTAATAAATTGATCAACTCTTTTGTCCTACATTGTTTAGTGGATATAGCCTCAGTCCACCTTGTGAAATAATTTGTAGTAGTCAAGACATAATTTTGACCTTAAAATGAATTGGGGTTGATTACCTCCATAAAGTCTAACCCCTATTGTGTAAAAGGTTTGTCCACCATCACTGGTTGCAAAGACATGGCTTCCTTTGGATCTTTCATACTAACTATTTGGCATGAGTGGCACTCTCTCACATGTTTGTGAGCATCCTTGAACATGGCATACCAATAGTACCCAACCCTAAGAATCTTGTGAGCTATGGTTCTCCTTGAAGGGTGTCTACTACCTAGCTTTTCATGAAAAATAAACATGATTTAAGAAGCCTTATCTTTATACACACACCTTAAGTATATTCCTTAAAAGTTATTCCTATATAAAAATCCATCTTGGATGAGGTAATGAGTCGCCTTGAGCCTTAAATCTCTCTTTTGTTCTTTGGTGAGTCTTGGAGGACAAGTACCATTGCTAACTAAGTGAATGAGGGAGTCATACCATTCATTGGGTTGGAAGTTATATTGTTTAACTTTCATGACATAAAGTTTATGATTAGTATTGGCAATCATTTGGAATAGGCCTTGACATTTCACTAGCTTGGTAGTCTTCATTTCAATATCATAATCTTGTAGGAATGGCATCTACTTGTCCTTTCATTCCCTAAGTTCACTCAACATAATCTTTGTGGCTATGTCTAGTAAGATGGCATGCACTTTGTTTCTAAGGATGTAATACCTAAATTTTTTTACTACATTAACTAATTCATAGGCTTGTTTTTCAATCATGAAATAGTTTAATTCTACATTCTTAAAATTGATGCTCATGTACAGTATAGGGTGGTCACGTCCATCAACCTTTTGAGTCAAGACTACATACATGGTATGGTCAAAAGCAAATGAATACAAGTAAAATTCCTTTGAGAAGTCAAGAATTATCAAGACTGGGGCTTGACAAATTGCCTTCTTGATGTTAGTAAATGCCTTCTTGGATCCATCATCCCAAGAAATTGTATCATCCTTCTTAAGCATATCATTTAGGGGTTTGACAATCTTAGTAAAGCCCAAGATGAACTTTCTTAAAAATTTGATCTTGCCAAAAATGACTTTAGTTCTTTCTCATTGTTAGGTAGTTAAATTTTGGAAATGGCTTCCACTCTCTCAGGATCTATGGAGATCCCTTATTTGGTGATGACATGCCCCAATAGTTTTCCTTTAGTAATGAAAAAGATGATCTTCTTGGGGTTGAGGGATATGCCATACCTTATGTACCTTTTAAACACTTGTTTTATGTGCATGAAATGATCTTCTCTATTCTCAAAAAATACTATTAGATCATCCATATATATAATGATGGATTTTCCAACTAGACCTTAAAAAGCATGGTCCATGGCTCTCTAAAAATTTTCCCCTACATTAATTAGTCCAAAGGCCATTCTCTTTTAATCATACATTCCCCATTTAGTGGTGAAGGTTGTCTTCATTATATCTTCTTTGGAAAAAAACACTTGGTTATATCCATAAAATCCATCTAAGAAGGAGATCATGGTGGATCTTGAAACAATTTGGATGACCTAGTCTAGAGAAGGAAAGGGGTAATTATCCTTCTCAGATTCCCTTTTCAGATTTCTAAAATATATGCACAATATAATTTATCCATTATTCTTCTTGACTAGGACCAAGTTATCAACCCATGTGGAAAGCCTAGTAGGAAACACAATCCTTGCATCAAGTAGCATTTTGACATCCCTAAAGATCATGGGTTCCAAGATAGGGTTAACAGGTCCTCGCTTTTGCCTAAAGGGTTTTAAATTTTTCTTAAGGGGTATTGTGTGAGTAATGAATCTTGGGTCAAATATTTTTAGATATTTAGATGATCAGGTAATTACATCATTATATTTGGTAAGAATCTCTCGAGCCTTTCTATTTTCCATCTGAGTACAAACCTTTCTTAGGTTCACTTATTGAGGGCAATCATGCAGGCCAAGATTTATTGCATGTTGTTCTTTATAATTTACCTTTGGTGTTTCAAGAATCTTGTCATGATCAAATAGCCTTTCTAATGAGATCATCCCTTTAGGTATCTTATTATCATTCAGTTGGATGATTTTACCATTAAGCTCCATTTTAAAATAACTTTCATTAGCTTCATCAATGATGTGAGCTTCAAAGGCCCCAAATTTAGTTAAGAATTCCAAAATTTGTTGATCATCATTGAAGACTTGAAAATTATTCACCTTATCCAAACTAAGGGGCATGGTACTAGCTCAATGCTGAAGTTTGGGTAGTCATGATTGGGCATGAGATTAGCAGTAGTAGTGGCAAGCTCATTAGTAGTTTTGTTTTCTTCCCTCGGGATGGACATGATGCTGAAAGCATCAAAAGATTATACCAAGTCCCAAAATATAAATTTTTACCTCTTAAGGTATGAGAGCTTGCATTGGTACTTATTCTTTACTTAACTGACCACAAGTTTAGAATCTCCACAAACAAGTAGTTCCTTGACTTTATGCTTAATAGCAAGTTACAATCGTAGGATAAAAGCTTCATATTCAACCAAATTATTAGTGCATGGGAATTGTAACCTATAGGATGCATGATATTGATTTTATATAGGGTTTATCTATATAATAATACCTCTTGACCCTAACTTACATCTAACACCATAGATATATAGTCTCTATAAGATAGACATTGGAGGAGGGTTCTCAGAACCAGTTTCTTTTGTAGCTTCCAAAGTGAAGATTCCTAGATCAAAATCCATGAATTTAACATTTTCATTGACAACATTATACTCTTTTATCATGTGTTTCATCCTTGGTTCCCTTTCCACCCTTATTTGATTTGGAACACCCTTCCAAGGTATCCATAAGTGGGAGTAGTTAGTATACATGTAACCATTTAAGGACTTAATCCATTCTTTACTAAGGAGTAACCCATAAACATTAGTAATATCCACCATTTTTATGTCTATGAATTGTTCAAATCTTGGTTCACTAGCCAATTGCATATGCAGTTTTAATAATTCCCCAATGAATTTCACTTTTGACATGTCAAATTGCATGACCACCTGATTGGACTTGAGTGGGCTCAACCCAAGTTATTCACATATCCCCATAGGCACGATGTTGGTTAAGGATCCAAAATCTAAAGGGAAATTATGGACATTCTTCCCAAACATCCTAACTATGAGTAATAAGGGTGGAGACTCTACTTTGGTTACTTGCATGGTCATATTTGAACTATCACTCTTTGAAGGTTTCCTAAGTTTCTTAGGGAATGATTCCAAGAGTAAGTGCCTTTGTTCAGTAATCTATGTTAGTTCATATAAAGTGATGTTGGATTTGATCTTCTTCATATCTTTCAAAATTTTTTAACCAATTTTGCATGAAGGTTCAGTACTAAGTTTGGATTAACTACCCTTAGGTGGTTTAAGATCTTTCCTTGATGTGGTGTCTAGAGGTGTCCTATAATTACTAGGGGGAGTTAAAGTAGTCAATGGATATTTTTGTTCTATATTTCTTAGAGGGTATGTCTTTAAGAATTTTTGGAATGCTTGGGTCTCTTTAGGAATATTCTCAAGTTCATTATCTTCTTAGAAAGGGAATTGAAATGCATCTACCATGTGCACTTGGTCAGATGGCTAGGATCTAGAAGGACTTGTAGTAGTATCTTTGTTTGGGACTACATAAAATGTGTCAAGTTCTTCTTGGAAAGATTTTAAAGATTTACAAAACTCAATGCAATCAATCTCACTATGTTTATATGTGGCATGTACCCTACAATAGTTTTGTAAGGTAATATCTATGAGATTAATATCCATTGTCTTTTTTCTAGAAGTAGGCTCATTCACTTTATTATTATTGTAAAATCTATCATTTTGAAATCTATTTCTAGGCCTGTTGAACTTTTGGAAGGTGAAGTTCCATCTAGATTTATCATTAGCATTACCAACTTGTTTTTGTAATTGTAATAAATTTGTGCTAAGCTTCTAGACCATCTTCAGTATAGATTCATTCTCATTCTTTGGGGTCTTAGAATTTTGAACTTGGTTATTTTTAGTACCATTAACTAATACTAAAACCTTTTGGTCATTGGTGTGAAATCCATTAGTATCTTGGTGACTCAATAAACTTAGGTTTTGATTAGGAGCAACATGGCTAGTAGGTAATACATTTAGAGTAGGGACCTAGTTTAATGCTAGAGCATTTTGTTTATTATTTGGAAAAAGGTTCAATATAGGCATCTAAGGGTTAATTTTTGGGATATAATAAGCCATATAACCTTGGGGATGCATTTGGTCACTAATATCCACCACTTCAGAATAAGCTTGGGATAATGTGTTAATAACTAGGAAGGCCCATTTTAGAAACGCAGAGGTCATATGGTCCACTACATCTTTGTAAGATTTTAAAGATAAAGCCTCATTAGGTTTGTATAGATCCATGATTCTGCTAAATATATTTTAGAACCTATCATTGAAGGATCTAATAAGTTCACTTTCATATCTCTTAATGGTTGTAAATTGGTGATAAATGACACAGGGGCTTATGATCTTCCAAAATTGTTAAATAAAAATAATGTCAAAGTTATTCCATGATGTAATACAATTGTTAGGAAAATTAAGGAACTATTCATATACAACATCCTTGAATGTTAATGGAAATAATCTACATTCTACATCTTTATGGATAGCATTTAAAAATTTTAAAGCAACCTTGAATGATTTAACATGTTCTTCTACACTTACAACACTAGTTAGACTAAATATTTGAAAGTATTTATTAGGATTATGTGGTAAGTCATTAAATACACTTGGTACATTGATGGGTTAATTTCCAATCCATACCATATCTGGATGGAGATTCAACATAAGAACCACTTGTAAGGGTGAATATGGCAGAGACTTGGAATGCTTATGCTATCCTCTATCTTTATTGGTTCTTTAGTGGGTTTCTAGCTCAAGTAAGGGTTATTTGGTCTCTGAATGTGATCTGGTCATGATCCTTAGCAATTCTATCTTGAATATGAAGTATCCTATTTTAAATATAGTGTGTCAAGTTATATTTATCAAATAACAACAATCAACCTTACATTAAGCCTATTCTATAAAAAATTGCTAAAAAAAAAAGATAAAAGATGTTGATCTTTGACTAAATAAGCTTAAAGATGCATTGAATTATGTATATATGACCATTATTTTCAACCTATGACTTAAATAAACTAAATATTTATAGATAATTTCCAATATTCAAACAAAATAAGCCATCCTAATCTCAAGTACTATGAATTCTTAAAACCACAATCCGTATTTACTAGAATTTAACCATCCTTTATAAAGAACTAAGGATCTTTACCTTACAAAGCACAAAGATAGGTGTAAAACCACTTAAATATCAAGTATATTTGTACTTAGAGTGATAAATCACTTATAAGTGTTAAGAATCCTTCAAATTTAACATAAGAATTATCAAAATTGATCAACTAGGAACTCATTATAATTCCAGTGGAGCTACTCCTATTGATGCTTCTAGTTGTCTCATAGGTACTCTTAGTGTTGATGAACACTTCTAATTTTATGATCTAGAAGATCCAAGGCATGTGTTTTGATTTGTGACAAATTTTGGATGTTTGTGGTGGATTTGAAGCAGAGTGTGAGAGTTGTCCACAATATTTATTTATTTTGGTGGTTGGGATCCACCAGGGTCCTGTGCTTGGCAATTTATTATATTTATGATCCCCAAACTAATCTAAGTGGATATGAAAAATTATCCTAAACTAAAGTGAGATTTTATTATAAATAGTAAAAAAGGAGGATAAGGTAGAAAAGAGGATGTGATTTCAAGCTTATATCCTAGATATTATGATAAAGTTCTTATTAGTTTAAGTAAACATCAACCAATGTATGATACAAAATAGTCTGAATATAAATTTCACCATAAACTAGGCAAGATTCAAAGGAATTTTGAAGATCACAAATAAGAACAATTTTTAATTTAAGAGTTTTGCTACTATATCATGAATAACATAAGCACATCTAAATATAGAGTAAAATAAAACATAGTAAACCTAAGATCCTCTAGCTAATTTATCATAGCACAAATTAACAACCTTATGAGAGAAAATGTAGCTCAAAATACAAACAACCATTCAAATATAAGATAATAACATGCAATTGAGAGATAATAGTAGCCCTTTTTTAACACACTATCTAGACAACCCTTTTAGAATTCCTTAGTTGAATTAAAATACTTTCTTGTATGTAATTGCTCAAAGTCTCTCCCATTACAAAATGGTAACCCTAGCCTATATATAGAGAACATAGGCGGTGTACTAGTTATCCTCATGAAACATGCATATGTAAGACAAGGATATTTGTACATTATACAAATATTCCAATACACATGACTTCCGATGTCAAAATTGATAAATATAGCTAGTATATGCTAACAAACTAGCATATGTATTACAAAAAATATTCTTTTCCATTACATTGGTAGTTGGTCCCTAGATCATCCCTGATTGAGGAAGTCCTTCACCTTGGTATATTTTTCTTTGATCAACTCAAAATCCATTGTAGACTTCATCAAACAATCCTCTGTGTGATTTGTAGATGTGTTTAATTCTTTGTCACCTTTTGTCATGAGTTATATGATGCATTATGCCTATAAAATCTGCCTTCTAGAGGTAAGGATGATGTCAAGGATATTTGGATTATCCTTGATAGACTAGACTTGAGTCTCCTTGATTCTTTGGATGAAGACATTAACCCTTTGCTTGAAATCTTTATCATCTATCAGGCCCATGGTAGTGGGTTGAGAAGGATTGGTGCTCAGAGTCCCCGAGAGCCTCTCCATCATGTTTATTAGGTCTTTGTCTTCCCTCATGAAATCGTTGACATTATTTCACTAGGTGCTTAAATCCTATAGCATGTCCACTATGAGTCCCTAAAGGATGTCCAAATGTCCAAGTTTGATGATTTTAAAGTCCATGCCTTATTTTATTACGTGTACATTAATCACTTTAGCTACCTAAGCATGGGAGTCATACCATTGGGTGATTAAGGATTGTGCGATCTTATCTTGATGGGTTAAGGCACTTAATCTAAGCTTTATGCTCTTCAATCCTTCAAATATGTCATGAAGAAACTTATTCAACATCTTCAATATGTCCTCAATAATTGAAAATGTAGCCTATAGTTCCAAATCCTACTTCTCCTTTCATAGGTTGATTATTATTTGTTTCATTCCTTGGGGTCCAGCCAGGGTCATTACTGATTGGGATACAACCAAACTTTCTATGCCTTCCTTATGGATGGGTAATTTCCCTACTTCTTGTCCTGGCACAAGAGTTAGACTAACAAAAGGTTCCACTCTTTGGAAGGTGAACTCATGAGTGCCTATAGTGACCTTGTTTGTTGTTACCTTCTCAAATATAGTTTTCTGTATATTGTATTGCATAGTAGTTTTTGGTTCAAAAAAATTGGGAACCTCTAAAATTTCAATCTCTACTCCACTTGACACTCTAGGATCATTAATTTTGTATTGCTTTCCCTTGTAGCTTTGAAAATTCTCTTCTCTTCTTACTCCTTCATGAGCTAGATAATCTAGGGTTTTATATCATCATGGGTATTAACACCTATAATGCTAGTAATTAACCATGAAAGAGACTAAGATGGAGCTATTTGGATCTTTCCACATATAAACCAATCTGGGATAACATGTCCATGTATTGGGAACTCATCACTAAATAAGTTAATTTCATTGGTTGGATGGGTCCATGTCACCTTTAGCCTTTTGGAAGACCTAGGAACAAGGGCCATCCTTGCTTCTCTTATTTTTTGTGAGACAGGGAGTAAACATAGAGCTACTTCTTTCCCTTTATCCATCTCACTTGTCTATGGTTCTTCAACTTGTGCCAATTCAGCTTAAGCTTCCTTAATTTTCTCATCCTCCTGATCTGACCCATATGTCTCTAAAATTTCCTTGAATCAGTCTTCAACTATTTCAAATGGTTTTAGGGAAACCATATCAATGTGCTTTACTAGATAAAGTGGTCTTGGAGGTGGAACTGGTGATGGACATTCCCCTAGTTTTTATTATAATTTCTTGTCACTAGGTCCTTGAATTTGGGGCACATTTGTTGTGGTTATTTTTAAGGTGCACTTGAGGTGGAAGGTAATAGATGATATTGTAATGGGTTCATTTGTAAAATTTCTCCAACTAGCTTATCTTTTCTTTGTAACCTATGCTCAAGTTTGAATCCATGTTGCATGCACCTGGCTAACACTTCCTCAAAGTTTTCAACTTTAGTGTAGATATGGTCATAAGGTCCAATCCTATGTTCATAGGATACCTTTGTTATCTATTTATATTGTATATGGGGGACAACCTTTTTATTTTCATCCCATCCTTTGAGGTCATCCTTTTGAAATAGAAGGAATCCTTATGTCTGGACATAACATCCAACTATTTCTACACATGGATCATGGTTCTTCTAATAAAGAATGGGAAAGGGTTCAACAGGCCTTTCCTCTTTTCTCTACATACATTTTCAATCCCTTAGAGGTTTTGGGAAGTAATTTCCTATTCAACTAGTTTGATAGGGACATAGACTATCAATCTAAATCGTTGAGTCATGATTCCCTCCATCTAGATGATGGTGCAATTTGGATAATACCATATGTCTCCCATGGGATATACATATTTCTTGATGAGGTGGTGTACTCTGGGCATGGTGTTCCATTTGATGGTCTTAACCAAATTAGGATATATTCAATCACAAATGAATTGTATGTGGTCTCTATAATTAAAGATATTTATCTTTGAATAATGATTGGATATGGTAATCTTGTTGTGAGAGGAACAATTATTAATACCAAGAATATGAGTGGCTTTCATCAATGAGTCCAAAAGATATGACATCATAGTGAATTATTGGTTGGTCTTATTTCTTGTTCCATATAATTGTCTCCCCACATGGATTTTAATCAAATCTCTAATAAGTGGAGTTAAATTCTCTTCCACCATGAAATATATGTAGGAAACCCATCTAGGGTCAACATAGGTTGGGGTGGTTACCTCAAAATCTATAATAAATAAGGCCATAATGATCCTAATTCCCTCCCTAAATTACATAATGGGTATCTTCCCATTATGGTTTTTGGATATATAGGTTCCTTGGTTTAACCAGGGTCTTAGAATAGTGTCCAAATTATGCTTGGTTCTCCACTCTTTGATGGTGGGAAGGTCTATATGAGATCTATGGAGTTTATAATGTCCTTATAAATATATTGAAAAAATTTATTCTATCTTTTTTGACACACCCTCCGTAAATATGCAATCACCATCAATTATATAATCTATAAACATAGGTGCAAGGATATCCAAGCAATGGAGTACCTCTAGTTTTATAGTTGCTTGATAAAGACCAAACATTTGTATTATAACCAAGTCATCCAATTTACTCTTGGTTATTGAAATATTTCTTTTGACAAAAGTGAGAGGTTGTGACTCCTTGAAAACAAAGATCTCAGACTAATTCTTTATTCCATTGTTGAGTGCCCCAGTGTCTAATTTTAGGTCTCCAAAACACCTTCCCTCATTATCTATAGTCAAATACACTTATACCTATTATCTTCATTATTTCATATCTACCATTATGATTCTTTAATTACCTCAAGTGTTTAAGTGTATTTTCTTTTCTCAAGATGAAATTTTAGATTTCCTAATGCAATCATATCTCAAATAGTCAAGAATTAAGGTTTTTATGTTCTTTCCACTAGGGATTATTAGATCTTTAATGGTGAAAGGTAATCGATTTCATAAATTAATTTGTGCCTTAGATTCTATGATGACTTTAATTATTCAAATTATGTATTTTTAGCATGCCAAATCTTAATATTTATCATTGAGTGCTTACAAGGCACCTATGTGGCCTTTCTAAGCTCATTTTATGGCATTATAATGATGACTATTTTAAAACCTAGCCATTGGTTTTCAAATCTCACTTTTCATTTCACACCATTAGATTTAATGTATGATCAAGAACAATTCATTAGATCATGTAAGATTCACATGGTGTAATTAGTCCTAAGAATTTAATAAAACTTAGGATTAAAATAGATTATTAAGGTCTATTTATGTCAATAACACTATTAAACATAGGTTAAAGCATTTAATGCTAAGTTTTCTATGATAATATGCTAAAGATTCCTTCTAAAATGCCTTTAAAAAATGCCCCCTTTTCTTAGACTAAAATAATTGGTTGAGGTCAAATTTGATGGCCTTGCTCACGTCAAAGACATCCTCATGGATGTCAAATGATGGGAGTGAGATTGTAAATTTTAAGCCTATGAAATTATATTGGTTGAATGATGAAGCGACAAGTTTTATGCTCTCAATAACTCTCAAGGATTCAAAGTCTATTTACACCATTGTCTCAAGATAGGTGATACAATGAGCACCTTTGATTATGATCCTAGAGGCCGAAGTTGATTAGATTTGAACTCTAGGGAGCCTTTCATCTTTGTGCCATTAGATCATGACCTTTGAATAACCTTGGATCATTGGATCTATAAAAGGTCATGAGATTTAAGTTAGTAAAATACGCTCTCTCTCTCTCTATATATATATATATATATAGGCTTAAGTTAATTTATTTATCCCAAGTCAATTGTATAAATAAATATGATGAACTTAAAGCTAAGGTTTATTGTTGTAAGCCTATGGTTAAAACATTAATGTTGTCCCCCTTTGGACTTAGGCAAAATTTTGGATGAGGTTTAACTTTATGATCTCACTAACACCAAAGATGTCCTCATAGATGTCAAATATGGGAGTGAGACTATAAAATTAAATCCTATAAGAAATTTTATAAAACATGAAGTTGGTGCATAGTTCTTCCTGGGTAATTTCATGTCATTAGATTAGATATTTGGGGAAGTGAGATTCATTGGATCTAAATAAGTGTATGAATTTAAGTTAGGACCCAATATTAATAATGGTTTAGACCAAGGTTTTTATCTTAATATTTTTTTTATGTTAATAAACACAAAAGGCATTTTAAGATTGAATCTTAGGCTAAACATTAGTGAAAGTCTTGGTAATAAATGAAAGGGGCCTATAGACTAAAAATTAGGTAACCAAAGGGGGAATTAAAAAGGGTATAAGTATGATTTTATATTAAGGTTTGGTCATGTCGAAAACATGGTCGGGCCTTAATATAAAATTAGACTTAGGGTTTTTCATAGAAATAAATATGATTTCTTGCTAAGATTCTCCCACCATTATTGAATTCAAATCATAGGGTTTTTCTATTTGGGAACATTCCCTTTCTTCATGGAAACTGTGCTTCATCATCCAAAGACAACCATTATTAGGGTTAGCACATAAAGGAAAATGACAATCAAATATGTATAGGTTCAATCCTTTTCAGGTGAGCAATCTTAAAATTTTAATAAAGAATGACCTTCCCAAAATCAATTCAAGGTGCAGATGTTTTGAAACATTCACAAGGGTCCCTATTTTTTACAAGTAGAAAAATTGGGGTATATTGGTCTCAAAATAACTTAGGATTAAATACATGTTTTAAACATCTTAAATTCCTCCTTCAAAAACCCTTACTCATATCCTTCAATTTAAATTCAAATTTCATGAGAGAAAATTGGTGGGAGAACTTTAAAAATGCAATGAACTAAGTTTAATTTTTTATGCCAAGAATTAATCATGTTTATTAACATGACCAAGCCATAGCATATAAATCATGTTTTTTTCTTTTATATTTTCCCCTAATTTATTCCCTTTTATTTTAAAATTGGGTCTAGATTTCATGTTTTCAAGATCCATTACTTTTTTAGCTCGACCTCACTTTATGTTTCATTTTCCCTCTTCGTACTTATCCTAACATCTTTATCCTAAGGGACCATTTGTTTTAACATAAATGAGACCTTATCCCTAATAATTTAGCATAAGTTTTTACATTTTCTTGATATCTAATGTAAATATATTGCTTTTTAGTAGGATCAATAGTTCACACTTTATCAAGAAATGTTGATTGAATGGAATAAAAAGACTCAAAACAAATATTTGATCCATTAATCCAATATTGCTTGATCACTTAGATCAAAATAAATGGCTCATGGGAGCCCATACTAAACATAACACTTTTCAAACTCTTCTTAGGGTCAATAGAGTCAAAGCTCCAAAGCCCTGTGATGTTACCACTTGGCACTCTCACATTTTAAATTAATTTCAAAATGACCTTGGGATAGGATCTTGCATTATATTTTTTAATTATTCAAAGGGTATATGTTTGATTATGTTTCAAATACAGAGGCTTATTACTTATTATAATTTCTATATATGGCCCTGAGGTAACTCAATCCACTTTATGACTATAGGAACCAATAGTGTGCATCTATTCAGATCATGATCTATAGTTTATGTTTACTCCTAGGAGGTAATCCAATGGAGCATATTTAACCCAATCTTCTATGGGACCAAATATGGTCGATACTTAAATTTGACACTTCATTACCATCATATGATGACCACAAGGCCTTCATTGACATTTGAAAGGTCATCAAATTTTAGCCCCATATTAAATTTTGTTAGAGCTTAATTTTAATGTTCATGTGAATTTAATTGATGACCATGAAGCCATCATTGACATCCATGAGACCATCAAAATTTATCTCAAGAGACAATCTCACTTAGAAGATAAATACACTTAAGACTTGCATCTCAATGTCAAAATTGGTCTTCCATATATTAATCTAGTTTATTTAAAGTCATGGATAGACTTAAGGTCCTTATAAATAAGTTTAGATTTGCATAGGATAAGCTTGAATATCATGCTATAATTTAGTCATGTTTTTAAAATTAACCTGATCCATAGTGTATATGTATGCCCCATGGTCTTTGGATCCTAATGAGCTTAGTTTAACTAAAGGTCTCATTACCATAAATCTTAGATTAAATACTTTAATGAAAAAATTTATCATGTTTATTAAGATGATAAAACCCTAGGTTAAAAACTTACATTAGATGCTTTTTTATTCAAGGACCACTTTTAATGTGCTTTAAAATTATCTTAAATACTTTGATCTAAATTTTATTTCATGTCTATTAACATAGAATAGAACTATAGCCTAAAGTATTTAGACTAAGTTCCTTGTTATGTCCTAACACTAATTAAAGTTCATGTAGATTTGTAAGATCTATAGCTCACATTGATTTGCACAAGAGAGATCAGATGATGTGAAACCAAGATGGACTTTTCAACAAGGCTCTAGGTAAGTGTGAGACCACCATGTGGTAAAATCACATTAATGCATATACTGGCAATGTGTAAAGATCTAAAGGCCACAAGAACTACTAGTTTTCACAACCATGAAGCCCAATGCAGATAAAGACCAATAACATGCAAGTCTCAGGATAGAGATCAATGGTCTACATTAGTCCATGCGTAGAGATTAGATAGTGTGAATCAAAAGGAATGTTAAAAAAAAGGGAAACAACTAGCTCTATAAAAGCATTACGAAAAGTGCCATGAAAGCTACCAGTAGGATGCCACATAGATGTCACATGGGCATAAGATGATAAAACTAGAGATTTTATGGGCTTGAAAAGGCAAACATATAAATGAAAAGGTCTAAATCAAATACAAGGCACAAATTTTCCTAAGTATAAGTAAATCATCACCATTAAAGCTATCGAGAAGCCCTAGCCTCTACTTAAATCCCTAATTTGATCCTGAATTAACCATAGTAGAAATATCAAGGACCTAATTGTCATCTAAGTAAGTTTAAAATAATTTAGAGACAATTTTTAGTCCACTACTAAGTGATTTTCAAAACTCACAGTCATGGCAACCCAAATCTAAATTAGATAAGACACAAAACTATACCTAACTTTAGATGTGGATAGAAGAGTCTTCAAGGATATTATATTGGATATAGTAGCATTGAATACTAGGGATAAAAACTAGTCCAAGATCTTTTGGTCCATTGAATAGTTATGTAAAATCAAAGAAGATGAAATATTTCTATAGTTCACTAGAGGTATTATGACATAGTTTCTATCTAGATGGTCAGTCTTTATCACGTAGCAGTAAAACCTGAGGTAATTCATTGTATCAATGTTATTGCTCCCATTTTTAAGGATTATAGACTTGATCAGGATATGATCATTCATGAATGAAATTTTAAGAAGGTTTCTTACATTTACCCTATATAATTTGAGTGTTATTATAGATTCCCCATTCCTTAGGTGGACTTGCCCATAATCTAGCAATGGTTAGGCTAAAATGACCTAAAATCTACCCTAGTCCCATGGTTATATTCAAGAACCCAAGTATTTTTTGACCCTACTAGAAGAATACCTATTGCATAATTTAGGGTAGGGATTAGAATTATCATGTCTTTCCTAAATACACTATTTGGGGCCCCATTCACCACTTATGTTACTAAACTATGGATCCTTTACATATACTTCATGGTCAAGAAATGACTTGCCCCTCTTATTTGAGATTTGATTAGTGTCTGCCCAAAGGAACAATTTTATTCTATTAAGAAGAGGACTAAAAATAACTTATTTATGATTTCTTACCTTTTAGATGCCCTATTATCAACTAAAACCATCCCTAACATTAATAATTGGTTAGTTGAGGGAAGGAAAATAGTTTCCCATTATTATTCTAAACTACACATATTAAAATACAAGGATCACATTCAATTCATTTATGACTATGTATATTACACTTTATCTAGGGATTTTATAGGGCTACCCATAATGAGTGTAACTCCCATTATCAAAAATTATGTGGAGCTCATTAGATATCTTTGGTTATATCTTGATTTCACCATAATCATGATAGAAGGAACTCTATGCTAGCCTCTCAAGTTACCAATTTATGTGCCCACCAAGGTAGCTGAACAAGACATGACATACCAATTTTTTAATAGAATTGATAGTATATGTTAATAGAAGAGGAAGGGGTTATTCCATCCCTTTCCTTTAACTATTAGTAGGATAGTGTTGTAGAATTGGGATAGTGTGGACACCATCTCTAGGTACATAGACTCATTTGACTTGCATCTTGATGAGTTAAGGCAATGTGACCCCAAATAAACTATTGTTAATCATTTGAAGGCCAAGTAAATAAACATGAAGTATGAGCATCAAATTCGTGTCCATGACACTATGTATATCTATCCATAATCATTTTTTTAGGTCCTAAGAAGATTTAAGATTCACAACATTCAACTTGAGGCTAAGTTGATAAGAGATGAGAAGCCAAATGGTGAAATCTAGTAGATGAATTTACTACAATACCATTTTATACTAAGACTATCTATTAGATCACATCTAGAACAACAAGAGTCACCAATTTAATAAAGGATAGAGGAATCAATTGACAAAGGTGTAAGAAAGGAGAAGCTTGATGAAAGACCTACTGAGGGAGCAACCTCTTATACCTAGCTTGAGGAGCTAGAGTCTTGGATTAAATATATTGACATGATTACATTGCATATTGGAGAGATAGCAAAAGATGTATTAGAGGTACTAGTTAGTGTCTATGGTTCTAATGAAGAATAAGCTCAATAAGTAGATCCTTAACCCCATATTGAGGAAGTAGGAAAGGAAAAGGGGAAGGATGTAGATTTGGACTTAGTTCCAGTCATTCCTCCTTAAAAGAGAAAGGTTGAACTAGCATTGGTTCCTACTAGAACCAAGAAGCCTAAGGTAACCATCACTCACCCTCTGAGTGAAATCAATCTGTTCAGTGATGAAAATACCATTCATGGTCCAACCATTATTGAATGCTTTGTATATGTAAAGATACAAAAGATCCAAACACTACGACATCAATGGGCCATCACAAAGTTAGTCAATATCATAGTTCATGAGGAACTTAATCCCTAGATAGTGGCTCTATAGCGAAAAGATCAAGATTGATAAATTAATCCTTATGGATATTTAGGAAGAACCTAAGTAGAATCACATGAGACACCAAAAATGAAACATTCTTTAGTCAGTGTAAAATTTGACCCAACCATAGCTAGATTAGAAAGAATTATAATAAAGAAAGATATGGTGGCTGGAGAGGAATTCACTTTATAGAAGGTAGAGCCATTAATTAATTTGATTATAGTTAGAGGCCAAGGACTAAGAGATTACTCCATCCATGAAGAAGATATACTTAGGTTGGCTAATGCTCAAACTTCTCAGTTATAAACTAGCATTAGGGGACTACAACAATAAATAAACAACTTTCAAAAGAAGAATGAGGATTTGGAAAAGCAGGTAGTTTTATTAGTTCCTCACTCCACCATTGGAATGTTTTAGAAATGATTCAATGTCATGTTTGACTCCTTGAATTCAACAAAGCTAAGGCATAGTGCATTATTCCTTTAAGATACAATAGCTAAGGGTTTAATCACTCAATGTTAGGGTTCTAGGGACAAAATCAAAGATTTAATTAACATCTTATTGAGGGATAAAATATTGGCTTTAAGACTATCAACATATCTCACCTCAACACCATATTGGGCTGATTTTGGATAAAATCAATAGCCTACATACATGGGCCAAATCCATAGATAAATCATTAAGGATGATAAATAACTACTGGACAAGATTAAAAAAATCTTGGAAACCATGATTACAAATCCTTCAAAGCTCACCTCAATATGCATCATGGTAAATGATGAATTCAAGCACATAGTCACATAAGTCATGCAGGAAGTGATAAATAAGAACCAAGGTAAGTTTGTAGGTGATAAAAATAGGATCATGGATATGATTCTAACTAAAAACAAGAAAATAGTTGAGGCAAAGAGAATCAAAGAGGATTTGGAAAGGAATAATAGAGAACTAGATGATTTGGAAGATTATTAAGATGAACTTCTCAAGCCAGTTATCAACTTGAAGTTAGTTGATGAGCAGCATTGAAAGGCCATGAATTTTATTCAATATATCTAAGGGTCTTCATCAACATAGGGTCCATCAATTGGTTGAGAATATTATCTTTTAGTAAAACATTGTAAATTTTGGAATTAGAATATTATTTGTAAAGGCACATGGATTTTGTTAGCATGTTGCCTAAAGGGCAGTTTATTTTGGAAAGTTTAGTGTATTTTAAGAAAATTTGTAGGAAGGAGAGTTGTCCTTCACATTCTTTACACTTGTAAGTTGAGGACTGATCGACATGATTCCTTAAACCCTATAAAGGAGGATTGTCATTTATGAAAAAATGAGAGAGTTTTATGAGCTAAAAACTACTTTGTAACTTTCGGTGCAATTTAATAAAAGTAGGGAATACTATAAAGTTTGTCTCAATTATTTTTGTGAATCATTATCATAGCTTGTCTCTAAATTATTTGTTTTATGTCTTAGATTTAAGGGTTTTCAGGAATTTTGGATGTGTATCTTCAATATAGGGTTGCTAATTTGTGAAAAAGCTATGTTATTTGAATGTTCTAGGGTATACTTCAGTTTTATTTGCTCTGAATAAGGATGTGCATATTTTATTTGATTATAGTAGTAGATATTTAAAGTAAAAACTAGTTATTACTTGTATTTATTCATGTTATCCTTAGATGCTTGCCTAATGTGTAGTGGGATTTGAGCATATGCTATTTTACATTACACATTAATGAAATGCATGTTTAGTTGGAATTTAAACCTTGTCATGATTTTTGAGATGAAGATCAGTAAACACATACTTTTTTTTGCCTAGCCTTTGCATTTTGTTTCTTTTTTAACTAGATCACCATAGCTTAAAATCATTATAAATATTCATTCTAGATTGATCTTTAGGTAAAAATTTTGTCACAACACACTAATAATAGCATATATGCTTCATGTTTTGCATAGATTTGGTTAGCCAAACCATGGTGTCTCCCATCCACCAATCAATATAAATACTATGGAATAGTGTACTTACTCTACCATTATTTCATCATAGGTGACTAGATCACCACAACCTATAACTCATGATATGAATTATAAAATTATAAGTGTTATTTAAACACTAAGAGAACTTGTGATACACTTAGAGGCATCAAAAAGCAGAGCTCTGCTAGCAATATAAGGAGGATAGGGCCAAATCCTTTTAAATTTGTAGGGTCTTCACTTATTTTAGTGTAAGATCATGATATTATCTATAGATTTGTGTTTCTTTTAACATATTGGTATAAAGATTGGTGATTTTCACAATTTTGGACCCATCTTTGTGCTTCCTTAGACAAATATCAATGTTTTTTGAAAGTACACACATGATTATGAAAAAAATAGCTTTAACTTTATCAATTCAAAAGGTTTGAGGTTAGAATAATTGTTTTGGTTAAAGATTCATATATCCTTTGAAAATTTGAACTTATTTGAGCTTAAAAGTGTAAATATTGATCATATTTATGTATTTAAACATATATTTAAGTTAGTTTAGTTGAATATCTTGGTCCTTCATTTTTCTATAGGAGAATATTTACAAAATTCTCTTATTGTGCAAGTTTAACCTTGGTTATTTGTAGATATTAACTTAACATATCATATTTCAAATAGTATTCAAAGTTATCAAGCTAGAATTACCTAGAATTAGAATGAGATCACATTCATAAATAATGGAACCCCTACTTGAACTAAGCATCCACAAGAGAGCTAGGTCAGACAAAAATAGGAACAAATGTTAGAAGTCTTTACCAACTTCACCACTCCAAGGTACTCCTATGTTTTACCTTGATCAATGTATGGCATGCTTAGGTGATTTTTCCATCAATGTACTAGGTGTAGTACATGATCTCCACCATAATCATCAGAAATATTTGCTGATGTTTAGTCCCAATGGTGTTGTAACTAAAAAAGAACATGTTAAATCATTCAAAGCTACATTAAGATTGTTAAATGTCACCCATGAAGATGGAGCATGTAGGTTGTTTCCTTTTACATTTAGAGATGCTACATATGAATGGTTTATTAATTTTCCCAACAATTACATTACTAGTTGGGATGGTTTTAAAAATGTCTTTATTAACTAATTTTTTAATGTTATTACTCCTTATATCCTATACCAAAAATTTACCACCATTATAAGATATGTTAGTGAGTCCATAAGAGCATTTAATGATAGATTTCAAAATATGCATAATTGGACCATAGATCCCTACAAACCTAATGAGGTATTAGCTTTATAAATCTATAAGGATGTAGTGAATGCTATGACTTCTATGTTTCTAAAGACATATCTTCCAGTCATAACCACCTTGGCCCATGTCTATTTTGAATTAGTGATCATTCATGATCAAATGCAACCTCAAGGAAAAATGTCTTATTCCATCCCAAATGTTAATCCACACATTCCCACCTTACATATATTTATAGAACATAATCAGAATAAGCCAACCCTAAATCAAACCCAGTGTTAAACTAGTTACCCTTGAGCCATGCTACCCCAAACCAAAACTTAGGATTCCTGAATCATCCTGCAACTAGATTCATTACACATGATTAAAATGAATTAGTACCAACTTCTAGTGTTAACTAGGCTCAAAACTCCAAAACTCTTAAGAGTGAGAGTGACTATTTTAAAAATGGTCTAAAAACTTAGCACTAATTTTATTTAGTTGAAAAAGTAGGTTAGCCATATTGGTTAAAGCTCATGTAGGAATTTATCATTTTAGATATTTAAAAGACCCAACAATAAATTCTATAATGATAGTTTTCAAAAAAATAAGAACAATGAATCATTTTCTCATAAGAAAATAATGGATATAAAATTTATTTATATTGCTTTGCCTAATTATTTTAGAGTTCATTATATTGCTAATTATGGAGAAATTGATTGCACTGAGTTTTGTAAAGATTTTGAAGCATTTCAGGATGAGTTGGAAACTTTTGAGGTAGTTCCTAACAAAGATAATGGTGCAAGTACATCATGATCTAGATCTATTGATCAAGCCTTCATAGTGGAAAAGTTTGATTTTCCCTTCTAAGAAGATAATGAAATTTATGATGTTCCTAAATAAGTTCATGATTTTCAATAGTTTATAAAGAAGAAACACCCTGTAAGGAATAGAGAGTAGAGGCAACCTTTAACTAATTCACACTCCTCCATATAATACATTAGATAACAACCCATAACCTCCAAAGGGAAGTAATTCTAAACAAACTATTGATGCATCTATTTCTTTGAATAAGACTGGGTATAATATTGTATAGGACATGAAGAAAATAATGGCTAACATCACATTGCATGAATTGACACATATCACTGAAAAAAGTGATATATTTATAGATTCCTTATCTAATAAACCTAGCAAGGCATCCAAGACTTAGAATGCAAAGTTTGTTTTATACAAGTCTAAGACCAAGTCTCCACCCTTCCCAGTTATGGTTAGAATGTTTGGTAAGAACTTGAATAATTGTTTATTTTATTATAGTACATCTACAAATATCATGACTATATTTATTTGTAAAAAAATTGGTTTAACCCCCATTAAATATAATAGGGATTCACCCAATTAGATAATTCTAGGGTCAAAGTGATTATGAAATTGTTAAATGTCTACATGCAATTCGATTTTGAGCCAAGAGTCTAACAATTCATTGATATCCAAGTTGTTGAAATTCCTAATGCTTATGGTTTGTTGTTGAGTAGAGAATGTACCAAATCCATGAATGGTTATATGTCCATATACTATTCATATTTTTGGCTACCTTGGAAGGGAGTGCCAAACCAGATTAGGGTTGAAAGAGAACCAACAATGAAACATATGATCATAAAATATAATGTTGTCAATGAAAACTTGAACATAATTAACTATGGTTTATGGGTTTTCACTCTTGAATTTGCTAAGGTATGTGAGCATAAACCTTACCATATCATTTTTTGAGTGTGTAAGATGCATTTTGATGGTACCATGTGTAAATCTGGGTCTAGGGTAGGCATTGTTCTAACTAACCTTATTGGTAAGGAATATCATGCTTCTTATAGACTTGATTTTTCATGTACCAACAATCTCATAGATTATGATCCTCTCATCATAGGACTATAATTTACCATAAGAAACAAATTTAAGGAACTACTAGTTTATGGGGACTTAGAACTAGTAATCAATCAGGTAAGGATCAAGTATCAGTAAAAATTATCATACCTTAAGAGGTACAAAATTAGGGTCTAAGATTTAGTTGAGTATTTTGATTCTTTAAATATTATTTCCATCCCTAGAGAGGAAAATAAATCTACTTATGATCTAGCCTCTATGATAGCTAATCTTATGCTTGACTAAGACTCACCAAACTTTAGCATCGAGTTGATAATTTGTTTTTCTATCCTAGAAAATGTAAACTATCTATAGGTCTTTAATTATGACCAAAAAATATTTGAATTAATGGCCAATTAAAGAGTCTTTAAGGCCTAAACCATAGATGAGGTAGATAAAACCATCCTTGAAGACAAATTTGATGGCAAAGTCATTCATCTAAATGACAACTAGATCCCCAAGGGAATGATTGCCTTAAAAATGTTGTTTGATCAGGATAAGCTAGATGAGGCATCTTAGATTTCCAAATTAAATGGGAAGGATTAAATTACAATTGATATTGGACCTCAAGGTCAACCTTAGCTAGTCAACATTGGAAAATCCTATACAAATGTTGAAAGTAAGAAAGCTAAGTAACTGTTAATAAAGTACAATGATGTAATAGCTTGGTCATATGATGACATGAAGATTTTTGATCCAAGGGTCATCAACCATACCATACCTATCAAATATAATTAAAAACATTTTAGGAAAAATCAAAGGCCTTTAAATCCTATTTTAAACCTATGATTCTCAAAGTCAAGAAATTTTTGGATGATAGAATTGTATTCCCATTAGACACTCTACTTGGGTTGCCAATTTGTTACCAGTTAGGAAAAAGAATGGTGAAATTAGATTGTGTATTTATTTTATAAATATAAATAAGGCATATAAAAAAGATAATTATCATCTTCCATCTCTTTACTAAGTAATACACACTATTTCTAGTTATGCCATGATGTCTTTTCTTGATTGTTTTTCAAGATACAATGAGGTCCTGATGAAAGAAGATAGAATGAAGAAAACATTAATGACGAAGTGGGGAAACTTTTCCTATAAGAGAATTATTTTTAGGTTGATCAATGTAGGAGATAAATTACATGAAGACATAGACCATGCCTTCTAATTTTTGATTGGTAAATGTATCATAATTTACATGGATGATCTAGTTGTTTTCTCTAAGAACAGGGAAGACCACTTCATACATTTGCAATAGGTATTTGAAAGATGTAGAAGGTATGGAATTTCCATCAACCTGAAGAAAAAAGTTTTTTGTGTCACTGAGGAAAAGTTTTTATGCCATATTACTAATAAGGATAATATTTCTATATATCCTAAAATAATAAAAGATATATCAAAGATAAAACCTCCCAATAGTAGAAAATAATTGAAATCATTTTTTGCCAAAGTAAACTTTCTAAGAAAATTCATTTCTAGCTTTACCAAAATTTTCAAACCATTAAATGATATGCTAAATAAGGATGTTAAAGTCTCATGGAATGATGAATAAAATAAGGCCTTTGGGGACATCGGAAGGGAAATAAGTGAAGCCCCAGTCTTGATATGTCCATACTTTTCAAAGAAATTTTTCCTTTACTCTTATGCTTCTGATCACACCATTGATACTATTTTAACTCAGAAGATATATGGTTGTGACCATACAATTGATTTCATGAGCACTAACTTGAAAAATTCTGAGTTAAATTATCCTTTAATTGATAAAAAATATTTTGCATTAGCCAATTCCATCAAGAAATTTAGGCACTACATTCTTAGGAATAAGGTGCATGTCATTCTACTAGACCTAGCCACTAAGTTAATGTTAATCCAATGTGAACATGGAGAGATAATAGGTAACTAGATGTTGATTATTTAATAATAAGACATAGAGATGAATATTTCAAGATTGGTAAGGTGTCAAGGTTTGATTCAAATGATTACCAATACTAACCCAAAACTAAGTATTATGTACGTTATTTAGAAAAAAATTCAACCTAGTGACTAGTATGATCCTATAATTCATTTATTTATTAATGGAATTTTTCCTTTAGGACTAACTAGGGAGTAGAAAATATCCCTAAGACTCATATTAACTCATTATCTAATCAAGAGTGGAATCATTTTTTGAAAGAACTTTGAAGGTGTGTACTTAAGATGTATATCTAATGAAGAGACATCCAATATCATGAGCACATTTCATGAAAATTTGGGAAGTGGGAAACCATATAGAATAAAAATAGCTCAAAAGATCCTTAGAGATGGATAGTATTGGCCCACCATTTTCAAAGATGATCATAAACATGTAAGGGAATGCCATTCATGCCAAATTTTCAGCATAAAAGAGCTAAAGGTAGCCATGCCTTTACAACCAATCATGATTAAAAAACCTTTCACCAAATGGGGGATGGATTTTATTAGATTCATAAATCTAGACTCATCATAAGGTCATAGATATGTTTTGATAGATACTGACTATTACACCAAATGGACTAAAGTAGTATCTACCAAGCAATGCAAAACTGAAGAAGTGATCATGTTTTTACAAGAAAAAATATGCACCAAATTTGGGACTCCACTCTCTTTGGTATGAGATAAGAGGTCTACATTAATATCCATATAAATGATACAATGGACATATGATAATGATATTATCATAAATTTCTCATCCAGCCATTACCCTTAAGATAGTGGAGTGTCTGAATCAATGAACAAGAAATTGATGAAGGAAATTAAGAAGTGTAATACAGATAAGCCTAGAACATGGCATAAGCTCCTAAAATATGCCATTTAGATAGACAAAAAAAGAGTCAAATAATCCATTAAAACATCTCCCTTCTTATAATTATATATCTAAGAACCCATCTTCCACATCACACTTAAGCTACCAACTTACAAATTTATGCAAGAGTATATGGAGGAAGACCAAGAGTTTGGAAAATCAAGGCTACTTGACATAGTTCAAATGGAGGATGCTTGAGAAGAATATTTTGATAAATTTATTAGGCATGAGACCATAGTGAAAATATGGTTTGACAAGAGGTTAAAATTCAAGGTGTTCATGTAAGGATACTTAGGCCTTCTTTGGGATAAGGCATCTGAGCCCAAGGGAAAACAAGATAAATTCACACCTCTATGGACTGGCCCCTATCAGATTATAGAAACACTTGGAGATAACACCTTCAAATTTAAACATCTATAAGGAGTAAAGTTTTCTCTTCCTACCAATGGGGAATATCTCAATCATTACTTTTCTATTGATCCACCTTGTATCTTCATGGATTAAATCTATAAGGATGATTAGAATTAGTGTAGGTAGGCTAGTTTAGTTCCCTTTTGTCTTTTTCCTTCCTATCCCTTATTTGTATATAAGTTTATATTTTTTTTCTTGATTTCCCTTTTAATTTTTGATTTTAAAATTTTTTTTTTTGTGTTTTCTTCTTGTTATTTCATTCCTTGCTTCTAATAAGTTCCTTTGAATATACCTCATATTAAAGTTCACTTGATTATTCAAATAACTTTGCAAGTTCAATAATGCAAGTATGGATCTTAAGCAGGTGATGACCATCGATTTGGAATATGAGATTGATGTTATAATTTAAATAAACTAGTAGGACTAGTGAATAGGTTAATGGTTCCATAATGACTTAAGCATTTTTTTGATCTAAAATTGGGTTTAATTAGAATTTTGCATGTAGAATGAAAGTTTAAGTTATTAAAATACAATCATTATTGCACTTAATAAATATACTTACTTGGGATAATGGTTGAAACCATAGGTGATTATATAAGGATCAAACACTTGACCAAATCTTTAAACCTTTGCTAGAAAATCCAAAAGATCTAAAAAATACAAAAATAAGAGCTTATTGTAAAATTAAAAAAAAATCAAGAAAATGTGATTTTGGTAATCTCCACTAGGGATATGGACACATGGATGGTATTGAAATATGGACATGAGTGGAACCAAATGAATCTCTATCAAGGTTATGGATGCTTGGCTAACAGTAGAGCAATTCCCAATCCTTCCCTAAACCAAGAACCTGGTACCTAATGATTATCCAAATAGGTTTTAATGTCAAGATTAATGATTAAAGACTTAAAACTTAGAATTTCTGCTGTAAATATCATGGAAAATAGTAAGTGTAATCAAATATCACACACAACATGGCTATGTTTTGATGTTTAATAGTAATTCTATAGATACAAAGTTTGTTTCAACCATGAGTTGATCTTAATAATGGCATGTTAAGTGGAATAGGTTACCTAGTTATTTGTTTAAACCAGAGTCTCTAATTTCTAACATATTTCTATGTTCCCCCTATAATTCACCAATTATTGAGGTCCACATACTCCCATTTATAAAAAATAAGGAGCCTTGTGCAATTATGAACCTTAACACTAAAAACTAGACATGTTTTTATAGCTTATTGGCATTTGAAGATCATCCATGCCTAATGAGGGTGGCCTATTTATTCATGATCAAGCTTTGAATTTGCTTAATATTTCTAATAGTGAATATTCATGCTATAGTTACAAGTTTCATGGGACATTCATTAATTAGATTACCCTTGAATTTTACATATTAATCCTCATTTAGGATTTTAATAGCCTTTGGTCTATAAGAACTCAGAATCAAATCCATGTTTTGAATGTCTTAAAACCCTCCTTAAAAAACACTTGCTTAGATCCTTCACTTTAAATTCATATTTCACGAGAGTGAAATTGGTGGGAGGACTTTAAAAAAGTAATAAACTAAGTTTATATTTTTATGCCAAGACTTAATCATGTTTCTTAACACAACCAAGCCCTAGCCTCAAAAGCATGTTTGCTTCTTTTATATTTATCCCTCCTTTGTTCCTTTTTATTTTAAACCTAGGCATAACTTTCATGTTTGTATGAACCTTTAGTTTCCTATCTCAGCCTCACTTTATGTTTCATGGTCCCTCTTGGTACTTAGCCTAACATCTTAGTCCCATGGCCCCATTCCTTTTAACATAAATGAGACCTTATCCCTAAGAATTTAGCCTAAGTTTTTATGTTATCCTAAGATCTAACTTAAATATAATACTTTTTAGTAGGATTGGTGGTTCATGCTTCATTGGACAACATTGATCAGATGGAGAAAAAGAAACCCAATGAAAATCTTTGATCCATCGAGCCAATATCACTCAATCACTTGGATCACAATCAATGGGTCATGAGATCCCATAATGAAATCAATGCTCTATGGACTCTTCCTAGGGTTAATAGAATTAAAGCTTTGAATCCCCATAGAGTTACCACCTAGCACTCCCATGTTCAAACTTAATATCAAAATGACCATGGGATAGGATCTTGCATTATAATTTTTAATTATTCAAAGGGTCATTATTTTATTATATTTTAAACACTTAGGCTTATGACTTGGTCTAATATATATATCCTCGAGCTAACTCAATCCACTTTATGACTATAGGAACCAATAGCATTCATCCATTAAGATCATGATCTATGGTTTGTGATTGCTCATAGGAGGTAATCTATTAGAGCATATTTAACCCAAGCTTCTATGGGACCAACTAAAATTGGGACTTAAATTTAACACTCTCACACCCATTATATGATGACCATACGGCCATCATTGATTTTAATGAGGTCATAAAATTTTATCCTTATATGAAAATTTGTTAGTGCTTAATTTTTATGTTTGCATGAATGCCATTGATGCCTATGAAGCCATCATTTATTTTTGTGAGACCATCAAAATTTATCTCCAGAGCCAATCTCACTCAAAAGATAAATATGCTTAAGAATTACATCTCGATGTCAAAATTGGTCATCCATATATTAATATAGTTTATTTAAATCCATGGATAGACTTAAGGTCCTTATATCAAAGTTTACATTTTCATAAGCTAAGTTTGAATATCATGTTAGAATCTAGTCATGTTTTTAAACATTGAAATGAGCCTTAGTTTATATGTATCCCAAGGTCTTTTGATATTAATGATATTTATTTAAATAAAGGTCCTATTACCAAAAATATTAGCTTAAATACTTTAATCTAAAGTTTTATCATGTGTAATAACATGATAAAACACTAGGTTAAAACCTTGCATTAGATCCTTAGTTATTCAAGGCCCCATTTTATTGTGCTTTAAACATAGCCTAAATACTTTGATCTAAAGTTTTTTTCATGTTTATTAACACAAAATAGAACTATAGACTAAAGTATTTATCCTAAGTTCCTTATTATGTCCTAACATGGATTGAAGTTTATGTACATTTACAAGATCTATGGCTCGCATTGATCCATGCAAGAAAGATCGGATGGTGCAAAACCAAGATAAAATTTTCAACAAGGATTCGAGAAAGAATGAAAATACCATGTGGTGAAAGCACATTAATGTATAAACTGGTGATGTACAAGGCTATGAAGGTCCATGGAACTTTTAGGTATCACAACTATGAATCTTGATGTAGACAAGGAGAAACAACATGCAAGTCTTAGGATTTAGATCAATGGTCCATGTTGATCTATACATGAAGATTGGATGGTGTGAATCAAAAATAAAATTTTGAAAGAAGGAAATTCCTAGTTCTTTAAAATCATTATGAAAAGTGCCATCAAAGCTACTAGTAGGATGCCACATGGGCATAAGATGATAAAATAAGAGATTTTGTGGGATCAAAAAGGAAAACATATAAATGCAAAGGTCTAAATCAAATCCAAGGCATGAATTATCCTAAGTCCAAGTAAACAATTACCATTAAAGGTATAGAGAATCCATAACCTCTACTTAAATCCCTAATTTGATCTAGAATTAACCATAGTAGAACCATAAAGAACCCAATTTTCATCTAAGTAAGTGCAAACTAATTCAGAGATAATTTTTAGGCCACTAATGAGTGATTTGAAAAAAATCATAATCATGATAGCCTGGAAAAAAAATAAAGAAGACATAAAACTATACCTAACTTAGGATGTGGATGGAAGTGTCTTCAAGGATACTATATTAGATGTATTAACATTGAATACCGAGGATAATAATTATTCCAAGCTCTTTTGGTCTATTGAAGAGTTATAGGAAATCACTAAAGAAGACAAAAATATTGATATAGTTCACCAAAGTTATTATGATGCAGTCTCTATCCAAATGGCTAGTCTCCACCATGTAGCAACAAAACCTAAGGTATTTCATTATATTAATGTTATTTCTCTCATTTTTAAGGATTGTAGACTTGATCAAGATATGATCATTCATGAATGAATTTTTAAGAAGGGTTCTTACATTTCCCCTATGGCGTTTGAGAGATATTACAAACTCCTAATTCCTTAAGTGGTTTTTCCCACAATCAAGTAATGGTCAAGCTAAAATGACCTAAAAGCCACCCTTGTCCCATAGATATATTTAGGAACCCTAATATTTTTTGACCCTATTAGAAGAATCCCTATCACCCAATTTAGGGTAGGGTTTATAATGATCATGACATTACTGAATGGACTATTTAGGGCCCCATCCACCACTTATGTTATCAAACTATGGGTCCCTTACCTATTCTTCATGGCCAAGAAAAGACTCTCCCCTCTTATTAGAGAATTGATCTGTGTCTACATAGAGTAAAAAAAATTTCTATAAAAAAAAAGAATTAGAAACCACTTATTTATGATATCCTACTTTTTGGATGCCATATTGGCCACCAAAAAAATTGCTAACATTAATAATTGGTCACCTAACGGAAGGTAGATAGTTTCCCATTATTATTCTAAAATGAATATATTCAAATATAGGGACCACATTCAATTCATTAATGACTATATGTATCCATCATTATCTAAGGATATTAAAGGGATACCCATGATGAGGGTAACTACATTAATAAAAAAATATGTGGATATCATTAGAGATATTTTGCTATATCCTAATTGCACTATAATCACGATAGAAGAAACCTTATGACAACACCTCAAGTTACTAATTTATGTGCCCACCAAGATGGCCAAATAAGAGATTATGTATTATTTATTTCATGGAATTGATAGTATATGAAAAAATAAGAGGAAGGGGCTACTCCATCCCTTTATTTTAATAATTAATATAATAATACTATATATTTCTAATAGTGTGGACACCATCTCTAGGCATAGAGACTCATTTGACTTGTAGCTTGATGAGCTAAGGCAATGGTACCCCAGAGACAATGTTTTGAATCATCTAAAGTCCAAGAAAATAAATATGAACTTTGAGCATCAACTTAGTGTCCATAACACCATATATATCTAGGAAAATTCATTTTCTAAGGTCTTGGCAAGATTCAAAAGGCACAACATTTGACCTGAGGCTAGGTTGATAAGAGATGAGAAGCCAACTAATGAAATATGGCAAATGAATCTACTAAAATACCATTTACTACTAGGACCATCTACTAGACCTCCTCTAAAACAACTTGAGGCACCAATTACTTAAAGGCTAGATGCACTAGTTGCCTAAAGTACAAGAAAGGAGAATCTTAAATAAATAATTAGTGAAGAAGAAACTTCTTCTACCCATCTTGAGAAGGTAGAGTCTCTAATTTAATATATTGACATGATTGCTTACATCCTAGAGAGATAATGGAAGATGCTTTAGAGGCACTAGTCAGTGCCTATGGGTCTGATGAAAAGGAATCTCAAGAAGGAGAACATCAATCTCAAGTTGAGGAAATAATAAGGGAAAAGGGGAAGGAATTATATTTGAACTTAGTTCCAATCATTCCTCCTCAAAAGATAAAGGTTAGACTAGCATTAGTTCTTATTGGAACAAAGAAGCCTAAGGTAATCTTCACTCACCCTCTAAGTGAAATCAATCTATTCAGTGATGAAAATCCCATTTATGGTCCAACAAGTCTTGAATGGTTTGTATATGGAAATATATAGAATTTCACAATGCTAAAAAATCAATAGTCCATCATAAATTAAGTCAAAATCATATCTTATGAGTAACTTAATCTTTGGATAGTGGATCTAGAGTAGAAAGATAAGTAAATATGAATGATTGCTCCTAGATATTTAGGAATCACCTAATTAGAAGCCCTAAAGCCACTAAAAATGACACATTATTTAGTTAATGTCTAATTTGACCCAACCACATTTAGATTAGAAATAATTACAATAAATAAATCTATGGTGGGTAGAGAAAAATTAACTTTCTAAAATGTGGAGCCATTCATTAGTTTGACTCCAGTTGGAGGCCAATGATTGGGAGAGGACCCCATGTATGAAGAATATATAATTGGGTTGGTTGATAATCAAAGTGCTTAATTAAAAACTGGCATCAGGGGATTGTAGTAACAAATAAAGAACCTTCAGAAGAAGAATGAGGATTTAGAAAATTAGGAAATTTTATTAGTTCCTAACTCCACTATTAAAATGTTTGAGAAATCATTACATGACATGTTTCACTCCTTGAAGTCAATAAATCTAAGGTATAGTGCATTTTTCCTTTAGGATACAATAGGCAAGGGTTTAATCACCCAATAGTAGGGTTCCATTGACAAAATCAAAGATTTAATTAACATCTTATGGGGGATAAAATCACTAACTTTAAGACCACTAACATATCTTACCTCAACACCATCTTGAGCTTTATTTTGGATAAAATCAATAGGCTATGTATATGTTCTAAATCCTTACATAGGCTCATCAAGGATGACAAAGAACTATTGGGCAGGATTTAAAAAATCTTGGGAACCACAATTACAATCTTTCATGTTTCACCTCCATAGGCATCATGGTAGATGATGAATTAAAGCACATAGTCACATTGGTCATGTAAGAAGCGAGAAATAGGACCCAATGAAAGTATGAAGGTGATAAAAATAGGATCATGGATATGATTATGACTATGGAGAATAAAATACTTGAGTAAAAGAGTATCAAAGAGGATTTGGAAAGGAATGATAGAGACCTGGATGATTCAGTAGATTAGGAAGATACACTCCTCCTTGAGCCAGCTATCAAATTCCAGTTAGTTGATGAGCATCATCAAAAGGTGATTAATTTGTTTCAACATATCTATGGGTATTCATCAACATAGGGGCCACCAATTGGTTGAGAATGTTCTATTTTGGGAAAACATTATAAATTTTGGAAATAGAATATTTTTTGTAAAGGTGCATGCATTTTGTTAGCACATTGTGTAAAGGTCATTTTTTTTTGGAACATTTAGTATATTTTAAGGAAATTTATAGGAAGGATAGTTGTCCTTCACATTTTATACACTTGTAAGTTGAGGATTGACTGGCATGATTCCTTGAAACCTATAAAAGGAACATTGTCATTTATAAAAAGGGAGAGAGTTTGAAGAGCTAAAAATTACTCTGTACATTTTGGAGTAATTTAATTCAAACAAGGAATAATACAAATTTTGTCTCAATTATTTGTGTGAATCACTATCATAGATTATCTCTCAATTATCTATTATATGTCTTAGATTTGAAGGGTTTTCAAGAATTCTAGATGAGAATCTTCAATAAAAGATTGCAAATTTATGTAAATTCTAGATTAGTTGAATGTATGGGGTTTATTTTAGTTTTATTTTCTCTACATAAGGATGTGCATATGTTATTTTATTGTAGTAGTAAATATTTAAAGTAATAACTAGTTCTTGTATTTCTTCATGTTATCCTTAGATACTTGCCTAATGTGTCGTGGGATTTGAGCATATGCTATTTTACATTACACATTAGTTAAATGCATGTTTAGCTAGAATTTAAACCTTGTCATGATGTTTGAGATGAAGATAAGTAATTACATACTTTCTTTCTACCCAACCTTTTCCTTTTGATTCTTTTTTAACTAGATCATTGTAGCTTAAAATCATTGTAAATATTCATTTTAGATTAAAATTTAGTTAAAAATTTGGTCACAACCCACTAATAATAGCATATATGCTTCATTATTTTCATATATCTAGTTAGTCAAACCGTGGTGGCTCCTAACCACCAATCAATATAACTATTGTGAAATAATTTTCTTGTTATGTCAGTATTTCATCACAGGTGACTAGATCACCACAACCTTTAACTCATGCTTTGAATTTTAAAATGAGAAGTGTTATTTAAACATTAAGAGCACATGTGATACACTTAGATGCATCAATAGTAACTTAAATGTAAAATAAATATTGAAAGTAAATAAAATTTAAATATTTACCTTCACTTACCTTTATGACTACAAAAATTAGCTACATGTGTAGCATATGATGAGATGTTCCCAATGTGCATAAAAAGAGGTGGACTTGAAAAATAAGATAAAATCTCATTTTTTTTGTAAAAAAAGTTTTTTAGCAGCTAAAAAAAATCTATATCTCACTAGGGTTATAATACTTCTTTAATTTTATGTAAAGGACTTACAAAAAAAATAAATGGGTGAAAAAGGAAGGTAACATCATGATATATAAAAACATAATGTTGAGTATGATGATGGATATGTGATGTCCATATTATTATTTTATAAAAAATGTGATCAAATGCATGGTTGAAAATAACAAAAGCTAATATGATGAAAAAAATGAATGTTGAACACACTAAATATTATGAGGAATGCATAACATTCTAAGTAAATGAAATATCAATATAATAAATATTGAAAAAAGATATGTAAGTAAATAATGTTATCCCATTCAATATAATCATGTCATATCCAACATAAATAAAAACACAAAATACTTTAAATAAAAATGTAATTCAAAATATAGACAAGCATGTGAAGTCAAATGTAAAAAAAAACATAGTAAAATTATGAAAATTTTCCAATGTAAGATAAGTGAAGTCCTTAAAAATATAACAAGAAAATCATGGATAAATTAAAATAAAAATCTCTAAAAAATGATAAATCAAACTTAGTTCTTATAAATAAATGCAATGTATAAAAACACAATCACCTAATGAAATGACTAGGATGAAAATGAGATGTTTGTGAGAAGGTTTTGGTCATATCTAAGGTCTTACAATGCAACTCACAAATTAAGCTAGGAGGAGTAAGTATATAGACATGATAAGTTAAAATTAATATCCAAAATGGAGATATCAAGAAGAATATGACAAAAATAAGGAATGTGAGGTGCCACATGGGTGATGTCAAAATCATTAGAATAAATTAGACACAATTGATAAGTATAAAATGCTAATAATTATGGACATGAAGGACCTAAGACATTTAAAATAGTCAACACAAAATGTATAAATATAATATTTTTCACTTTATCATTTCATTATGTTTTCACTTTTAATAAATTTTTAAGTGCTAATATCCCTATGTTCACTTCTTAAAGGGTTCAACATGAAATGGGTGGGTAATCTTGTGGTTATTTGTGAGAGATGTTTTTATCTATGCCATGATCATATCATTCTTATTTCCCATTTAAATTTTCTTAGATTTTTATTTCTACCTACTTACTTCCATCCTAACTCATTCCACTATGTCAATTACCTCATTTACTAATACACCAACCTAGGATGATACCATATATTTCACACCTTTTCCCTCTCCATTATATATCAACCTAGTTCATACCATTCTCATATTATCTATTGGCATTCATACTATTTTAACCTAGCTAACACAATTCAATGTCAACTGAATCCTCTTAACCATATCAAAACTAGCCAATCACATTCACTTATCCTTTAGGGGGGGTTTGGATATATATATATAGACACACACACACATATATATAAATACATATATATATATATATACATATATACATATATATATATATATATATATACATATATACATATATATATATATATACATATATACATATATATATATATATACATATATACATATATATATATATATATATATATACAGATATATATATATATATATATGCACACAGATATATATAAATACATATATACATATACATACATACATACATATATATATACATACATACATACATACATATATATATATATATATATACACACATTTACATATACATATATATATATATATATATATATGTATATATGTATATATGTATATATGTATATATATATATACATATATATATATATATATATATATATATATATATGCATATGTATATATATGTATATGTATATATATATATGTATAGATATATATACATATATATAAATATACATATATACACATACATATATATATATATATATATATATATATGTACATATACATATATATATACACTTACATATATATATATATATATATACATACATATACATATACATATATATACATACATACATATATATATATATATACACATATATACATATACATATACATATATATATATATATATATATATATATATATATATATATAAACACACACACACACACACACACACACACACACACATGTATCTATGTATATTTATTTATGTATAAGTCATAATTTATTGCAAATATATCATATACAGTGAATTATATCTACTTTCACTCATAGTTTTCCCCCAAATCATATTTGAAGGAGCTATAGGTATAATATTATCTTGAAGGAAGCTTGTCTTGTGAAATTATTAAAGATACATTAGGATAAGTCATTGAAATTATTCCTATGTATTCTAAATAACATTTTAGGTCTTCACAACCACAAAAAAATATTGTAAAACACCATTGATTAAGGGGGACATTAAGGCTCGATGGGTTCCCATCAGGATAATTATTAATAATCTTATGTTTTTTCCTTTATTTGCTTAGTAGTTATATTTTATTTTTGTTTATTGTAGAAATGTGTGTTTATCCTTGTTTATTTTATCACTATAATTATACATTGTGTGGCTATAGTATTGGTTAGACATTCTATCTTTCCATTTTAGGTTTCTTAGACCCACATTTTTCAACAATGGCACCTTATCTTCTTTTTTATCATTCTAAACCTTCCCCTTTAGATTACTTATAATTTACTTACACACTTAATTGAATCTATTAGTTTTAATAATTTTCCTACATAGAGGTCTAGTTATAGATATTTAATTTTTTAATTGGCCTAAGGGCTTTGGACCCATTTCATGATATATTTACCCTTGTTCTTAGGTATATGGACCCATTGGTAACTACCCAAACATTAGGTATCAAGACATTGATTTGATTAACCTTATTCAAGTTTAAATCTCTTGAGATAAGATAGGTGTAGGCTAATCCTTACCCATGCATACACAAAACATGGGATAACTAGTGAATTGCATAGATCATCCCATGAATGCTAATATTCATGAAAATTAAAATGATCCTAACTTCCCATAACATGTTCCCTAGTCCTTAGGACCTCTATAGAGTCATGACCTACTATGAATATTAGGTACCTATGTGATAATATATGTGGAACCATATGCAATAATAAATAATTATAGAAAAAAAATAATGAGACATCCTACCCAAATATTCTATCTTACCACACCCCAAGGACGTAGGCTCTATAATGACTCTAAAGGTAGAGTTTGAGTATTGACTAGACTATGATACATATCAAATAAAGATCACTTATTTTAGTGTGTTTTAAAATTTAAGATATAATTTCCTTTTAATCATTGCATTTTACTATGAATGTAATTTAATTCTTTTAGATTTTTATTTTTTTACTCTTCCATATGGATTCATAAGACCAAACATGAGTGAAATAGGTAGATAACACAAGAGATATTATGCTTGACCACTACAGAGGAGAACATAATGACCATTATGCCTAAATAATCTTAGACATGCCCACATGTAAGTGTGCAATCTCAAAACTGACTGATGTGTACCTCTAAAAAAATGGAATATGGGGAAAATGGGGATTGTGGATGATCTAACCATGTATTGTTCATCCCAAAAGAGGGGGAAAGTAAATGGTCATAAAAAATATGGGGAAAGTAAGTATTAATCCAAAAATAATGGAAAACAAGTGATAGTTGAAGGATCATGAAGAAAATAAGGAAAAAAATGATAAATTTTAAAATAATGAAAATCCTAAAGTCACTACAAAAGATCTATAAGAGAAACAAATATTGAAGAACCCAAAAATGAATAAATGGTGTAAGTTAAAATGATATAAAATTCAAAGGTGATACCCAATATATAGAATAAAAGCTAATTCTATAAGTCAAAATTAGAAAATAACTAAAAAGGAATCAATGGTGCAATTAATATCATTCGAAAATAAGGGGAAAGTAAATGAAATGTTCAAAATAAAAGAAAATGAGACAAAATAACAATAAAAATACATGTTAATGACTACGTCAAAGGAAAGCATGAAAAATATGTGCATGTTTTTCTCAAAAAATTATTGAAGTTTAATGTAATGATGATAGTAAAAAGGTGAAAAGTTCTTGATGAGTAATTTATGAAAATGATGAAGTATAAAGAGTCCTAAATACAAAGGGTGGGCATTGAAATATGGCCCAAAATCATGGACAAGATCAATATTGGGCATCATAAGATTCCCAAAATATTAAACTATGGGCAATGTAAGGAACCTGAATATGTGTATAAATAAAAGGATGGGAATCACAAGATGTACAAACATGTGAGGTAAAAATAAGATGGGCATAACAAGATACACCTTCATGTGAGATAAAAATAGGATGGACATCACAAGATTCTAGAACACATATGATATAAGTGAATATTATATAACCTCAAGATTTACAATCCTAAGAGCAATGTCAAAATCTATGTAAGTTTGTGTTACAATAGGAAATGTGGTAACTAAGGCAATGTTAGGATATTTTGGAGGTGATATAGATTTGAAATTTAAGGTATCAAATAAGTGAATACAATTTGAATAAATAGAAATGGAATGAATTATATGATGTAGGTCAATATAATATGATGATAAAAATGACTAAATAAATTATATCAATTTGGTTGATATTGTCTAGTGATAATATAGGAATTAACTGGGTTGTTTGAGCATATTCTAGATTATGGACATTATAGTTGGGTGATATTAAACTTAATTTAATTTCATCAATAAGGTCAATCTAGTTTTATTAGATATATTAAAATGCATCAACACAGTATATGGTGTGCCCAATGTAGTTATCTATAGGTGAAAATATTATATTGTCACATTATACATCATGGCAAATATAGTAACATAGAAGAATAGAGATAAAAATATTGACACTTTGTTTTTCATGGTTGATGTAGTTGACTATAATAAATAGCACTATATTTACATATTCTAGGTTATGGTCAATGAAATAGATTATATGAGATAAAATTATATGGCCAAATTCTAGGTCATGGCCCTTTAGTTGACCACAGGTGAAAGAACTATATCGACTCATTCTAGGTCAGGGTCAATGGAATTGTGTGAAGGTGGCTAAAAATAAATGGTATGGATTTATATGATACATTCTAAAATAAATTATTCCCATAAACATGAATAAGTATGATAGCTATGAATATTCATATAGGCTCGAGGATTAGAATCATCTATAATGCATAAGTTGATATGCATTTGAATTAAGTGTTATTTACAAGATGAAAAATTGATAAAAATTGGTTGAATGTGAGTGTAGGTTTTATGAATTATCATTATAGGGAATTTTAAGGGAATATTATATGGTGGTTGCATATCTAATTAATCACATTCAACATTTCTTAATTTGTCGATAAATTTGGGAAAAGCATAAGAGGGATCATCAATGGCAATATTCACTATCATGATAGGTCTTCATCATAAATATAAGATTCATAATATATGTGAAAATATTTGAATCAATTCTCAACCATGTGATTAGTAGTGAATGTATATTAAAAAAAATCATAAATATAAGTGTAAGGATCATCAATATCATAGGGATGAACATTAGGGTTTTCACCTAGGTAATAAGAATCAACATAATAATAAATATGAATATCATCATTCAGATCTTAGCCAATGATATAAGTGTAAAAAATGATTTCATTAGGATCTTTATAGGGATTTTCATAAAGCGAAAGACCATTTTCATTCTCACTAGAACTATCATCATAAGTAGGAAGATTATCATTGGGATCATTGGCTCTGAGAAAACTTATGAGATTATTTCACAATGAAGAGTTTCCTAAAATGCTGGAAATGAATATATGATGAGAATAAAAAATATCTATGAGACACTAGTGCTATCATCAAGTGTGATAAATTTGGTTATTAATATGCAAAAATAGACTATATCAACTAGTTTTATCCAATCATTTGAAATAAACAAACCATTTGGAAAAAGGTCGCACTAATGGTAGCTAGGAAAAATGAATTGTATCAACATGGGTGATATAGTTTGTAAATACATAGAACTATATCAGGTTGAAATATATACACTAGAAACACATAAAATTACAATAGGCTGGTTGATACTATTTATAGTAATATAGATAAGTGTATTAGGCTAGTCAATATAGATATACTCTATAAGATATCATGATTTTAAAAACAATTATAATTTTTAAAAATTAATAAAATTTAATTTGAATTTAATAAATGAAAACTTTAAATTTGAATACAATCCAATTAGTGGTATGATAAGATTCATGTTGAGATCATTAGAATGTAGGCATGAGATAGGATTATCCTAAAGTGATATTATATATATATATATATATATATATATATATATATATATATATGTATATATATATATATACATACATGTATATATATATATATATGTGTGTGTATATACATATAGATATATATGTATGTATATATATATATATATATGTATATATATATATATATTTATATATATATATATGTATATGTATATATATAGATATATATGTATGTATATATATATATGTATATATTCTATATGTATATATGTATATGTATATATATAGATACATACGTATGTATATATACATATATATATACATACATATATATCTATATGTATATACGTATATATATATATATCTATATATATATACATGTATATATATATATACATGTATATATATATATATATATATACATGTATATATATATATATACATATATATATATAGATGTATATATATATATATATACATATATATACATATATATATATATGTATATATATATATACATGTGTGTATATATGTGTACATACACACACACACACACACATATATACACACATGTATATATATATATACATGTGTGTATATATGTGTGTGTGTGTGTGTGTATATATATATATACATATATATACACATTTATACATATATATATATATATATATATACATACATATATATACATATATATATATATACATATATACATATATATATATATATATATATATATATATATAATTGGATAAGTTTAACCTAATATGGCATATTATACCTAATGTTTGAGTAGTGACCAATAGATTTGTGACCTAAAAAGAGGGGTAACTATGCTACAAATATCAAAGGAAAGGGGTCTAAAGAATTTAGGTATATGACAAAATGAAATAGATCTAACTATACCTATATGTAATTAATTTATTTAAAATAATAAATGTAATTAGTTTTGAAATTAAAGTAAATAGGAAGGGTTAGAATAACAAAAATGGTTAAAGTGTCATGTTTCACAAAATAGGGGTCCAAACAACCTAAAATGAAAAAATGGAAATTTAAATCAATCATGTAGCCATTTTAATTATAAGTGTAGATGTAAATTATAATAATATCTACACACATTCATTATCTAATCAACAAGAAACATCTAACTCTTAAGTAAATAAAGGAAAAATCATAAGATTATAATTACTTATCTTGACAGGGACCCATTAAGCCTCAACCTCCCCCTTGGAGAATGGTGATTTAAAATATATTTTTGTGTTTGTAAATAACTAAAATGGTTAGTATAAGACCAAATAATACTACCAACATTTTATAATATTATATTTACAATAATTTAACAAGAAAATAGTCCTTAAAGATAATATTTTATTATAAATCCTCCAAATGTGACTTAGGTAAGAAGTGCAAGTGAAATCAAGGTGAGTAGAGTGTATATGATATGTGTGAAATGAAATGTGACTTGTTTATATAGTTATAAAGTACCCAAACCCATTGTAAAGGCTGAGTTAAAGGCATTGACTAGTTTTGATGTAGGTAAGAGGAGTTGACAAATATTTAATTATATCAGCTAGGTTTAAAGAGTATGACTACTAGAAGACATGCACAAAATGGCATCAACTAGGTCGATATAATATGGGAAGGTAAAATGTGCAATAAATATAGTATCACATTGGGTTTATGACTTAGGAAATGAGGTAAACTATATATATTAATGAGATAGGATGGAATGAGGTACGTAAAAATACAAATATAAGGAAACTTAATTATGAAATATGAATGATATGATCATGGCATAGAAAATAAACTCTCTCATAAAGAACCAAAATCCAAACCACCCATTTCCTAGTACACCCTTTATGATGTACACTCATGGATATAGATACATACATACATAGACACACATATGCAAGTAAATATTATTATAAATGGAAATCAAATACATAAAGCTAAAGATATGAAAAATATGTAACTAAACAAAGTATTTATTCATAAAATGAGTAATCATTGGTTTTTTGAAGATGTGGCCTTCATTTGTTTACAATATATAAGTAATAGGTATGATGATTCATTTTATTAATTAGGGACCCCATCACTTTTTTTCATATTTGATTTCTTTGCTATGGGTGTAATTTAGCTTGCGTAATAAATATCCAACATTGAAAGTATGAACTTTTAAATTTTTGTTATGTTATTTAAATAGGCAAGATTAATATTGGAGATTATGTTGTAAAACATTCATACATAATTCATTGAGGAAATATAATTCATTAAGATGGTATTAAAAAATATATTCATCAAGAATGATATTTTGAAGATAAATGTGTAAAGAGTGTAATTCTACTTCTAATGGTAAGATAGATTCAGATCAATAAACTAAATACAAGGGATTTGCCCTAGTGGAAATATAGATTCTATTATGATAAGCCCAAAGTGTAGGATATAGCTTGAGATACTATTTTGAATAATAATCCATAATAGTATTTTCAAGATATTATTAAGTATTTTTTTAATGGATTCAGTTTAACCATTTCACTAAGGGTCATAATCATTTGAAAACATATGTGTGATTTATAATTTTCAACAATTATTTTATGTCATTATTTTTGAAGTTTCTACCATTTCTAGGAGTGATTGTGTGAGAAATTCCAAAATGAAATATGATTTTATTAAGAATGAATTTGTTTATAGTGACACCAATAAAATTAACAAGGGGCATAATTTATACCCATTGTGTAAAATACTATGTGGTGGTAATGATGAATACATGGCCATATTGCAATATAGGTAATTTTTCAATAGAGATATAATCTACAGATAGAGAATGGCCAATGAGACTCTAATTTTTGAATCCAATCACATCCCTACCTCTAATTAATAATAATTGTGATCAATAATCAATGAGTATTTAGATTAAATATTTATTCAATCCAAATAATTTAAAAGTGAAAAATCACACAAGCTATTATATATTATATTAACTCAATAGTAATTCCTAGTTATACACATAAATTTTGAAATATACGTCAACGAAAACTTACAGAACAATACAAAAAAATTATTATTTATATTAATTTAATAATTATCCTCCCTTTGGAAAGAGGTAAAGACATACATATATCTTGGGATGGGGATGCCTCTTCCTAATACAAGTATAATTTTTCAATGTCTAAATTAAAATTTTATGATAAACACATTCAATGTATGCATGTTATACAATACGAGTAAATATAATGCCTTATGTAAACATAGAAGTGATTTTATAAAACAAGTTGGAGTTTAATGATAAAAATAATAGATGAAAATTGAAACCAAGTATTAATTAGAACTGTTAGTTCAACTTGACTCAAAGAACTATAGTGTTGATGTGGTATCTCCATGTGTAGTAGTTAAGAATAAAGTTGGAACTATAGTAGTATTTTTATTCATAGGGTACACTAGAATTCAAATTGAAGTCATATAATTTATAGGTGGTTTTAGTGGAGGCACTATATCCTACAAGGTGACAAGCACTAGTCCTATGGTCCTTATATATACTATAGTAAATATCCTAAGTTTTAGAGTCTCCCATTGAAGCATATAATTGAACTTATGTTTTTAACCATTTATATTTTTGTGATACTGACAAAAAAGTCTATCTCTATAGTCTCAAAATCAATAATTGATATTTTAAACAAAATTAGAACTTTATCCATTGTTTTATTTTGCATGGTCATATAATTTTAAAAATATGCATGAAAAGTCTTTATTTGGTCAAAATTTTCCCTATAAAATGTGATAATCTACAATATTTGATTTTTTTTTTGTACGTGGTGTTTTCCTCCTTCCACCTTAAATATATTTTTTGAAAGATATAGTAAATCCTCAAAGAAATCATGTTGATAATTCCTATCTAAGGTATACCTAACCTATTACTATTATGTCTCTAAGGGGTTGAAAGATAGTTTATTCCTAACTATAAAAAATGATACTAATCTCATCATATCTTGGTGTCATTTCACCAAATATGTTGTTTTAGTACTTACATGGTTTTGTCCCAAGGTTACATTTGGGATGAGCATAAAGTTAAAATGTTTTAGATTAAGGTAAAAATAGGTTTTGAAGGGACCCCAAAACCCTAAAACAAAGGAAGAAGGATATAACAATAATGAACCATAGGAAAAACAAACCTATCGCCTACTGTAGAGCAGCATCAAAAATAGGTTTTACAGGGACCTGAAACCACAAAACAAGATAGTAAGAGGAAAGACCCCAATATTTCATGTTTGTATGCATTAAGTCTAGTATTATTTCTGATGAAGGTTAGTTTGACATCCTAATATTTCATTATCTCATGTAAATTTATAAAATCTAGCCATAGTGGATGAGATTGAGATATTAGTATCCTCATTGTGATCAAAATGTGGTACAAAATTCTAGTAGAGTTCTACACACTATCAATAATATCCTTAGGAGTATTAATTACACTATGATCATCCAATATCTTTTTGGATTACTAAAATTCCCTAAAAAATTGATTTATAATTCCACCTATAGCATCCAACACTATGAGAGGGTCTTCTTCAAATTCATAAAGGTTTATAAGCTTGTTCTTCTTCTTCTTGGTTAATTTAAACAACTTATCTTGATTTTCAAGCTCATGGTCTTACCATCCACCATCACTATCCTCATTATTACCTATTTAAATGTTTTTGAGACTTGATCAAACTACATATAAACATTAGGTTTTTTAGTGTTAACTAGGCCTACCTTATAACTTTGTCATTTTTAAATTATTGAATCCAGGTAGGGAGTACCATTACAATTTCCTTAGTGGCTTGGGTTTGAGATGAGTCAATAAAATTTATATGATTACCTAGGGGTCCTATCATTAAATGTGAATGGGTAGCCATGTAAGATGAAGTGGAGGGTGTAGGTAGTTCAAGTAAGGCAACTAGAGCCTTCCTCCATCCTATGATCTTAATGTATGGGGGAGTCCTGATAGTATATTTAGTTATATCTAGGGTGTTGTGATTAGATGCCCCTGATGACTTAGTTTTTGTGGCTTAAAATAGAGGTAACACTAATTGATTAGATGGCCTTATTGAAATGCACTAGGCAAAAAAACTAGATTTAGATATAAAATCTTCAAAATGCACATTTGTGCCTCTGGATCATTGGTTAGTGGTCCAAATCCATGGATTGATTGATGTATCTTAAGTGTATGAATGTGATGAAAAATAAATAGTGGATCTAATAAAAAAATAATCTAAATAATGGAAATCATAACTTTTCTTGGTAAGAACATTATCAATTGAAACATTTTATCCTTGATTAGTTGTAGTGGACTCATCTAAAATGTGAATTATAATTGCCTCTTGAACTATAGAAAAATATATGGTCAATCACCCATAAGACTAGTGCAATGATTGTATATTTAATATCATAATTAGGGTCCTTATTAGGACTATCTTTCTTAATAATCTATAAAGTAATGGTAGGCTTCATGCTTATGAATTCCTTGGATTGCAACACTTAAATGTCTAAAAAAGGTATCAAGTGACTAGGAGGATTACCATCATTTTGATTTTGCATTCCATTCTCTATAATATTATCCAATTTAATTTCCCCTTTTTGATCATATTAATTTTTGGGGTTTTATTATATCTTATTATATAATGTTCAAAGTGTAAGACATGTATAATTTCCATGCCTCTCTTTTTATTTATTAAATATAGGAATTTGGAGAGAAGGAATGAGATTTCTTCCTTTCCTCTTATAATTAGATATGATATGAGGAGTAGTAACACTCATTTGTGGGGAAGTAACAATATAAACTACTAGTGGGGAAGTCATAGCTATATGCACTAATCTAAACTCAATAATAGTGGTAACTTAGACAAACTTGACAATAATAGTAGGAATAGATTCAAAGATGGTAGAAATATATATTAGTGCAAAGTTTGTATTAGTGACTACCAATCATATGGAAAGAGAAACACTCGTGTAAGTTTTGATTTCTATGCTATAATAATAAGTGTAGTTATCTAAGTAGGTTACGTAAGAGCCATATGTTTTGAAAAATTAATTTCCATAAAGGGGGTAGTGTTACTTGGTGTTTACTAGGCCCCTAATATACTTGTCAGTTTCCACTATAGTCTCTTTCCTCTCAATCCATAGAGGAATGCTCACTTGGGATGGAAGTATTTATTCAATATAAATGTGCTTAGCATCCCCAATAGAAATAATAGGGCCATATTCTATTATTTTTAAAACCCTAATATACATTTAATATCTATGAATATTTATCATTACTTCAGTGTCATCCTCCACACTAATAATATGGGATCATGACTAGAATATTCATTCCCATATTGGATCTAGACCTTGTTGCCATATTTTTAAAAACTTCATAAATAACATTTATGAGATCCTATAATATAAAATGTGCTTTGATAAATACATAACTAACTCTATCCCTCCCTAATTTATATAAGCAGTTACATTACATATATTTTAAGTGACCAATGTTAAGTGGAAGTTTACGAATAGCCCCTTATCTAGATACCTTGATTTTTAGGTCTATGTATTTAGATAGTTGGAGAGTAATGTCTTACTCTAACACTTTGTATAAAACATGGAGTGGTATATTTAATGCATCATTGTATGTTCCTTCAATTATAATCATTTTATGATCTAGATAGAACCAATAATCATCCATTTTCCTTATTGACATTTTGATTTTGTCAAATAGCCTTGGCATCCTCTTCCTATTAATGGATTGAAAGAAAAGTGGGTTAAACTCATTATAAATACTTTACATTTGACCTCTCTCTCTCTCTATATATATATATATATATGTGTGTGTGTGTGTGTGTGTGTGTGTGTGTGTGTGTGTGGTAGATAGATAAATCATCACATATCCTATTATTTGGATATTATATATAAGTATCCTAAGGTTTTTCTTGAGTATGGGTCATAGTGGTAATTATGGCATCTAACACATACAAAATCATATAAAAGTTTTCATTATGCCCATTCTCAACCTTATATATCTAAAACTTCAAATTGAAATGAATTAATTCTTGTAGGGCCAAGTATTTTCTTGTAGTTAGGATGATGTTGAATAATAGGACCTAAATCTATCTCACACAAGTTATATCAATGAAACCATATTATATATTTAATATATCCATTATTATTCACATTGTATGCCTGAATCTAAAAATTAGGATGGTATTGATCTAACATCTCAACACAATAGTGCTTTGGTCTACTTCCCAAATATTCAGTGTATATTTAATGTTATTCTTTGGTAACCAACATTGAATATGATTTGGTTATAGGTCATATCAGGAATAAGTATCCTATAATATTTTTCAAATGCATTACCTAATACATAGGCTATTATAGTTGAATTACAAGAAATGTGAAGGATGTTCCTCATAAATCACCTATAAATAAAAAATTTTAGAAAGAGGTTAATGTATGTAAGTACATCATATTTAGTGGCTGAATTATGGAAACTAGATAATTTTATATCTAGTAGGCTATTTGTGTATCTCTTGATGAATGATGACAACTAGTTATTTATACTATATGGTTCGTCATCATCAAATTTGAACTAAATTATTGTATAACATTGGAAATAAGTTCTAGTGATACTAAATCAAAGATTTTATCTATTTATTCAATCCTTAAAACTATATTAAATGTAGATGGCATCAGGTCTCTAGATGATGATGTCATTCTATCTCTATAATTTGTTTTGAGTAGACTTTGAAATTTTAGGTCTTTTAAATCACATCATAAATTAGACAATAATTTGTTAGTTAGCTTATATATAATGTATATTTAATTTTTATTTTGAGTTTTAATATATCATGGATTTAATCATGCTTAATACTTCAATACATTAGATCACCCCTACATGAAAATTAATAATAGACAATAGATTGGTATCCTATCAAATCCCATTTTTTAAATCTGATTTTATGAAATAAATTTTTTTGGTACTACCTCCCACAATGGAACATTATCATTAATATTTGGTGACTATTCATATTAATGATTTTTTCATTCTACCATAGGTTGATTTATCGTACAATTGAGGATTTATTCACTTTCTATTTTTTCATTCAGAGTGTGACACATGGTTTGTGGTTGCTTAGTGGATTAATGTTGGAATTTATAATATGTAATTAAATCCTTTGGTAAAAATTATTTGAGATGAAAATACATGGCATGATCACATTCATATGGGTAGTTTTGGCATCCATAATATACCTTTCCATATATCTAGGCCGAGTCTCTTAGATGTTTCGATGTGGCACAATCATGTTAATTCATTCAGTCACATCTCCATTATTATATTTTTTATGTTTGAAGGTGTTAGGTAATTTTACTCTACCATGTGGATGGATGTCACTCATATAGAATGTCTTTGGGTTTTGACTATGTAACTTTTCTATATAGGTCATAGATTTTAAGTATTTTGACACATGGATGATCCTCACTTATCTAGATGGTTGTAGGGTTGTTATAAGTGGATGAGTGGGATGGTAACACATGGATGGAACTCAATTTTATACTTTCATGGATGATTTAATAAGCTATTCATGTTTTTAAAGATTTGGGTAAGTGGTATCTAGACACGTAGATTCATCTCACTTGTTAGTATGCCTACTAAACATTGGTATTCACATGTGTATACAGAAGTTGTGGATGAGTGAGATGGTGCCACTTGGAAAGATATTTTGAGTTAAGAAGTTGGAGATTTTTCATAACTTATACTTTGAAAATATTATAAGTGATTACTTTAGATGATTAAAAGTGGATGAATCTCACTTGTTCAGGTAATTTTTTAGGAGAAAGACTTAAATAAAACTATAGATTAATAAGATGAAGATTAGTGTAAGAAGACTATGGAATTGTATGTTTGATAATAGATAAATACTTGTAATTTTAAACATGAAGATTGAGTAACTTATATGAGTATACATGGCATGAAAACTATCTCTTAATTATTAAAATATTAAAAATATATATCCATTCTTTTATTCCATAAATTTTAGGCTCAAAAGAGACATGTGGTGAAAAGTGATGTCATCATGTAAATTAAACATGACATGAAAGGACAAAATAACTTTGAATATATTAAATTTATAACATAAATATTCCTCAAAATTTAAAATATATTTATAATAAAAAAATTCAACAATAATTCTCATTTATGTATTTAGACTAAATGTCATGACATCAAATTGATACAAGAACCAATTATTTTAATTTATACGGTTTTGTATCAAAACAAAAATGAATGTGATTTTTTACCTTAAAGTGGGTCCTCATTTTAAAATTTTTAAATGGTGTGTTTTGGATAGAACAAATGGAAATGTAGTGGGGAAATAGTCAAGAGTATTTGAAAATGCAGAATCTCAGTTTCCCACATCATGACTTAAAATTATAGACTTTACTAGAAAGAATTAAATAAATGAAAAAGATGAAAAAGAATTCAACATATACATAGAACATACTAACCCTTTTCATTTATTATTTAATGTGTGATTATGTGAAAATCCATTCCCCTTGTTATGAGAAAGTTAAAAAAGATAAGAGAAAAGATGAGTTTTTTTTCTTTTTTTTTGAATTTATATTTTAATCACAAATTTTTTTGGTAGCCGATCATTGATCTATTTCCATATAGGAATCAATAACTTCAACATAGATAATTTTGGTTCCACTCTAATGCATTAATATATTACCATCTAGGTCTCCACAACCCCAATAAATATTATTTGAATCATAGCTCTTCCATGAATTATGTTATTTTATTTCTTTTGAGCCTTTCTTGGAAAAGGGTTATGAACCACCATTGGATAGGTATATAGGAATGTAATTTATTATAAATCAAATATTTCACTCGTATTTTTTTATTTCTCAATGTTTATTATCTCTCAAAAAAAAATAGTCATGTAAATGTGCAATTGATCCTTAAAATAATTTTTTTTCTAAACTTTGCATGAAAGATATCAAATCAACTCCCATAGTCCTAGTGAAACCATTTTCGTTATATAAAATTTCACTTTTATAATAACATGTTTCATAACTCAAAGACTTAGAAAAAAACTAAAACAATATTCACATGGACCATTTGAATATGGTTTGACCACCCACTTGAGGATATTTAATTTTTGTATTTTTATGTTTTATGCTATGAATGATTTAGACTATTTTATTTTAAACTATATAATATATAAATCATGAAAATTATTTTAAGAGATCAAGAAAAATAATCTATGAAAATGGTAATTCTACCATAAGAAAGTATTAAATATACTCTAGGAAAGCATGAAATATACTTTAACTATTATTACTTGGGTAAAAATCACAACCATTATGAGATGTCTCTATCTGAAGAAACCATGAAATAATGTTTTAAAAATTACCCATTAATTTGAAAATTTAAATAATTATCTTGTTGATATCTTCCTTGTTAGGATCTTCCTCTATCTTATTGTATAATGGGCCAAGTATAGCACACGTATAATCTATAGGCCTCTCTCCTTATTTGGTAACTGTAGGAACTTAGATAGAAGGTAAGACAATTATTTATTTCCTCTTGTAAGGAGATATAAGAGGATAAATAATAATAACACTCCTTTGTGGGGAAGGAATAATATAAATTTTAGGAGAGGATGTAATAGTTAAAGGCACCACTCTAAACTCAACAATGGTGGAAATTTAGAGAGACTCAGTAGTAGTAGAAAGAATGAATAAAAACACATTTCAATTAGAAATTGGTGTATATTTTTTAGTAGTGACTACCTCTCATATAGTAGGATAAATACTTGTGTATGTCTTGTTATCTAATTTGTAATAGTAGGCAAATCTAGCTAAGTATGTTGTATTTGAGATAGATCCAATTTAAAAATGATTGCTAAAGAGTAGGTAGAAGTGTTTGGTGACCTTCATTCCCCTAAACATGTTTTCATAATATACCTTTTGATTTGAATTATAGTCTCTTTCTTGTCATGCCATAAAAGACAACTCACCTAGGATGGAACATTTCTTCATTAACTATGTCCTAAACATCATAAAGAGAAATAGTAGGGTCATATTGTACTATTTGTGAGACCTCATAGACATTGAATATATATGTATATTTTTCATTACTTCAGTGTCACCATCCACATCTATGAATATAGGGTCATGACCATAAGACTCATTCCCATGCTGGACCCTAACCTCATTTCCATATTTTTTTAATAACTTTATAAATAACATTTATATGATCCTAGAATCTAAACTATGATTTCATAAATCCTTAATGAGATATGTCCCTCCATATTTAATATAAGTGGTCCCATTATGAAAACTATTAGTTAAAAATTTTGAGCTTAAGTTTATGAATAACCTCTTGTTTATATACCTTGAGTTTCATATCCATGAAGTTGGATAGTTAGAAAAGAATATCTTTCTCTACCACTTTGTATATAACATGGCATAGTAGATTTAATGAGGACTCATAGGTTACTTCAATTTTGATCACTGTGTATTTTAGATAGAAAAAATATCACCAATTTCCTAGATTAACTTTTGATTCGGTTTAATAATTTTTGCATCCTCTACCCATTAATGGCTTACTAGACTATTAGGTAAAACTCATCAACAATACTATGCATTTGGCCTCTAAATCTATTGACATATAAGATATATAAATAATCACATATCTTATTATTTTTATATTATACATAAATATCTTAAGGTTCATCTCTATGAGGGGTCACAATGGTAGTTTTGACATCATGGAGATACAACATCATATATAAGTTACCATTAAGTTATTATTAGTCTTTTTCATTTGAAACTTAAAATTATAGCTAATCACTTCCCCTAATACCATAATTTATTTTATGGTGAAGATGAATTTGAGTAACAAGAACAAAATATATTTGATGTATATGATATCATGGAAAACATATAATCTATTTAACAGATCCATTTCTATTTTCACTCTAGACCTAAATCTCATAATTAGGATGTTACTGATCTGGTCTCTCAACTCGATAGTGCTTGGTTCTACTTCCTAACTCTTCATTATATCTTTGATGTTATTCTTAGCTAACCAAGAATTAGATATGGGCTAGTTATAGGTTATTTCAAGAATAAGGAGCATATAATATTTTTTTAAAAGCATTTCTCGATACATAAGCTAGTGAAGTTAAATTGTGTGGCATGTGAACGATGTTCCTTGTGAATTTCCCAAAAATAATTTTTTTTTAACAAGATGTATATGAATTGAAATACATCATTTTTGGTGTATGCATTATGTATAATGATTGATTTAATTTCTAGTAGGTTATATGTGTATATCTTGGTGAATGATGACAATTGGTTATTTATATTATATGGCTCAATTCTATCAACCTCAAAATAGATTGTTGTATGATGATAACACTTGTGTTTTATAACTACTAAACCAAATACCATATCTATTTACCTAGTCTTTCCTACAAAGTTAAATGAATACAAGTCCAATTCTCTAGATGATGATGCCATTGTAGTTATTCATGTTTTTTTTTAGTATATTTTGAAATTCTAGGGTTTCTTTATTGTCTTAAAACTTAGAGTAAAATTCATTAGTTAATTCATATACCATGTAGCTTTAATTTTTATTTTGAGGATAAATATACCATGGATTTAATTAGGCATGAGACTTCAATACATTATATCACTGCAACATGATAATTAATTATAGACAATGGTTTGGTCTCCTATCAAATCCCATTTTTTGAATTTGATTTTATGAATTTATATTTCATAGTAGTACTTTTCATGTGGTGAATTGTCACTAATTATATATTCTTAGTAATCCTAATTAACAATTCATTCTTTCACATTTTGATTCATCATGTAATTGATATTTGCTTCCTTTTCTGTCTTATTTCATCTAGAGTGTGACACATGGTCTATAGATTCTTATTCTCTTGATGTAAAACATTGCATTCTTTACTTTAGTCCTTTTATCATGGCTAGGTGAAATGTCAATACATGGCATGATCATGTTCATTTGGGTATTCAAGGCATTTCCAATATATTTTCCCATATATTTAGGTCATAAATATCCAAAATGTTACCACATGGAATAGTCATATTAACCCTTTTAGTTTTAGCCTTTATACTTTATTTTCTACATCTAAAGGATGTAAGGTAATACGATGCTACCATAGGAATGGTTATTGATCTTCCAAATGGTCTTTGGGATTTGATTGTTTACCTCTTTTATATACGTCACATCTTTGAAGGAATGTGACATGTGGATAAAAATCACTTTTTTAGAAGGTCATGGGGAATTGTTAACTATGTGTATAGTGGATAATCATGGATGAGTGGGATGGTGTCACATGGACAACCCTCACTTTTCAACTTTCCTAGATTATTTCATAAACTATGTTTGTTTTTAGACTATGAGCAAGCAAGATTGATATATTTAGAGTAATCTCATTTCCAAATTATTGATAAAATTTAATATTAAAATGTGTATGGAGTAGATATACATGAGAGAGATGGTACCACTTGTAAATATCTCATGAATTAAGATGCTCGAGATGGTTTATAACTTGTACATTAAATTAGGTAGAAGTGAATATAGAGGATGATGAAAAGTGGACAATTATCACTTCCTTGTGTAATTTTTGAGGATAAATACATGGATAAGGCTATAAATGATTGAGATCAAGATAGCTGTAATAATCTTGTGGACCTGTATATTCACAAATAAATAAATATGGTATTTTTTTACCTTAAAGAGTGAGTAATTAAGATGAGTATATGTGGGATGATCATATTCTATCAACCACTTAAAAATTGAAAGTATATAGCCACTCTTTAATTCCATGACTTTTAGGCATAAAAAAGATGTGGATGAAAGTGACATTATCTTATAAAATCAACATGACCGAAAAAGGACAAAATGACTTCAAAGAGATTGTAGTTATCCTGATTAGTCAATAAAAATAAAACTTGAACATGCCTTAAAAACCTTAATAGATTTATAATAATAATTTCAAAAATAATTTTGATTTAGGTATTTATACTAAATTTTATGAGATTAAATTTATAAAAAAACCAATAACTTCTATTTCTAAGGTTATATCAAAATAAACATGAATATGATTTTTTTAGCTTAAATTGGGTCCTCAATAAAATTTTGTAAATGGGGTGTCTTGGGTAAAACAAAATTCGTATATGTTGGTTATAGAATCCTACTTAATTTTTACGGAAGGGATGGAGTGGAAGTAATTCTAAAATTACTCATTTACTCACCCCTTAGAGTTAAAATTCTATTTATAAGTGGTGTCATTAGTGTTGAATGTTTCACAATCCTAAAAGGAAAGTCTTTCTTATCAAAGTTTCTTCATGAAGACATGAAAAAAATTAGAGATATAGTGATAAATAAATTGCATCCTAAAAACAATTGAGGCACCACAAGAATTAAATCCTATAACCCTTAAGGTATAATTTTTTTTTGTTCAAAATTACCATTTCCATCCCCAAACCAATAAGTGGACTAAAGTGCCTCCTTTAATCTAAATATATTGGTGATGAGTGCTATAAATTTCCCTTTTTGAATTAATATATATATCATAGTGGTGAATATTTATATGGTTTTGATCTTGTGTAATGGGTAGAGGATTTAGAGTACTAGTAAAGTAATAGTGGAACTCAAACGAAGGTGTTACCTGGGAGGGTACTTTAAAAAATGCTAAAAATATGAGTCAGATTCAAAGGTATAGAGGTCAAATTATTTTTATCAAATCTAGTTGGCAAATTTATGGGTTTATCCCTTGGTTTGATACCTATGTTGAAGTCCAAATAAGGATGGGTTGGGGAGGAGACTAGGATGCACATCCCATTGTCCATTCCTAATTTAAATCTTACCCATTTAAGAAACCAAATAAATAAATGATAATAATTTTAAAATAAAACAAAATTTAAAATTAATTGAAATAATCTAATTCTTTTTTTTAAATCTTTTAGCATCCATTAATGGTGGTTGGAGGTCCCAAGGGAAAACATAGGTAAAGGTTTTGATTTGAATAATAATCTCTCTTACAAAATCACCTTGACAAGTTTTTTTTTTAATTATTTCTTTAAATTTCATTGCAAATTTGAGGGCTATTGATTAGCCATCAATTGATACTAGTGGAGATTTTCTGTCACTTATCCTTTTTTGCACATTCAAGATTTTAGAGCATTATAGAGATATAACCCTTATAGTCTTGAACCAAAATTAATTGTCAAAAAAATGTAATTATATTTGATTTAATAAAAAGAGTGATTGGTTAATGAGACCTAATATAGCAAAAATGTGATCGTGTTTAAAATTTTGATAAATAAAATCATGATAAAATAAAAATATGAGATGTCTCCATCTAAATTTATTTAAGTATATCATAGTTTTGAGGAACAAGGAAAATAAATGTGTAGGTATGTACGTATGTACGTATATAAACATATACACATATATGAATACATAAACACATACACTTATGCATACATACAAATGCATATACATATATGTATATATGTGTGTATATGTATATATACATATATGTACACACACACACACATCTACACACACATATATATGTATATGTATATGTATGTATTCATGCATGCATGCATGCATGTATGTATAGGATATTTAATAGTTTATTATTTAATCTTGAGAAAATAATAGGCCACATAAGTGATTAATAATATTCAATTTAAAATTCATGGTGTGATTCTCGAGCTTAGTTAGACTAGAGTATGGAGGAGATACATTAGTATAAATCAAATCATCACTAGGAATCTTAATATTTGTACCAAAGGGAGATTGAAATTAGTATGTCTTAATTTATTGAAAAATATATTTATTTTCATGATTTATTAACTCAAATATATATGTTTTAATAGATTTAAATTAAGACATCTCAAATTCTAATTTTCTCATTGATTTTATTTCTCTATTTTTCAATGTCACTATTATTTTGAGAGTGAATATATACATATACATATATATGTATATGCATAAGTATAATTATATTTATATACGTATATGTATATGTATACATTAAATCTAGAAAAAATAGTGACATGTTGAAAAATAGAGAAATAAAATCAAAGAGAAAATGAAAATTTTAAATGTCTTAATCTAAATATATTAAAACATAGATATTTATGTTAAGAAATAATGAAAATAAATGTATTTGTAAATAAATAAAGACATACTAATTTGAATTTCGTTTGGTAAAATTATTGATATTTCTAGTGATGATTATATTTATACTAATGTATCTCCTCCATCCTCTAGTCTAACTAAGCTCAAGAATCACACAATGGGATTTACATTGAATTTAATCAAGCACTTATATTTCATATGATTTTTTAAAGATTAAATAAGAATATATTAAATATATACATTCATTTATGAATAATAAGATTTAAAATAAATGGTTGAGTATGATAAATAAGGATCAAGTCAAATCGCTATTACACTCATTATGGTAAAAATAAATTTTAAAAGTATAAACACATAGATTATAATGTAATTTATATTTAATTATAAAAATTAATATTTTAAGGGAAGGAAACAAAGGGTGGTATAATTTAAATTATTTATTAAGGCATTTATATAATTATATATCATATATATTGATTCCTTTTTGACCTCACTCATAGTAATCACCTTCCATTATATTTCATGGTCAAAACCATGAGCATGATCATTTTGTGCCTTATTTGCATGCCTATTAGTTATTAATTAACTTTACACACACACACACACACACACACACACACACACACACACACACACACACACACACACACACACACACACACACACACACACACACACACACACACACACACACACACACACTCACACACTCTCTCACACACGCACGCACACACACACACACACACACACACACACACACACACACACACACACACACACACACACACACACACACACACACACACACACACACACACACACACACACACACACACACACACACACACACACACACACACACACACACACACACACACACACACACACACACACACACACATACATGTCCTTTATTTATTATTTAATGAATGTATGTTTATCCTTATCTAATTTATCTCACTCATAGTAATCACCTTCCATTAGATTTCATGATCACAACCATGAACATGATCATTATGTGCTTTATTTTCATTCCTAGTAGTTTTTAATGAAATTATTAATTTTTTATGTGTGTGTGCATGCATGCATGGGTGTGTGTGTGTGTGTGTGTGTGTGTGTGTGTGTGTGTGTGTGTGTTTAACTAAAAGTGGGCCCTTATCTCTCTAAAATCCCCTTTATACACCCATATAATTTTTTGATCTATGGATCATGTTGTTTATTTCATTTGGTATTAATCCTTTATAAAAAGGGACTTATGAATGATACTTATCATTTAAGGATAATTGAATAATTTATATTTTCTCACATATAAAATGGGATCACACCTACATCTAATCATTTAAATTTAACTTCATCTTCCATTTTTTTGGATAATAATGTTTTTTTTTATCTTTTTGATCCTAGGTAGAGATATTACATTCATGATTTTATGACATGAGAGTAAAATTACTCTCCATATACTATGGCGTTCTGATGCCAAAATGTCATTCATAATTTATCCTCAATTGCTAAGGGGGTTTTATAAATGTTAATTTTTTAGAAGGATTTTCACATTTATATGACGATAATATTTTTGTGTTTTTAATATGTTGGGAATATTTGTATATGATCAAATGTTAATAATTTTTTTTAATTAAAGGGTCTAAATATTTCCACATCTTATCCCCATTTGATTCAATTGTTTAGTTTGGATTGAAGGAGGTCAAGTGTGTAAAATATATACAATTTGAAATTATTCTATAAGCAGTAGATACATGTGAATTTCATATATATTTTTGTATGATTCTTATATATTTGGTAAGGGCCTTCATATTTTAGTTAGAGTGAGAGTTAAATATATTTTCAAATACAAAGTGATAGTTTAATGTTTTCATAAGCTGATATCCTAAAGGAATCTTCATTTTTATTAGATTGGATGAAAACTAAAAGGTATCTTTAGTTTTTATGGATAGGGTGATAAATAATTTAGTATTTTTTAGGTAAGGAGATAACATGAATCATATAATATATTCATTGGAGTGAAAAATACATATCAATATCATAAAATTAATAGTACTTCAAATATCTAAGGATGGGAATATAATATAGAATTTTAATATATGTTTTTATTGAGTAAAAGATGTGGATGGAAATCCAATTATAAAATTGTAGGAATTGGAGCTAATTTGGGTTTTAATTAGTAGTTATGAACAAGTAAAAATGTAATTTTATTAGTCACCAATTAATGTTTTAGATTAAGGTAAAAATAGGTTTTGAAGGGACCCCAAAACCCTGAACAAAAGGAGAAAGATAAAACATTAATGTCCACAGGCAAGCCTAAAGCCTACTTCACCAAAGTAACAAAACCAAGATACAAAGACCAGAAGCTAACAAACGAACAACCAAAGATAGACCCCAAGTTTTACAGAGACCTGGAAACTCCATAGTAAAAGTTTAAAAAACTAGGTACCAAGACCAAAAAACACAACCAACTAGCAGAACCAACTAAAAGAACCAGGAACTATTCTTCTAGTTCCAATATCATCTTCACTGCTTCCTTACCTTTCACAACAATGTCCTAGATGACAACAATCACCTGCGTAGATCCCTCTTGCATTGCTTTCTTTCTTGAGCTTTGTCTAGTTCTCTTATTAGGCCCCTCCAAAGTTTTGATTTCCTCATTTGCTCTTTTTCCAATGTTTACAGTAGTAGCACAAATGCTAGAGGTTACCTCCTACATCTTTATTCTGATTTCCTTTATGAGTTCCCTTAGGTTGTTCTCATAATCTTTGAGTTCTATAGGAATATCCCTCATCTACTTTTCCATGTTATTGATTTTGTTCCAAACCGCTTCCTGTTTACCCTCCATTTTTTCCATTTTCCTATTGATTTCCATTATCTCCTTATACATCCATAAATCAAATTGAAGAGTAGCATCAGCTTTACAATTGGCCAATCTAGTAGGTTCTTCATTATACCTTTTATCACTCCAATCATCTGTGTTCTTTTTAGGACTGCTTCCAACTTCTTCAATATAGTCCTCCGTTTCCATTCATTTTTGTTCCTTTGTTTCAATAGGGCTTACATTTTTGTTACTTACTTCCTTTACTTGAGCTCCCATTTCCAATATTTGGTTAGCAACCTGAACTAGATTTTCCTTTTCATTAATCGCATCAGGGTCCACAACAGGATCATCTAGATCTTTATCAATTTCCTCAAACACTGGCTGGTTTTCCTCAGACTCATGGTTGCTGTTTTTAGACTTTTCCTCTATAGTGAGTCCTTCTTTCTCATTCTTATCTTACACTTCTTATTCCTCACTGAAACTAGAATTCCCACTTTTTGTTCCTCCTTCTTCTTCCAGACTCTCCTCCCCAGTGTTTTCAGAACTTTCCCACTCTGTTTCCTCATCAGCAGTCTGGTTATTGAAGCTTGGGAGTTTGAATTTATCTTTTTCATTCCCTTTTACTATTTATTTCTTATTACTCCGTAGGTCCTTGTATGTTCCCGAATAAGGATTATTTACAATGGCCTTATTCTTACAATGCCCTTCAATTATAATAATTAACCCTTCATGCAGGATGGGATGAGATTCCTTTTTCCTATGAGTGAATAGACATTGGAGCAAGGAAAAACATAGATAAAAAGGAAAGGAGATTCTTACTTTGTGTCTGAAGTGATTGAGAAATACAAAGTGAAATTTGTGGACTCTTTTGCTTCTTACATAAAGTATGAAGTACTCATGGATGTAGCATAAGATGTCCCTCCAGATGCCCTTACTCTGCTCCAATTCAAAAAAATCTCCACTTTTTTCCAGCTACTGCTCCTCAGCATCTGTTTTAGGGAATTTGCAAAAAGCCTCATTGGAAATGCTTGTCTGCTTTGAAAATTTTATTCCCTCCATTGGAAGCCCTGTCACCTCCACTATGAATTCCTTATTGAGATTCACCATAATTCCATGCAAGGTAACCCTATCATCAGTCCAATTTTTGAAAAAAGTCATTGTAATATGGGGTTTTGAGCCATGAAGCTGTTCCATGTAACTCACAACCTTTCCTCTCTACAGGATCTTCCAGACATCTTCTTTTGCTTTCCACTCTTCACAGTATTGGGGTTCCTACTTCCTTGGTTCTCCTTTCCTATTATGATCCATACAAATCTCCTTTAATTCCTAGACCCTGTTAGCTAAACAATGAACCTGACTATTACCAATTTGGAATAGAACTCGCCTATATTTTGGCATGTTTTGAATCCTCCTCATGTACTCTAGAACATTTATATTTAATGAGTGTATATCTTCCTCCATGGATCCACTCCCCAAAATCATTAGTTTTTTATTCCAATCTAATCTCTCCCTCCTTAGCATGAATTGCATCATGATGAATAAGCGCTCTAAGATCCACGTTCTTGTTTAATGTTTACTGACAACTCACCTTGCATCCTGCTCGAACTACATAATTTGCTATCCAATCAACAACTCCATTTGCTTCATGGTAAGTATGGGTAATAGTGACTTTCTCAAATTTTTTAATTAAAGTTTTCATTTCCATCACCATAGCCTCTATTGACCATGAGACAAAATTTTTATTATTTAAGATATTTATGATATTCAAGGAGTCCCCTTCCAACCATAATTTAGAATATCTCAATTCAATAGCTAGCTTAATGGTTTGGAGGGCAGCACAAGCTTCAACAATATGGCAGTTTGACTTACCAATGGGAATTGCAATAGCATTGATTACGTTTCCCATATGGTTTCTCAAGACTCCTCCACATCCTGCATTCCCCAGGTTGCCTTTAGCAGCTCCATCAAAGTTCCCTTTGATCCACCCATGAGGGGGGACATTCCAAGTTACACCAAGCCTAGGATTTTCATTTTTTACATTAGACTTTTCTGATCTTAAAGGATTATCAATTTGAAAGGGAGGATTAGGATCCCTTTGCCATGAAAAATTCTCCTTGATATATCTAATGATGTTTTGCCCCACTACCCATCTTAGAAGTTCTTTACTTATAAAAATACGGTTATTTCTTTCTTTCCATATTCCCCACCAAATATGGGGAAGAGTTAGTTTCCATAAAAAAAGAACATCAAAATTCTTAGAGGGACAATACCAAATTTTAAAAGATAGATCCACACTTTTATGTTGAATCAAAGAAATACCCCAAAGATTGAGGATTTCTTTCCAAACTAGTTGTGTAAAGGAACAATTCACAAACAAGTGATCTCTATCTTCAAAACCTTTTTTTGCAAAGAATACACCTGTTCACTATGTTTATTCCTCTTTTATGTAATTTATCAAGAGTCAAGATTTTATTTTGGAGAAAGGTCCAGAATAAGATTTTGATTTTAGGGATGAGTCCCTTGATCTAGGCCTGTGTCCACAGTGGTTGGTTACTATTTCCCTTTGAACTAAAAATGGTAGAAACTTTAAATTGTTTGTTAGGCTCGTCATGCCAAATAATCTTATCTTCAAGATTAGAATAGAGGGAAATAGCATTGAGGGATATTTGAATATTATTGAAATCTTGATCACTATCATTAAGGTTCACCCATGAATTATTTTTCCAGTATTGATTAACCATTATTCCATATCTTTGCTTACAACGGTCAATTACTTCTTTATCTTGGAATTCTTCTATCAAAGGGATTTATTTTAACCAAGCATCCTCCCAGAAATTCACCTTTTTTCCATTACCTACTTTCCAGGAGCTTCCTTTTTCTATGATTTGTTTAGTACCCTGAACAGATGGACAGGTTACGTCAGGGTAAGAAAAGAATTCAGAGAGGGTTTTTGCATTAAATAAATACTTTTGATTCCATATATTGCTCCATTCTTTGTTTTCATAAAAAACCCTCCATCCCTATTTTTATAAGAGAACTATATTCATACCTCTTATTTTACTTATTCCCAATCCTCCTTCCCTAAAAGGTTTACAGATGTTTTCACAGGCAATTAACGGCATTCTCCTTTTTTCCTCGGTACCTGTCCAAAGAAAGTTTCTCTAGATTTTTTCAATTGTCTCTGCAAATTTGGTGGGAATTATAAAAATACTTAAAGCATAAGTAGGTATGCTTTTAATACTTGCTTTGAGAAGGGTTAGCTTTCCTACCTGACTGAGAAAATTTTCTTTCCATCCCGCAAGTTTCTTGCTGAATTTATTAATGAGATCTTCCCAAAAGGCTTCAAGGACTTTCATACCAAGAGGGAGACCCAGGTAAGAGGATGGGAAAGATCTAATAGAGCATTCAAGGATTTTAGCTATTTTTTTCTATCTCTAAATAGGGTTATTAGTGAAGAAAACTATGCTTTTGTTCTAATTAATCAACTGTCCAGAGGTAGATGAGTATAAATTTATAGCTTGCTTCAAAGTTCTAGCTTCTTTGACTTTAGATTGCCCCATGAAGATAGTATCATCAAAAAATTGTCCATGGGAGCATATTAGAGGATGAGAAAAGGGTTTAAGACCCTTAAATAAACCTTTAGGAACTAAGTCTCCTATATATCTTCCCATACAGTCAGCCATAATTACAAACAGAATGGGGGATATAGGGTCCCCTTGTCTCAATCCCCTTGATGGATTAAAGAAATGGGATGAGATCCCATTTACCAGTACAACAATTGAGGTAGCAGATATCAACTAATAAATCATATCAACCACCTTTTGTTCAAAGCCAAAAGCTATTAAATTGTTTGAAAGGAATAACTAGTCCACCCTGTCATAAGCTTTTGCAATATCAACTTTCATAATGAATCCCTCATTGTTAGAACTAAACAACGAATGAATGTTCTCATGAACAATAATTATAGAATTGAGGATTTGTCTACCTGGGATAAATCCATTTTTCTAGTCAGCAATAATTGAAGGGATCACTTGAATAAGTCTAGATGTAAGTACTTTAGATATGATCTTATAGAATGAGTTGCATAGGCTAATCGGTCTAAACTGATCAGGTGAGTCAGGTCCTATCTTTTTTTGAATCAGCCACAAAAAAGTAGAATTAACTTCCTTAAGTATCTTTTTGGCTCCAAAGAATTACTTCACTGCATTACTTATGTCTTTACCAAAAAATTTCTAGACTTTTTGAAAAAAGAACATGGGAAATCCATCTGGTCCCGGTGCTTTATCCCTCCTAGAGAACAAACTGCTTTGAAGATTTCCTCATCCTTTGGAATTGAGCATGAAATTTTGTTCTATTCCTTCGAGACCAATGGATGAACCACGCGAAGGATATCAGCCTAATTTTCCAGATTGATATTTATGTCAGCCTTCATCATGGAAGAGAAAAAGGATAGCATTTCCTTCTTGATTTCTTTTTCCTCTGAAATCTTCTGATCTCCCTTGTTTAGGTATTGGATTTGAGTTTTAGCTCTATGCTTCAGAGTGGAAAGGTGGAAAAAATTTGTATTTTTATCTCCTTCTTTCAGCCATAACACCCTTGATCTTTGTCTCCAATAGATTTCTTCCTTGGTCATTATTTCTTGATATTGAACTAGCTTTTCACTTTCTTCAGTAATGAGTTCTGGAGTGTATTCATCTTGCTGAATTTTTTCCTGAATTATACTAATTTCCTCCTTGATTGTATTCTTTTTCTCAAAGATATTTCCAAAACAATACTTATTCCATTTCTTAACTTCCTTTTTAACATTTTTGATCTTGGAGACAACTCTAAAGAGGGTCGTTCCCTCAATAGGTATATTCCACCACTCTTCCATTTTACTTTCAAACTGTGGGTGCTGCAACCACATCTTTTCAAATCTAAAAGGGTGATTCTTTTTTAGATTCCTTTTGGTCACTGTGAAGAAAAGAGGATAATGATCCGAACCTATTCTATGGCACGCTTCCAACTTACATATGTATTCTTTTGTCCACTCTGGAGAGATAAGGGCCCTATCAAGCTTGGCATGTATACATTCATTGCCAATTCTCTTATTTCTCCAAGTAAAATAAATTACCTGAAGTTCCATATCCATTAGTCCTTCTTTGTTTATAAACTCCATTAGATCAAATCTCCCTTCCAATTGAATAGTATTACCTCCCTTTTTCTCATGATCATATAGTGGTACATTAAAATATCCCATTATAATCCAATGACCACTATAGTCTTTGCTTTTGAAATTTGAGATAGTCTCCTAGACCTTTTTCCTTTGGAACTTGACATTAGGAGTGTAGATATTTACAACATACCACCTTTCCTTCTGGTCAACACTAGTTATTTTAACAATCATAAGATTTTTACTTTCTATCAAAATTGATCCAGAGTAATGATTCTTCTTCCAAAGCATCATAGTACCCCCTGAAGCACCTTCAGAACTACTGGCCTTAATGGAATAATTTTTAAAGTCTTTGATCTGTCTTGCTTTCTCTTTACTCATCTTGGTTTCTTGGAGCAAAAGGAAATCCATCTTTTGGTCTCTGACAAAATTCCTAACTATATTCACTTTATTAATACTGCTTAACCCCCTAATATTCCAACTTAATATTTTCATTACTGTTTGATTAGGTATATTCTGGCAGAGTAGTTTGCCTTCCATCCACAATATTATGTTTGCTTTCCATCTCTTTGATCTTCCTTGCAATTTTTTTCCAACTTTATCTGGAGAGCCAACATCCAGTTTTATCTTGGATTGCAGATCAGTTCCTTTTCCTTCTTTTCTCCAAAGATTCCCATTAGGTTTCCCCTTAGAACTTCTCATCTCAACATTATTTATATTATTCTTTTTCACGTCTTTTTTCTTTTGGTCTTTTGATTTTTTTCCTTCCTCTTTCATTACTTCTACAAAGGGGGTCCCTTTCACTGGAATGTTATTAGCATCCTTGGTTGACACCTGACTCTCCACCGGCTGGGTAACAGGCATCTCTCCTTCCTCTGAATTTTTCCCCACTTCAAGCTTCAATTCTCCTTCCTCTATCCCATCATTGTCCTTTACATCTTTATATTGATCTTCGATACTATGGTGGACAATGATTTGATTTACTAGGTCTGTCTTTTCCTCTGATGGATGTTCAACCTCTTTGTTCTCCAAGTGCATCCCCTGTTCTTCATTCAGGGAATTTTATTTTTTTAAAGAAATCTCTTTATCTCTTATAGTATTAAGAACATCAGCCTCTTCATTAAAAGAAACATCATCCTCTTCTGTACATAGGTCTGTTGAAACTTCTTGATTCTTTCCTATCTTTCAATTATCCTCTTTAATTTTCCATATTTTCTTTTGTTGGATCTTAAAAAAATTTCCATCCTAGACCTTCCTAGGATATGTTTTACCTCTAAAGGGATAGTTCTTGACCCAATGCCCTTATTTCTTACACGCATAGCAGGAATTTGGCAGATCTTCAAAGACAATCTCTTGGGTTTTCTTACCAAGCTTTGATATTAATTCCACTTTTTTTGGGAGGTGATTCAAGTCTGCCACTTTTACATAAATTTTGGCACTTTGGAGTTTAGTTCTTGAAGCCGTGTCATTATCCACTACGACTAGTTCACCAAATGAGCTAGTTATTCCTTTAAAAATGTCCTCATGCCAAAATTCTAAAGGAAGTCTAGGTAGTCTAGCCCATATAGGGGCAGTTAAGAAAAATGAATCTGATAAGTCCATATTTGGTTCCCATTTTTTGATTGTAAGAGAACATTTTCCAAATGACCAAGGCCCTCGACTGAGAACCTTATTCAAATCTTCTTTACAATTAAAAATAAAAGAGAAGAATCCATTCACCATTGGTGCAATGTCAACATCTCCGCGTATAGTCCATTTCTTTTTGACCATATTTCTAAGAGATTCTATATTAGGTCTTTCTCCTAGAAATTTACCCACAAGAGTGAGTTCCATGGATGACACTGAGAAATCAAGTAAAGGATCTCGAATAAAAACTTGAAACTCACCTTTCTCCTAACATGATTTAGATGTCACCAATGGAAAAAGGGATTTCCCTATAGGTTTTTTCCAAACAATGACGTCCATGTCCTTTATTTAAGGAATCTTGTCTATCTTTCAGATGGCTTTTCATTTTTATATGCAGCATTATCTTTCACATTCTCAATGTACCATTCTAACACAGTATTCAATGGGGAGTTTTTAACCCCACTAGTAGGCTCATAAGCAAATGGATCCTTACCCTTGTCAGCGTCAATCAACGATCCTGGCCCTACATTTTTTCCTTCTTCCTCTGTTGTTCCCCCAGGGTCTGTCCCTCCTGCCAGATTCTCCTCGGTTCTTTTCCCACCCACAAGCGCTCTAACTGATTCAAATTCCATGGCCCGATTGTCACCAATTGATGTTACATGTTGTATCTAACTCAATATTTAAGGGTTTTGGGTGTATAAATGACATCATTTATAATCCATAATTATTTTTATTTCACAAAATTCATTACTAAGAATTTATAATATGGATCCTTGGGTGTGGGGTTTCCCATGGAGGATGTATGTGCATCCTTGAGTGGGTATATGTTTTTTTAAAGTTAAAATACTACTCTCATTTGTACCAAAGGGCCTATAATAAGTGATAATAAACACTTACTCCCAAATCACCCCTTTTTGTGGTTATGTATATATAAGAATTATGTATTTTATTATGCAACATAATATAGTAATATATTTTTATACTAGGGTGTGGTGTGACCCTTGAAGTTATGTAAATCCTTAACTTGAAATATGAATTTTTTAGGTCAATAATTACTACTCTTCCAAGGACCAAAAGGACCACCCTCAAGTGAGTGTCATCACATAGCTCTTATCTAACCCCTTTATATGGTATAATATGTATAGGAGTTTTGTTCCTTCTATTCCATAACACAAACTAATAATATATTTTTTCTCTCTCTCTCTCTCTCTCTCTCTCTCTCTCTCTCTCTCTCTCTCTCTCTCTCTCTCTCTCTCTCTCTCTCTCTCTCTCTCTCTCTCTCTCTCTCTCTCTCTCTCTCTCTCTCTCTCTCTCTCTCTCTCTCTCTCTCTCTCTCTCTCTATTAAATTATATTTGGATAATGTTATTATAGACAATATTTATTTAGATTATATATCACCTCAGTCTTGTATACTTAGGAAACTCAAAATTTGGTTATTCCTCTTAGTTATAGACCTTTATCACGTTTTTAAAGTATTGTACCTACTTTATATAATGCTCCTTGGCCTATATATTAGATTGACCAATATTATTTTGATGACCCAAACCTTATATCTTTCCAAAATTTACTAAAAACTACTTTTCTTACACCTTTGAAAGTTCTATGTCTATACTTGATTTCCTACTCCTTGGAATCTATTATTTAGGACATAAACCTATGTTGACACTAGTGTCCTAACACAACACAAGTTTCCATTACCCTAAAGTCATTTAATTTTCAAATGAAATTTATACTAATGGTTAGCCTAAGTGATTTAATGTGAATTATCTATCCAAATGTATTAATATAAATACAAGATCATACCTCATTGATTCCTCACCTAACATAACCTAGAAACTTCTTACCCAGTCACCAAGAAACTTACAAGAGGAATTTAATAAATAGATCAAGTAAAAAAGCTTCCTTAATTTCTCCTATTGGTATATTAGGTCATATAGATAGCACATACAAATTTATGAGGTATTTAAGGAGTATTCCAAGAGCTATATTTTATAAGTTACAATATATGTCACTATTGTACTTATTTTGCACATATTTCATGATTCACACATAAGACAACATATAGGGGAGAAGTACATCTATTTTAGGCTCTCTTCATAGTATTATATATGTAGTAAGTACTCATTTATAGAGGGATCTTTGGGGTTAGCTCGACACTATGTGCCCACAAACCCATTTTATCCCAAGATCATTATGAAGTTGAAGAACTAGGGTTTTAAAAATTCATGAGGAGAGATAATCCATGACCAAGACATGAATGCACTAGATTGAAAGTGAAATCAAACCCAAAATAATCCATGTGGCCACATTATTTTTTAATAGGTATTCCATATAGTACACTTGTGTTGAGTTAATATAGTAGCATTGACACAACCATCCTAGGTTGATGTTAGTGTCCATGACTCTAGAACCATCCAAACTAGAAACTGACAACTTTTCCAAAGAACATCTTTTAGTCTTATTCCTACCTATTTCAGATCCATAGATACATTATCATCATAACAAGATAATTACATTACTTATTTGTCATTTCTAAATATAGCATAGTTTTAGTTACTATTTATAGTCTGTCTTAATTTCATAAATTTAGTGTATGTCTTATATCATAAGTTTAACATGTAATTGGCTTATTGTAGATCTTATCATCAACCTTGGGCATTTAAATTTATATATTAATAACCTTATCTGCCTAATTAAGGATCCAAATAAAATTTATGATTTAACATTTGGTGAACTTTATGTTTGAACATCAAACCCTAGGAAAATTATATATTTTTTATTTTTCTATTAATGGTCCTTGATTGCTATAATTTTACAATCATGTTTACTATGGATGCCTCTATTAATTATTTCATGATCTAATACCCTTATATCCTCAATAGTTTTATACATTGGTTTCATTTTCAAAAAATATTAATAAAATCCATGTCAATAATTGAGAGGGTTTTAAAGTGAAAAAAAACACTTGATCTCTCTTCATAAATTCATTTTACAATGCTATAAAGCAAGTATCTAGATGCCAACATACATGATTTTAACAATTTGTTCTACATAAGTCTTATTTGAATGAAATTGACCATCCTACACCCCATTATTCTCCCATGGGTTATATTTTATTATGTGGTCCATGTTGTTATTATTGAAAGAGGTAAAGTTACTCATCCCATCCCACCACCTATTAGTATGCAATAGGTGCCTCCTAAACCTGATCTTGTAATAAAATCTAAGGGATATGACATTATTGACCAATTGATAAATATACATGATAAAACTTCAATACTTTAGATCGTAAAGTAATCTAATGTTTATAAATATGTCCTATATAAATAATTACATGAGACAAAATTTCCAAGTTATATTGAGCCTACTTATTTTTTAGATAATACGAAAGATTTTGAGAATAATGCCAATATAATTACATTTGATAAAACATATTTACCATCAAAATATATTCATGACCAAAAATTTTCCTTTATTCATACAAGTGACTATGTAAAATGAAGGCATCAAAAGGATATTCATTGATAATGGATCATGCCTAAATATTTTTAGCATAAAATTCCTAACCACCATGTATATTATCAATAATATTATTCAAAAAATGGTTATGCCTATAAAAGGGTTTGATTATCACATATCCTTTTAATTTATAAAATCACATTAGATGTGACATTGGGATAAAAAATAGCTTCAACTACTTTTTAGGTCATGTCTCAATCATTACATTATATTTTACTTTTTGGTAGACCTTGGATACATTCAATGGAATCTATCCCATTTACAATTCACTAATATGTAAAATTCAAACATGATGGAACCTTATTATGCATGTCTAATAATGATGAACCTTTCAAGTTTTACAAAATAGTACATTCTTAAATTAAAGGCATTCCTAAAATGGTACCACCTAAAAAATGCATTATTATTGCTATGTACCTAGGGATATGATATATTGATGTATATGGGTTGATGGAGATGCTAACATGTGGCACACATCCCCTTAGTTAGTTATATGATTACAATATATTAGGATAATAGAGTAACATGTGGAAAGTAGTACATTGGGTAATGGTCAGCCTACATTGGGATTAGGAGGTTATCCATCCATGGGTTAGATAGATGTATATATATAGGAGATTATTATCATGGTAAATATATCAATTAAGTATTGAGTATTCCATTGTAAGAGGATATTGTAGGTTGTCCCCTTGAAGGGACATGTGGAGTTATTCCTTCCTAAAGGAGTATTATATGGTGTTTCCCTACCTTAAGGGTATTTTTGCATATATTGAATATCAATATCTTATCAAGTGGTATCAGAGTAACCACCCATATTCGAGTCACAGATCAGGTGGGTTACACCATTATTACAGTGTTCGTCTGGGGCTCATACACATAGTGGATCTTGTGTACGTGCACAAAGCCAGCCTAGAGTTTGGCTTTGGAAGCGTGGTGGGATGTTATGATCTTGGTGGGTGGATTCACTAATAGTTTGAGCTTTTGGTGTAGTGGAACCAATAAAAATCCAGGTAAATCATGAGGATAAGATGGAAATAGGTGATGAAGAATATGATGAATATTCAAGTGATATAGATAAAGACACACTACAAATGAAAACTTCATCTACTCAAGAGACAAAGAAGGAAAGGTTGGAAGAGGTATAAGCAAAGGTGGATAAGGTCAAAGTTTTGGAAAAGGTTGAGGTATATAGACACCCACATCATCATGAGAGGAAACAATCATGGAACTAGGTGAGGAAGTGTCATAATAACAATCATTTTGTCTATACAGGAAATAAAATTTCCAATCATTATGGATATGTATAGAATCCAAAGAAAAAATACTATGGAACATGAAATGAATGGGGAAAATCATTATTACTATGCATGGAATAATACCTACTATGGTCATGGTTGGAATTAGAGTAGCATAATGGAATATGGTACATGGACTAAAAAGAGGAATAATTATGCTTGGGACACCAAAATAGTATAATTATGATCATGAATGAAATCAAAAGAACACAATGGATTTTAAGACACAAGCTTGGAGAGATATCACCTACCAAAATCACATATGGATGGTTAGATGATTGAGATTGGAGACAAGTGTGCAATGATTTGAAGCACACTCATTATTTGCTTTCTTCCTATGTTTTTGGGGACAAAACATGTCAAAGAGGGAAGTAATTCTATGTACGTAGGGATATGATATATTGATCTATATGGGTTGATGAAGTGCTAGCATGTGGCACACATCCCCTTGGTTAATTATATGGGTACAATATATTAGGATAATAGAGGTAACTTGTGGAAGTTGTACATTGGGTAATGGTCGGCCTACATTAGGATTAGGAGGTTATCCATCCATGGGTTAGATAGATGTATATATATATAGGAGATGATTATCATGGTAAAGATATCAAGTAAGCATTGAGTATTCTATTGTAAGAGGATATTGGAGGTTGTTCCCTTAAAGAGACATTGTGGAGTTATTCCTTCCCAAAAGGAGTATTATATGGTGTTTCCCTACCTTAAGGGTATTTATGCATATATTTAATATCAATATCTTATCAATTATTGAGCACATAAATAGTATGAAATATGTGAATCAATTATAGTGGATCCTTTATATCCAAATTTCAATAAAGAAATAAATATTGAGGTATATATCAATGCATATCAATAACAAGAATAATTACTAAAGGATCCAATAGAACCACAAGAGCACCCACCATTTGAGCTTCATTTATTGGTTAATACTGAGAAAAAATATGGCCATGTTTTAGATTAATATGATAATGATGATGTCATTTCTTATGATATGATAGATGAGAATAAGTGAAACTTAAAATTTGATCCACTTGATCACTTATCACAAAACCTATTTGATCCTACAGATCTTTACACACATAAACTAAATCTATTTATAGAAAATATAGAACTAAATATAGATATGGATAAAAAAATAATAATAGATGAGCATGTAAATTATTGTTACTCCATACATCCATCTTGGTTAAAAAATTTGAGTCAGTCCCTAAAAGGGTCAAATACAAGTACATATTGTGAATAATGTAGAGTTTTCTCAAAAAGATTCGCACCAAATGATATAGATAACAACACAACATGATACTAAATATGTCATAATATTTTTGCTACTTGAACATAGAATGATTTTTTTACCTTTTACTAGACACATATCACATATTAGACTTTTACCCTATAAAAGACAAAGTGCCCATACTATAAATACCATAGGATTATTGGCCATAATATCAATCAATTTTAGGCATTGAAGGAACTAATTCAAAAATATTAGAAATAAGTATGCATACATATTGTTTCTGACATTATAAAAAGGAAAAAATATTCACATATTTAATAAACTAATTATCTCTAAAAATGATCAAAGTATGAATATTTATGTATTACTACAAATATTGATGGGGTATATTACCCACCATCTCTAGTTTTATATTAACAAGTGGGATAGAACTTCTCGAACCACATTTTCTCTCATAATTGGTAAATTACTAATATGAAATAATATACTCTCCATTAATGATATAATATCAAGGATAAATTTGGTTACTTATAGCCTATGGCTCATGTGTTGAATATTACACCATATGGATATTAAACTATGAACCAAATTTGAAACTAAAGTTTGGATGAAATTGGCTAATCAAGTGGAATGCCAAGATATATATATATATATATATATAATCACAAACATTGTGTGTTAATTTCCTTGATATGGATACATATAATTACATACAACATGATGGCCATGATTATTTTCCTAAATCATTGGCTTCAGGTAAACCATTAAATATAAAATTTGAAGTAGTGGTAGGGGTAACAATATAGAAAAAGATTGAGAAATTTTATAGGTGGTCTTACACCTTTTGATGATGAGGAATTCCTTGATTATATATCTTAAAATACTCCAAAAATACCAAAAATTTTAAAAACATTCAAAAATCCAAAAATATTTTTTCCATCTACATGTTCTATTGGCTCTTTGGCATATATGTGTTAGTTCTATGTCAATGGATGTCATATCATTTACTCCTAAATACACATGTGTGGTCATGGCTTCTATGTGATCATGATATAGGCATACACATATACTTGATGTATTCCTATTTTGGATGTTGGTACTTTCCTATAGTTATGTCATATAGACATTGGGGACATCCACCTCTATGATCACAATACTAACAAGTTATATCGTTCTAAGGTCACTCTATATTATCATGTTTTTTAGATCATATACATCCTTAAACATGGATTTATATATGATTATATCCTACACATGGTACTTAATATGTTATTCACTTGACATTTTTTCTATCACATTCAATCCTTGGGATACTATGATATGTTTATAATAGTTACTTATGTTTTCCCCTTATGGACTCCCTTTAGTGCCCTACCTTACTATTATCTTGTTTAGTCAAGTATTTGAATATGTCGCATT
>JARHVA010003919.1:0-202500 GCA_037957365.1 Torreya grandis
GAACTTAGTTCACATTTTCTTTATGTTTCTTTTTTCTTACTTAACTACATGATAAGTTGCAATTAGTTTGTTTATTATGTGTGGTTCACGGCCTTCTATGTGAAAAATACTCAATTGTATGGAATCATCATGTCATTTATGTATTTCCCTTGAAATTATATGTTATGTAAAACTTAAATGTACCTTGTATTCGTAATTTTTGAGTTATGAATAACATTATTTATAGATCATATGAAATTTTATGTCATTGATTAATTATTCATTACTTGATACTATGATGAAATGATTTATATCATGCATTACTTATATATTCTATACTTAATTTAATGAAATGATTAATATCATACACATAATGCCTATGTGCCTCAATGATATATATACCTAAACCATATTTTATATAAAAACTTAATGATATATTCAAATAATATGATGCAATACATTTATAAGTTCAAATGATACTATATGATTTTATCTTTCACGTATAATTTATTTTGAGATACATGACTTTCCTACTATGTATCTCATCCTAGAAAGGGGAATAATAATGGGGGTTTTATTGAGAATTCAATCATCATTACAAAATTTCACATATATAGCACCATATAGTTTCAAAAATTATAGTATGGTTCAATAATTTTAAATTAAGTAGGCATGTGACATGTATGTGAACTTATCCCTATAGTAACAAGTGGTAAGTTTCAAATAGTTATAAGTTTCAATATTTTAAAAGTTAAAATGACATTCAATACCAATTCATTAAAGTATAATGGGCATGATACTCATTAATGTTCAAATTACTACATGGAAATTTCAAAATTTAATTTTTTTAATAGTTATAAAGTTTAAAATTTAAAAGTTTAAAATATAATCTAGATATCTCTAGAGTGGTGTGATTCATATTATTATTTAAAGTGGTCTATGTTAGAGTTTAGTGGCACTCAATGCCTACAGTTAAATTTTGTCTATGTAACGATTCATAGTTGATGGTTGCACCCCTTCAATTATTTTATAGAATACTCTATGCAATCAAATGAGAGTTGGATCATATAATATATCCAACTCACTCTTTCAAAGGTTTTTAAATTAATACTTGATCACTCTCAATTCAACATAAGTTCAAAATTTCTTTAAATGCCTCAACAAGGTAAAAAATGCTTCTCCATTCTCAAATTATAGGGTAATTAGATCGTATACTCTTTTGGGTTTATATTAATGTAATTTAAAATATTTCACATTACAATTTTTGTATTTTTAATCTTAAATATGGATAGTAACTAATTTTAGTGGACTTATTTGAGGTTTTTAATTACTACATGTTTCATGATCAAGGTTAACATCAAAATAAAAAGTGTTTATACACACTTAGGTTCACATCTAATTTACTCTAGTAATTTCACTTTGTTAAATAACTACAATAAAGTGGGGGGGATTATAGACACATAAAGTTATTCATTGAGTGTTTGACAATGTTTAATATTGACATCCTTCCTTTGCTTATCCTATTTTCCATTTTCTTAACTCACAATCTATAATGAGATCCTTAAATTCATTGAAAAAATTAAAAATATCATAAATACATCCTTATTTCAAATTCATTCATCTATATTCAGCCCATAAGTTCCTATCATACCTTTACCAATAATATTTGTCCTTCTAGGATAGGTCCATGTTAGTTTGGATAGGGCCACACTATAACTTTGTTCATTGGTGTGGCCTTGTATCCCATGTTACAACAATCAAGTTTTTAATAGTGATATGTTTCATAGTGGTTCTTACATGCCTTTGATAAAGTTTGTTAGTGAAAATTATTATAAAAATTTCCCTATATAATCATGTCAATGCCACTCATAAATCACTTGATCAATCTAGAAATCATTTTGAAATTCTACTTCACACTAATAAAAATAGTAGTACTTCCAATTTCAATTATATTTCATTCTAATAGTCATAGGCCAAGTCTACATATATTTTATTTTAAATCAAAGGCATTCATTTTCCATAATTTTAATCATTGTTATAATTATACTTATATAATTACACAATCAAAGGTCACCCACTCACCCTAATAGGGATAAAGACATTGATGTGAGGCCCATTTTTGGCTATGTAGGTAGCACTTAGATTGAACAAGGTTTTATAAGGATGGATAAGTTTTTCTTGTTACCCATTATCCCTTTTTGACTTTGATTTATATCTTTTTATAGTGAATGAGATAGGGTTTTATGTTTTGTAGGATTTATACATGGAAATAGGCACACATAATTTATAAATAAACCCTCATAAATAATCACACAAACCCATATTAGTAAATTAGTTTCAATGTAAAATAAGATGCATTCACTCTCAAAAGTCAAGGCTGTAGTGCAACCTTCTCATCCTTTTGCATAATTTTACCAATAATGTTTAATTTTATTTATTAAATCACAACACATTACACACATCATTTCAATCAATTTTCAATCATAGTTACCATAAGATCTATTTTAGGGAGGTTTAAGTATTTGTAGGCCTATTTACTATTTTTAACAAATTCTCATTTTTAGAATTATGTATATTAATGTATTATATTATATATTAGTATATATTAATTTTAATAGTTTATATATAATGTATTGATTAATTCAATTAAAATAGATCAAATATAGTGCATTTGAATATCACATGCTCCCATAATCTTTTTTTTAATCATGTTGTAATTATAAAAACTTTATGTTGTCATAAATATATAAAAAATTGCTCAGGGAAACCCATTATGATGCCCCCTTTTGAGATGAGTGGTGTAACTTTTAAATCAATAATATTAAAATACAATTATATAATATTTTAAATATGTAATCATGTAGTATCATATGAATATTTAAAATGTATTGTATCATATTATTGAATATAACTTTGAATTATATATGAAATGTCTTTAGGTACATATAACATTTAAGCACATAAGTGGCATATGCTTGATATTTATCAAGGAACATGGTTTAAAATAGAAATAATACATGATATGAACTTTGGAACCATAGTAATAAAAAATAAACATGAAATAAATATCACATATTGTCACACAATGTAATTAAAATGTCACACATAAGACCAAAATGCCACATATAAGGGACCTATGAATGTCATGTAAAAACACAAGGCCAAGGGCCTCACAAAAATGGAATGATCATTCCATAAAAGAAATAAAATGTATATATCTCACATGTAAGGCCAAGGGATACACATAATAATGAAGAAAGCCCTAGCTTATAATATAGTAAAGTAAGAGTTTGAAAAGCAAATAACAAGTGGCATTAATGTTCATCAACCATATGTATCAATGTCATTGTTAGTAACTAACATATCCATGTAACATAATGAAAATAATGAGTGATTATAATAAATTTTTTAAAATATATATCTAAACATCATTTTGAAGTATTCATAATGAATGAATATATGCCCCCAATTTAGTAGGGTCATTGGGTAAAAGGGGAAGCATGACAATCAAAAACCATGTAATAGTATGTCCTATATCACACTCACATACATCATGAAATGCATTGTGTATTAAAAACTAAAACATTCTATTTATTTAACATGAAATAAATAACTATAAAAATAAGTAAGCTATAAACATTTTAAAATGCTTGAAGGTCCTAATTTTTAACTTTTTGAAAATGTCTTAAAATTTATTTTTTAATTTTTTTTAAGATGTATGAATATTTTTGAATTTTTTGAAATATTTAAAATTTTTGGAAAGAAAAATATTTATTTGTGTATAATATAAATGTAAATACATTATGTCCATTATATTTTTGACAAGTTTTCCTTCATGTGTGGCTAATCCATATGCTCATTTTTCAATCTTTTCAATGATTATAATAGGACCCAACCATCAAGGTAAGTTAATTAGTGGTATTGATAGATAAATTGGAGTATAATATGAAATATGGGAGGAATTTTAATGTTTTTAATCATATGAAGTGACCATAATATTAATAATTATAAAAAATGGTGTAATTATTTAAGTTCTAATTATTATACCTATTTAGTCCATACCCTTGTCCATTGGAATATCTTGGTTTGTCTTCCCAATCTATTTTTTTTTTTTTTTTTACTTTTAGATAATAAAATTGAATATTTATAGCATCTAATTATTTTAAATTTGATAAATATCAATTAAGTCTCTACCCTTTAGTTCAATACCTCCCTGAGACCAAAAGGCTCACATTCACCATTTCATTATGCCTAAATGCTTATCTTTTACTCGGATCCATATCATTCTAATGACCCATGATTCCTACACTACATATAATTATTAAAACTTGGTAAACATACTAAATTTTTAACTTCATATCCATACTTATTTTTTATCCTTCTTGACACTACCATCCACTAAAGGAAACTACCATTGATGGTAGTGTCTAGATCCTTATTTAGTTTCTAGTTGCTTAAAGTAATCCAAATTTAAAATGTTTTAAAACATATAAGTCAATATATTTTTCTTATTAAAACCTACCATATGACATTTTAAAAAGGTGTGTTACAAATATAAATCTAAGTCTCTTCATTTATCATCTATGAAATCAAGCAAACAACTATTAAATTTAAACCAATCAACTACATAACCAAGATATTCTTCCTTATTTTTCTGTATATTCATATAAATCATAGGATCAATCATATTAAAAGTATAAATAATTTAAATACTAATCCATGAGTTATATTTTTCAAGTTACAAGATAGATCATTGCATGCATCATCATATAGTATATTTCACACTTGTGTACATAATCTCCCACACATATGGGACAATTAAATAAGTCTAAGGACCTCATTTTATTATTTTATATGTAGATAGTTCCCATTATAATAGGGTTATTTTGGGTCTACTCAACACCATGAGTCCACAAACACAATTTTATCAAACTAATTTTAAGGGTGAAGAAAGGTGAAGAGACAGGGTTTAATTAATTGGAAAAAAGTGATGTCATGTATCATAGATCTGAGTACATGAATAGGAAGGAAAAAAACATAGAACAATGATGTTGGTCATATTAAAATCTAGTAATTATTCCATAATAGACACCTGGTCAAACACTAGAATTTATGGTACTATCCATGGCTACAAAAATTTAGTTTATAGAATCTAACAACTAATATAGAATAATGATCCTACATGATATACACTTATTTATTCTAGATTTGTTTGTGTGTAGTAATACCAACAAAGTATTATTTTTATTTGGTATTGCAATCAATTAAACATCTTTCATATCTAGTACATTCTATATTTAGTACATATCATTATTAGAATTGATGACATTCATTTATCTAAGATTAAAATTAATTATCCTTTTATATATTATCTTGTCACCATTTTTATTGAACTAATTATATATTCTTAACCTTGTCCCCACCATTCTAAAATATTATGGTTAACTATTTGATGAACCCAACCCTTAAGTCATCATATGGAATCATTATTTTCTATAGAATTTTGGATATTCCTAGGGTTTCATACTTTATATATGATCTATCTCATTCTATAGTTTAGTAAAGATAAAATTCAAGGTTTTATTTTATGATCTATCATACCTTATGTGAAATAATAGGTTTATATCTATCAATCCATCAATATTGAGAAAAAATACTTTTAAATATTTCCAAGTGAACAAAATTAATCATGTTTATCTTGTTTCATTTAGAAACATACTCCTCAATGTTTTATTAGTCACCATCTCACTCGCATCACTTTTAGATGACCTATGTTGGGTTATATGGTCCATACTATAAATAAACAAAAGTGTGGGTCAAAACATCATGGTCAACATGATTCTCCCCTATCAAGAATAATGTGGATAAACATGGGTAAAATCATCCTTTATTTAATCTTGAATTTTTTTCAAAGGTTCACTAGAATATAATGACCTCTTTTCAAAAATCAACCAATGGAATATTCCTCCATGAAAAACACTATAATTACCAAAAGTCTATACATTTCTAAATAAGGCACTCATAGTGCATGATATGAACTCAACATTTACATATTCTGATATTGAAACCATTAAAAATATTAAATAATATATCATGGAATCCTTTAAACTCCCAAAAAGTGCACAAATACCAAAGGTTATTACAATTCCAAACAATGTGAAGTTATCAAAGGTTCCAAAATATCCAAATGGTGCACACATACCAAATATTCCAAAGATATTACATGATATATCATCACCAAAGTTTTATAATTAGGTAACATTAAAAATTATTCTAAAAAGTTTAAATTCCAAACCTTTACCAAAATTTCCAACATTTCTAATAGATGCACTATCTCCAAAAGTTCCAAAAGTTTCAATTGAAGGTCGTGTTGACTAAATTTGACCCTAGGTCAAATTTGGTAAAACCACTTATATATTCCAATTTTTCATGAGGTATTTTAGGTTTAAAAATGTACACCATGGTCCTATATGAAGTCAAGACGTTGTTTCAGGGTCATAAAGTATTTTGTAAACCTTTTTTACATTTACCTAGTTGTCTTATGTCATTTTATATCACCGTTGGTTGTCAAAATGAAGTTGTACATAAATACCATCAAAGGAAAAAGGTATAAAGATGTAATATAAAATCCCACATGCTATAAATTTTTAGAGAAACTATTTTGAAACTAAAAAATGTAGGTTCAATGTACAAATAAGGAGATCAACTACCAAATAGGTAGATTCAGGCAATTGTATAGACTAGGACAACCCATCTAGCACATGTGAGGCTTCATGGAAGTGTATTCAGATTCCTATAGGTAATTTTTAAGTTTAGGAAGAATAAAAAGGTTAAAAAATGGAAAAAATTTATCTCTCTCTCTCTCTCTCATTTCTCTGTTGGGTAGGTCAATAAGAGGTCAACAATTTTCCTTTAGTATAGACAGGAGGAGGAGAGTTGGAATGAATGCATTTAGAAGAAGTTAGTAGTATTTATGGCCTTGCATTCCATGCCCATAGTTTATAATTTGGTGGTTGTCAATGGATAAGCCCTCCTTAGACATGATGTGGCCAAGGAGTTTCCCCTCATGAACAAAAAACATGCATTTCTTTGGATTAAGAGAGATGCCAAATTCCTTGCACCTTTCAAAAATCTACCTGAGGTGTTCTATGTGTTGGCTCGCTTCTTTGGAGAATAACATCACATCATCAAGGTATACCAGCATGTTGTTGTTCATCAAGCCTCCAAAAGCCATGTTCATGGCTTGCTGAAAGGTAGCACCAGCATTAGATAGCCCAAATGGCATCTTCTTGTAGGCAAATGTTCCCCATTTAGTGGTGAAGGTTGTTTTGTGCTAGTCACAGCCTTACACTAGAATTTGATTATACCTTGAATAACCATCTAGGAGGGAGAAACACTCACTACCTGTTACCTTCTAAAGGATTTGCTCCATGCTTGGGAGGGGATAATGGTCTTTTAAAGAGACTTTATTAAGGTCTTTGAAGTTGACACATAGCCTGATCTCCCCATTCTTCTTTCTAACAAGAACAAGGTTGGCTAGCCAGGAGGAATGTTTGATTGGAAATATAATTCTAGACTCAATCAATTTGGCTAGTTCCCTTTGCATGAGGGGCTCAATTTTTGGGTTGATAGGTCTCTATTTCTATGTGACTACCCTAGCACCTTCTTCTAATTCAATGGTGTGCTGGGTGAGCCTTGGGTTGAAGCCCTTCAAGTCACTATAATCTCATGCAAAAACATCTATGAATTCTTAACATAGCAAAATGAAAGCTCACCTTTCTTGAAGCGTGTAGACTTTTCCAAGTGCAAGTAGCTTGTCCTTGAAGATCTGAACCCTTTCATAATTCTCCTCTTTGGTTGTGATGCATGCCTTGTCATTTCTCAATTGGTCATCTCCACTAAAGATGCTCTCAAGCATGACCAAACCTTTAGGGAGCTTATTGTTCTTCAACTAAACAATCTGATTTCCATATTGTTATTGCAATTTCACCTAATTCTATGTTATGAACTCAGCTTCCTCCTATAGGAAGAAAGATATTTGCTGGTCACTTTCAAAAACTTACCAATTTGCAATGTTGTCTAGGACAGAGGGCCAAACCACCACTTTCAAGTGGCGCAAACCATAGTCTCAACTTATTTCCTTGGAAACATTGAACTGAGTGCCAATTGCTACTAGCTTATCTACTTTTTTGTTTTTCTCTCTGGGAATGGAGGTGATATTGAAAGTGAGGAAATATTCCACCAAGTCCCAGACCTTATGCTTGTAAGACTTCAACAAGGAATTCTTGGTTAGATTTAGGCCTTTCACCTAATTTACAATCAACTCATTGTCTCCCAAAAATTCTAACTCCTTGATCCCTCCTTTTCTTGCCCATTCCAGCCCATGGATAAGGGACTCATATTCTGTAACATTGCTTGTGTAATAGAAATGGAAATGGAAAGTTGAAAATTACCTCTCTTTGGAAGGGGAGACTAACATCACCCCACCACTAGCTTCCAGCTTACTTCTGAAACCATCAAAATATAGCTGCCATAGACCAAGGTCCTCTTGGCTTGCCTTCATTATATTTGATATGAAGGCACCCTCTTCATGCATACAGTAGACTCCAAGGTTTGCCTCCTCAATGAAGTTGTAAGGATCATGTTTGAAGTTATCATTTCCCCACTCATCCAAAAGTAGGTCTGCAACTCCTTCAAGAGCAAAGGACAAAGATTGGTCTTTTTGGGACTCTTCTGGGTTGATAATGGTGTAACTAACATTTGTTGCCTTGGGTGAGTATGGTTCTAGATGGTCCTTGTAGAGTGGCTCAGACTTGATTTTTACCTTGGTCCCATACTTGGTTCTAAAAACCAAATATGACCAATTTGTTACTAGATAGCCACCTATCTTTGATGTGAAGTCCCTGGATAAGCAAATTGTGAAATAAGGAGGAACTTATGCTACCACTATATCATGGGGAATTGAGAAGGTCAGGCAAGCATGCAATGTCAAGCCTAAAACCTTCACAATCCCAACTATTTTTGTAGGTGTTCCATCTAGCTTCAAGACTTCTTTGTTCATCTCTTCATATTTTAGTCCCATCTTGTCAGCTATGCACTTGGGCATCACTGAGGTACTAGCCCCACTGTCAATAATGTAGTTGTGTACCAAGAAATCCCCTATAACCAAGGATACATAGAAAGGGGGAATTTTCTCTTCATTCTTTACTTGACCTAGAGTGGAAGGTTGTCCATTCATCATCAAGACATTATCAGTGCTCGTTGGGACAACTTGTCGATCCAACTCATGAAATTCCTTCTTTAATATGCCCTTCTATACAAGAAGACACAATGAATCCCATAAAGATATTTTCAATGCAGCTTCTTCATCTAGTCCACTATATTGACCTGGGGACTGCCTCCCTTCAAGCTTTCCTTGGGGCTGGTTCCAACTTGACCTGTAAGCTGAGGGGCTGAAGGTGCAAATAGGTATTTGAAATTTGGGGCCTTTTGATTTTAGTGGGATGGAGAAGGCACTTCTGCTACTTGAGTGGTAGCCTGGGATTTTCCCATTGCTCTTCTTTTAAACCTTATGTTGGCTACAACACAGTCAGTCTAATTATCTGTAGTGCCCACAAAATTTACTGAATAAAATTCCCCTTCCAAATGATTCATGAGGGTAGAGTCAGGCTGGGACTGATTGCTACTCATGTTGGGTTACATTGAAGGCTTGAAGACTTGAGGTTGAGAAACTACCTAATTGTCTATATTTTGGAAATAACTCATCATCTCATTTGTATAAATAGCTTGTTCTTGACCATATCCCATAGTCGAACAACTTGGTTGCTCCTGTACTAGATTGTTCTTAACAGGCATCATGACTCTAGAGGATGAAGGGGGGGCTGAGTTGTAGTTTTGAAATAGCTTGGTCTGAGTGAGATGACCCTATCCTTGATTATAGTTTTGAAAAGGGGGCCTAGGGGCTTGACCATAATGCTGTTATCCCTGATTCAGTCTGTTACTTTGAGCTTACTACCTTTTGAGAGCTACAAGTTTGTTTGACATGCTCTGTAACAGACTTTTAACCTCATGAAGCTCATTGGATGGAACATCAGTTGGCTTCTCTATGGTAGGTAGAGGAGCTAATGTGGGATTAATAGCTTGAATTGGAGGTAAGATTTCTGGGAACAATGGCATGTGAGGTCTAGGGGCTATTTTCCTAGCCTGTACTAAGCAATTTTTAGCTACTATGGCTATGTCATAAGTAGATGGTAGTATATGCCCTCCCATGGATTGTATCATCATAGCAATATCACTATTTAATTCCCTTAAATAATATAAGAAAGCATAGCTGGAAGTCAGTCTTACCAAGATGGGAATTCTATCCCAAGTCTTTTGAAACTACGTGTTAAAATCCTGCATATACTCATGTAGAGCTCTCTTTATGGTCGTTAGCTACTCAGCAAGAGAGAGGCCATCACTTTTTTCCCCAAAATAGTCAGTTAACTGAGTGCCCAATTCATTCCAAGACTATATTAAATTTATAGGCAAGGTCCTGTACCAATCAAGAGCCTTGGCTTTGAGGGATAATGCTAGCAATCTGATAGCAATATTTTCTTCTATTACATTGTGAATATTGCAGAGGTTAGCAATATTCCTAATATGCTTGATGATTGTAATGGGCCCCTCTCCATCGAAAGAAGGCACATTTTTTAGGGCTATTCTTGGAATTGGATCATAACATGGGAGATTCAATGGGCTCTAACCATGAAAAGCCACAAAAGGTAGTGGCATCGCTGGGATGGGCTGTTACTGGGGCTCTACTTCATCTGTGTCCCTTATAATAGGTCTAGGAGGATTGCTTGTTGGATAAGGATGGGTCCTCTCAAATCATAGTCTTTTTTGTAGAGTTCAAAGGCAACTCAGTGAAATTGAAAAGAACCCCTTTTAAAGCAAACCTTGTGGTGACTTTAGGCATAAGAAGTTAAGAAACTAGTCTTAATTGGAAAAGTAAAGATCTTACCAGTGGAGTCGCTAGATGCTAGAAAAATTTGTATTGTTGTGACAAGACCAACATCAATCCTAAAACCTTATTGAGTTTTCAAACTGAGTCCCATCAGATGTGCTAAAACTATTGATGCAAAAAATTGCACCCTTGGTAGGAGGTCGAGCTCCTACCTTCTCTTCACAACTATGGAAACTCCCCTCTCACCTGTGGAACTAGAGAAGCTGGAGGGGAGAGTCTCTAGATAAGGGCTAGCTCCCTTTGATGCATCATGTTTGTTCTAGTAAGTGCAAATACATACATCTATAGATATATAAATTGGGGGGATGAAAAGGGAGAAAGATTGTAGGAATACAAACTACTCTAAGGGGGTGATACACAAAGATGAAATGACCTTCTCACATCCACTCTTAAAACCAGACAAATGCATACATGCACTTCACACTTGGCAGAAGAACTAGACTGCAAAAAGATTGACATGGGGGTTTAAATGAAAATATAGAGAATAGAGGTTCACCAAAGGTGCTGTGAGATGCACACTGCAAGGTATCTCATTTTGTTTCTATACCTTCAAATAGAACTCTCCTTACCAATCTAGAGAAAGGGCACTTTGTAGACAATAGATACGTTGGTATTGAACCTATGAAAGCATCAAGAAACAATGACTAAACATAAATCAACACTCAGCACATACACAAAAATGTCTATTCAAGATAGAGGTAAAAATTGCATTTATTGATTCAGGTGGAAATTATGCTAGGGCTACGCCTTACAAATGTGGAAGATGTTTCTTAAAATGACAAGTTTTCAATATATAAGAGAAGCAAGGAGGCCCATTTTGCACTCCTTTTTTACAAGTGACCTATTGTATCCCTTCATTAGGAAGAACAAGTCACTCAAAACATTTGTGAGCTATGCACTTTGTCTATTTGAAGTCTGCCTTTTCAAGGTCAATACACAGTTTGTCTACTCATTAAATGTAAATGGAGAAACTAGTTGCATTGTTAGCTATTTGCATTCCCAATGATCAATTCATAGGAACTATTTCACCTGCCAGAGTCACTTCTCAAATTGGCACCACTTGGACTAATTGCTTGCTCATTTCATGCTTGTCTCCCTTTCTTCTCTCAATTTTGTCTCTTCTGGCTCCTTCAGCCCTCGGGGGCAAATTCTTAGTAGGTCACTACATTCTGGCCCCTTGGTTAACTCTCTCTTAGTTTGACAACAAACAACCATTTTTTTTCTAACTTTGACGTTCATACAGATGTCATTGGTTTGAAAACCAATGGCTAACTTTTTTTTTAGTTTTGATGTCCTCTAAGACATCACCATCCCCATCAAAATGTCATCAAGTTTTCATGGATTCTCTATAGCTTCTCTTCCTCTTAGCACCTTTCTGTGGGAAGGTGACCCTCTAACTCTTTGAAAGTGTCCCCTTTGCATTTGGCTGAGAGTCCCCCATAAGGGTACCTACCCTTTGGGGTCCTTCGGTGGGTCCTTTAGTCCTTCAAAATTTTCCCTGGGTCCCTGCAGACAATTTTCTTGGGTTTTGTTTATTTTGTGTATTTTCCATGGGTTTTTTGTCTGCAGACATTTTCCCATGAACAAAAAGCCCACAAAAATTCTACCCAGCCTTTGCTTTTGTATAATCGGCCTGAATTTCTTCGAACTTTTATCCAAAGGAACTCATTCAGGCAAAAGTCTAGGGGAATTTAGAGTTTAAATAAATTGAACTTAAATAATGCTGGGACTTATCGGGTCTTTTCAATTGGAGTGTTTGCCCTCTGCAAGGGTATTTAACTTGGACTAGGCTAATGAACCAAGGCCGAACTAATAAACTAGGTGTTGAACTAAATTTGACGAAGGATGAACCAAGTTCCCATGAATCAAGGGGATAAACAAATGACTGAACCAAATGAAGAACCAAGGCATTGAACTTGTGTAACCTGGAAGTGACTGTCCTTGAATAACAAGGGAAGAAGGAGACCAAAAATTTTCCTTGTGGGCAAAATTTGGTCAATAATTCAGTTTAAGTTAAATTTACTCATCTATCCTTTCTATCCATATCTTTTAATTTTCATTTGTTTATCTTATTAAAATCATTTATCCCACATAAACATCTTTTAATGGATTGAATTCTTATTTAGGTATTTCACAAGTATGCCTAACATAAATATCATTATTACTTGGGATATTTTATTGATGTAGTCTTCCCTATGAAAATTTATATCTACTATTAATATTTGGTCATATAATTTTTTTTCTTTGACTTTTAGTGGAAAAAACCCTTGACATGTTACAATTTAAAAATAGTCTATCCAATGAGCATAAAACATTTTTTGAATATGTTATTTTTTAGATCCATTATTATCTATCTCCCTCTTATGCTCTTTTTCCCTAATTTTTAATATATTTTTTTATTTCCTTTTCCATATCTTCCATCTATTTGAGTTGTCTTAAAGGTGACAGAGGAGGTTTCCCTTCCAAAAATTCTAGATCAACATTATATTTTGTATGCAAGATTGGCTGAGACCATTGTAGATCCATTATTTTTGTTATATATTCCATTAATGGTATGCCATTAATGACATGGAATATGGATATATTTAGTATGATAATACCCATTTACTTCTATTTTCTATACAATAAGTTTAGATCTATAAAAGCCTTGAAGTCATACACCTCCTCAATAATTTAAATAGTGAATGCACTTGATCCCTCTTGTCATATTATATAGGTGTCCATGATATGTAGAAAATAAAATCTATCTAATTTACATAATGATGTACCTAATATACCAAAATTACCATATATATCCACTGTGTCCCACTAAAAGAAATATTAAATACACAATCTTTAATACCCTTCTTGCTATCAACATGGATTCAAATGAAAATAGGATGCCATTATTATAGTCACTCAAGGCATTTTATAGTTACAATTAGAGGATTGGTGGATTTTTTCAATGAAGTGTTTTTAGTAGCAATACTAATTAATCTAGAGTTGAAATTATATTTATATCATTTGTATTTTTCATTCAATGTATGTTTTGATGATCCATTAATATTATACAATAAATCCCCATATTCATCAGTGATTGATTATTTGAGCTTCCTAAGACATAAATCCAATAAAATTAATATATAATTTACTTCACATTTTAAAAATGGTAGGCCCATGTGGGAAAAAACCCCAGTATTGTGTACATTTGGAAGGATACTAGTCTGAGTAATTGGAGGTTTGTAAAATTATTTAATGGCTTATCTTTATTTCCCATCTTTGGTATGGAAGTTTTCATTTTGTCCATTTTATCATGAAAAATTCCTAATAATTCTTGATATTGTTCTTATGATTACAATTTATGGGAATAATAATGTGCACAACAAATTTGATTGTATTCATTATGCCATTTTTATTCCTCTTCAAGTTTTAAGTGTTATTATAGGAATGTATTCACATTTATTGTACATATTTTTAAACTCGTCATACTTCATGAACAAAATTTTTCTTTCAATCAAATTAATTGAATATTTTTTATCATTATCCTAGTTAATTTTAGCTATGAAACAATATGAAGGTTAAAAAAATTGATCTCCTTTTCACACTAATTTCACATTAAATTATGGGTATAGAATATAAGTAGTATTTGAGGACCATTTATTCCATCTTATCTTATAGAATGAGTCAAATGTGGATAAATATCTAAATTTATCTCAACCACTATTAATTTATAAATAATTATTATATGGGTATTCATCCACCATTTTTATTTCCCTATGTAACCATTTATTACAAACCTATTACCATTTAACTAGTAACATTTATGACTATATAAGGTGCTCCTTGGGTACCCATAAGATTTATGATATGCATTTTGATAGACACCCATTCAATAAAATTTAATTTAAGGCACCTCCATAGATTATTCACACACATTAAATATGGCATTTGTTGTTAACACATTTAACACAAATTTATTTTTAACCTCTTCATTCATGGCTCTAATTTTGTGCCATAGAACTTTGATTGAAGCAATATGATTGTTTGAGACAACCTGATTTATAGTGCAATGATATTCTACATTTTCCACTTCATCCAAAAATATTGACCATTTTGTATCTTCACCACTTTTTGATATGGTGAAGTGGGTAGATTGGAACTCATTTTCTTTTAATGTTTGTGAGTATTCTAAGGTATTTTGATATTTTTTTGGAATTATTTCAGTTTGAGGCATTAAAAGAAACTAAATATACCAATTAGGGTTTTTTATCTTATAATTCATCCCACATGTTGACATCAACCTCTTCTGGGTCTTATTTTAATTTGTCATCTATGGGAGAACTATTAATGTTGGAAATTTTTTAATTAAATAATTATATCATAAATATTTTAGATAGGGAACATCATTTGTAAAGATGGTTCAATACTTTATCTAAATTCTCATGAAATTTATTGACATACAGTCCTTTAAATTTAACCATATTTCCTTAAAACACCTTTATATTTGTTACCTCTAAAACATATTTTCTTATAGATGAGCACAAATAGATCAATTTGAAACAAATGCCTATGAACTTCAAATTTTATTAACCACCACATACAATGGATGGACCATCTAACTGATAAATCCTTTTATCAATATGACGCTTCATATTTTATATAAAACCATTTTTATAACTAGACAAACTATTAATCTCTTGGTTCATAGTAAGTTTGAGCATTTAAAACAATAGTTTACCATATTTTAAACCATAAAAACAAAATTTATGTCATCATTTTTGGAAGCATTTGCATTTTAGAATCCCATAATTTTCAACAAAACTAATTCTATCTTAAGGCCATGTATTGATCTATGTGATTTAAATGTCATCACTATAATTTCCCTCTAATTCCAAGATGTAACTATCATCCTCTGAGTCACTATATATGTGATAACTATGAATTTATGAAATTGATGAATTTGTGTGCTTTAAGAAATACCTATCTTCCTAGGAAATGTAGTATCATTTATTCTCCACATATACCAAAGTTTAAAATTAATTAAATGAAAAGGAAAATTATACTTTTCCATTCAATACTATGTTAACAATGATAACAAAAAATCCTCTTCCCATGTCTCTACAATGTAGTCTCCTCCTGCTTGGATACACTCTATCTCTAAAATTTTGGTGCCTTTTGAAAATAAATCCACTTGATCATCCTCTTAAATTTCAAGACACATCGATGTTATAGTTAAAAATATAAATAATGTGAGAGAAAAACTATGAAAATTATATTAATATAAATTTAATCTAGTGTTTGATTTATATTACTATCCACAATATATAATATTTAAATTTTTAGTCAATCAAACTATCTGATTCAACTTAATATTATTTTAATAGTTATAAATTTTAGTATGAAAAAGGTTTAGAATATTATTTATGGTGTTATTAGATAATTTTCCACATGTATGTTCATAATTTTATAAAAGCTTTACTTTTAATGTATTCATGTTTACATGAATTAAAAAATCAAAATAATTCAAACCTTTAAAAATACCTATCAACATTCCCCACCAATTAAAAAATTACCATTAAAGACTATTGGAAGCAAAATCACTGAGAAAGGGGGTGAATTAGTATACCAAAAAAATTACTTCAATTATAACTAATCTTTCATGAACTATTAAAGCAACATTAAGATCTAGTAATTCATAAAGACCATTCGCATGAGCATAACACAAGAAGACACACGAGTGGGAAATCCTCAAGGGAAAGAAAGCTCATTGTCATCCCTAAAAATGGAATAAAGTCCTATTAAACAAAAGGTACAAACTTTTTTGAGCACCAAATCAACTTAGAGTACCAAACCCAATACAGTCAAGCGCCCACTTGACTAGGCTTTAGCAAGCACCTTCATGCAAGGAAGAACCAACTACCTAGGTAACTCAACACCAAATCAACCACCTCCTAAATTTTGATAAAGACACCTCTATTCTACTATTATTTTCTCATTTCAAGACCTCCTTAGTCTCTACCAAAAAATATTTTATTCTCTTTTATTGCTTAATATTAGATAAGTGTAAACTACATTACATATACATAAGTCTCATGGTCACACATCATTTGGTTGGAAACACACCTTAAACCTCTTAGGTCAGCCATAAAATAGGTATTATTAAATATTATTAACATGATTCACACAAAAAATCTACCCCTTTTATTTTGAAACAACTCAATTAGGCCTCATTTCTCTATTAGGCCTCATGGAGACCTAATTAAATTAGGTATGTCCTCTTAACACCAAATATTGATCTTATTGGGATTATATGGATTTATAAGACAATTTAAAACCATTAAATTATGTATCCAATTAATTATACTAACCTTATCCATTTTTTAGACATATATCCTTGACTTGTACCATGAAAGCTCTTGTAGGATAAACTGCCATATTAGGCTTGTGTACCTCAAAAGTCTAGCTTGAAAAAATGAATATTAAACACCATTAAGATACTATAATATGAAAACTTAAATATGTATATAGGTTATACATAACCTCAAGGTCATTAAAAATTTATTGAAACACTTTCACTTAAAAGATAAAGGCTCAATAACATCTCTACAACTTACTCACTCAAAACTGCCAATTTACCTCAAAGACTACTCATGGCGACTTAAAACCTTCAAACCTATGTAGACACTTGAAATTAATTATAATACATGTAAATTTTCCTATAAGATGTCTATATCATATTTAGATATAAATTTTAAATGGTCTAATGGAAAATATTGGTCTTCCAAACCATTTTGTTGACATTATATCAGACAGTCTTAACTAAACAAGATAGGCCATTTTATGAGAAACATTTTCACCATATTCACTATCCTAAAAAAAATTTACCAAGAATTATAATGATTTCAAATTAATAAGTTAACTCTTCATATACCATCTTCTTCTTACATATTTTACCAACATTAAGTTTTATTCATCCAAAGCACTTGAGTACAACACAATACCATTGCAATATATTTTGCTTCAATTATAGAAAGGGATACTGAATTCTAATTATTATTTAGCCATGATACTAACATATCACCAAGGAATAAAGATACTCCCCTTGTACTCTCTCTAAGATCCAAGCACCCTGCCCAATCTGAATCTATATAACTAACCAAAGTGAAATCTCTGCCTGTGGGATACCACAATCTATAATCCAATGTCCCCTTGATATATCCAAATATTCTGTTCACAAACTAAACATGAATATCTTTTGGAGCTAATTGATATCTTGAAAACCATACCTACTACAAGCATGATGTCTGGCATTGATCTTGTTAGATATAAACTACTACCAATCATAAATGTATACAAATATTGATCTATAATAGGTGAATCTCCATCCTTGCTCACTTGATTTCCTATACACATTGGTGTACCAACTGGTGCACAATCCTCAAAACAAAATTTATTCAACATTTCCTTGGCATATTTACTTTGAGATATGAAAATTCCTTTATATGACTAAAATGTTTGCAACCCTAAGTGTTGACGCAGAAGATTGCACCCTTGGTAGGAGGCCGAGCTCCTGCCTTCTTCACGTAACAATGGAAACTCCCCTCTCACTTGTGGGACCAACAAACTAGAGGGGAGAGTCTCTAGATGAGGGCTAGCTCCCTCTGATGTATCTTTCAGGTCCTATTTTCTCCTACTACTAACAAAATTTAAAAAAGGGGGGGATGAAAAGAGAGAGAGGGGTGTTGAAAACATAATCTAACCTAAAAAAGGGAAAAGGTGATACACCAAAAAAGTGTGATCCACCCAGCCCAAACATACACTTTTCACCCAATAGAGTGCCTATACACTTCATTTGAAGTGAGAAAAACCTTCTGCATCAGTGGGTCAGGGGTTCATGGAGATACAGGGAGGAAATATCTACTAGAGGTGTCCTGAGACACACTACAACAGCCTATCCATTTCACCTATACTCTTTTAGGGACACTTTTGATAGACCTATAAATGGAAAGTCAAAAATGCACTAGACATGCTAAAATCATTTTGCAAAAGCATTAAGAAAATGACTTAACATAGAATCATGGAATAAACACATACTAAAGATGCAAAACTCAGAATGGAGGTAAAAATGCTAAGTTCTGATTGAAGGCAAAATCTTGGCAGAGCTTTGCCTTACAAGCTCGAGAGATTTTTGGGCAGAGTTTTGCCTTAATGGTGAGAGTTGATCCCTTCTCAAAAGAGAAGTTTACAATTTATAGAAGAAGAAAGAGGCCATTTTGGTGCCCTTTTATGCAAGTGGCCCATGTGCATTTTGAATCTTGGGAAGAGGAAACCACTGTTACTGATGTCATTCTTCAAAAAAGGCCTACTAAAACCATGCTATACAATCACCAAAATTGACTTTGGCATTCAAGCATTAATGAAACAACGTGGCCACACCTCTATAGTTTACAAATAGACTACAATTTGTCCCCTCATCAATGCCAACTACAAAAAATAGATCACACCACTCATCTACAATAACTCACCTTCCCTTTGCCACTTGAATGCTTTGTCTTTTTTGCTCCTTGTCCTCTTCTTGCTCTTTTAGCCCTTAGGGGGGATCTTCTGGCAGGTTGCTACATTCATCAAGCTCTTTTCATGCTTGGCACTCAATTAGTTCAAAAACAAATGAATATTTCACTGCATTAATTTGACATTCACGTGGCTGTCACCCAACAGCTAGTTTGCGTACTTAAATTTGATGGCTTTTGGGACATCACCATCCTTGGCAAAAGTCATTGGGTCCTTTTCTATGGCTTTTCCCTATGGGTTTTCTATTTTGGGATTTTCTTGTAGACAAAAAGTTCATAAGAATTGTCTCGGTCTTTGTCTTTTTCTTTTGGGCTCTTTGACCTTTTTTGCACCTTTGGGCCCTTTGAAAATCCTTTCCCTAAATCCCTTCAGGTCTTTTAAAGCTCTCTCTACCCTCTGCAAGGGCTTCTAGACTTTGAACTACACTCCACAAGGGCATTTGGATCTTGAAATGACCTCTGCAAGGGATTTTGGCCCTTCGACTATAGGGCACACCGTTGAACCAAGCCGTTGAACCAACCCATTGAACCAAAATTAGTTCAACAGTTTAATTGGTTCAACGGTTCAACCACTATACACTGATCTTGTTGAACTTTGTTGATTAACCATTTCATTAAACATCCCAAATTCATTCCATTGAACCTAACATTAAACCAACACCTTGAACCAATCATTAAATTGATTCAATAGTTCAACACTATGCACCAAGCCACTTGAACCAAAGCTGAATGATCCTACTAATGAACCGATGGCATTGAACAAATTCATCAAACTGAAGGCACTAAACCAAGCAATTGAACCAATGCATTGAACCAATTCATTAAACTAATTCACTTAATTGGTTCAACAGTATAATGTTATGCGTTGAGCCTATTGAACCTTGGCATTGAACCATCTGATTGAATTGGAAGCCATTTGAATTGAGCATTGAACTAAGGCATTGAACCAATGTGGTTGAACCAGTTCAATGGTTTAAAGCTACGCACTGATGAACTTGTTAACTACACTTGAATCGATTGAACCAGGCATTCAACTAATGTATTAAACCAAATGCATTGAAGAAAGTGATGAACCAAGCCTAGAAATTGAATTGATGGACTTAAAGAAATGATCTAGGCTTTGAAATGGAGCCATTGAACTGTTGATTAAACCAAGGCTCGAACCAAGGTCGATTAAACCAAGCGATTAAACTAGGCATTGAACTGGTTCAATGGTTCAACCATGCCAACTTTTCTTGTGATTTTCTTCAAGAAAGATCCTAAAGAAGCCTTGTAAAACCTAGAAATCTCTCTAGAACTTATTTTCCATGCACCAAAAGACTAACCTATAGAGTGCATAGATAAACTTCTCCTGCAGAGTCTGTAGAAATCCCAAACCTATAGAATCTATAGATTTAGACTTGCAGAGTCCATAGAAATGGACCTATAGAGTCTGTAGAAATTTTACAGAGTCCGTAGAAATGGATAAATTCATACAAAATTAAAAAAAATGAAATTGCCTAGAACAGTAAGGATAGAAGGGGACTAATTTTTTGGCCTATTGGGCAAAAAATGGTCAACAAATTGGTGACTCCCAGGGGAAGCATGCCTACTATGCTTAAATACCAGTTGCCTTGTAGTCCATTGGGCATGAAGTCAGATGTAGCTTGGACAAAGTTAACAACAGCCCCAAAAGATCCAAGAAACAAACATGAAGCTTTTACCCCATACACAAAGGGAAACACACAAGGCTAAAAACACTACATGTGCAACTACACTTAGGGAAAGTAGGAAAAGAAACTGAAAGAAAAATACTATATACAACTAACCAAGTACATCTAATTCCCTCCTAGATCAAAGGGAAAACTTCTCAAGTCCCCTCCCTAGCAAGAAGACTTATGGTGCCAAGTAAGTAGTTGAATGAAAAGGAGAGTTGGTGACCTACTCCTCTTGCCTGTCACCTTGCTTGGCTTATATTCGAGTGGATCAAAATCAAACATGTTTTTGACATATATGTATTCTACTTGTCCTTGGAAGCTTGTTAAATGCTGGTCCCTCATACTGGTGCTCTTCACCAAGAAATCAATGGCTATTGGTTCATCACCACAGGCCCTTTGATGTGTATATTCCCTCTGCAATACATCATGGTCTGAATCATTTCCTTTTGTCTCATTAAAAACTCTATTAGACCCATCCTCTACTTCCTCTTGGCCTTATTGAAGAAGGGTGATAGCTGTGATGTCTAAAATGGAATCACAAACTGATTGCTCATCCCACAGAACATCACCTCTTTATTCAAAGCTTTCTTCTTCAAAGCATTCCTCTAGGAAGATAGACCTCTCCTTTTCCTCCTCAAAGATCAGGATCTCTAGGTGTTCAAAGATATCCTCCTAATCCTCCTCCAACTCAGGCTCCTCAGCATAGTCATCCTCCTCATCAAATCAATAAGGAAGTTCATCGAATAAGGGGGAAGAGAGCTCACTATGCTTACGTTCCTCTTCATATTGCTAGAACATCTGCATGTATGCAAGACCTGCATCTTCTCCATTGCTGATGATGTCTTCATAGGGAGCCTCCATGATGATTATGCCTTCATTGTCACTCATGATAGCACCTTTGGAAATTATAACTTGGATCTTCTGCTCCTCACTTGCCTCCTATAGAACAAGTTTTTCCTTGAGAAGGGGTGAAGTGGGAAAACCATGTGGAAGAGGAGGCAGTCCTTGAGCTAGAATCAAATGATTCTCCTCCTTCCACTTGGCTAGAACTTCATCAATATCAAGTGTGACCTAATATCTCTCTTGGAAATGTGTAGGTGGGGTGTGTTCAAACATGGAATGTGCCATTGGGTCTGAACCATCCATCACACACTGGCTGAGGAATGTCTCTCTAGATTCCAACTCTACAATTCTCCTGGCTAGATCTTCTTGAAAGAGCCTTTCTTGGAGATCATAGGAATCATGGGTAGGAGTAGCTTTATCTTTTTTAAGGTTTTGAGCGAAACCTTTCTTCTCCTCTTTCCTGCCCCATGATTCCACTATTTCCCTCAGGTTAGGAGGTTGCCATCAGGGTGAAAGATCTCAAAATTGGGATTTGCCCTTTTGGTTGAAGGGTAACTAGGAGGGCTACTTAGGGAGATGCCATAAAGAGGCTGAGTTTGATTGAAGTCATGTGAGGGAAAGCAAGACCCATGATTTGATGCAAAGGAATTATACATACAAAAAGTGATTTCTGATAGCACTAGGCTGCTTAACCAACAGATTCAACTCAACGTCACCATTGGTGTTGATGCAAAAGCCTCCAAAGGTTGTTGATTGAAGAACACACCAAAAATTCTTCAACACTATGGACACATGTCCTAGTTGGTCCCATCGAGTGTACTAGAAACTATCAATGCAGAAGATTGTACCCTTGGTAGGAGGCCGAGCTCCTGCGTTCTTCACACAATAATGGAAACTCCCCTCTCACCTATGGGACTAGTGAAGCTAGAGGGGAGAGTCTCTAGATGAGGGCTATCTCCCTTTGATGTATCTTTCAGGTCCTGGTTTCTCCTACTACTAACAAACAAAATGTAAAAAAGGGGGGGATGAAAAGAGAGAGAGAGAGGTGCTAAAAACATAACCTAACCTAAACAAGGGAAAAGGTGATACACCAAAAAAGTGTGATCCACCCAGCCCAAACATACACTTTTTACCAAAATAGAGTGCCTATACACTTCATCTAAAGTGAGAAAAACCTTTTGCATCAATGGGTCAGGGGTTCATGGAGATACAGGGAGGAAATAACTACTAGAGGCATCTTGAGACACACTGCAGTAGCCTATCCACTTCACCTATACTCCTCTAGGGACACTTCTGATAGACCTATAAAAGGAAACTCAAAAATGCAGCAAACATGATGAAATCATTCTACAAAAGCTTTAAGAAAATGACTTAACACAGAATCATGGCATAGACACATACTAAAGATGCAAAACTAAGAATGTAGGTAAAAATGCTAAGTTCTGATTGAAGGTAAAATCTTGGTAGAGCTTTGCCTTACAAGCCTAAGAGATTTTTGGGCAGAGTTTTGCCTAAATGTTAAGATCTGATCCCTTCTCAAAAGAGAAGTTTACAATTTATAGAAGAAGAAAGAGGCCATTTGGTGCCCTTTTTTGCAAGTGGCCCATGTGCATTCTAAACCTTGGGAAGAGGAAACCACTATTACTAATGTCATTCTTTAGTAAAGGCCTACTAGAACAATGTTGTATGATCACCAAAATTGACTTTGTCATTCAAGCATTAATGAAACAACATGGTTGCACCTCTATAGTCTAAAAATATACTACAATTTATCCCCTCATCAATGCCAACTGTAGAAAATAGATCACACTGCTCATCTGCAATAACTCACCTTCCCTTCACCAAATGAATGCTTTGTATTTTCTACTCCTTGTCCTCTTCCTACTCTTTCAACCCTTGGGGGTGATCTTCTAGCGGGTCACTACATTCTTCAGGCTCCTTTCACGTTTCGCACTCAAATAGTTCAAAAACAAATGAATATTACACTACATTAAATTTGACGTTCATGCGGGCATCACCCAATAGCTAGTTCACCTGCTTAAATTCAACAACTTTCAAGATGCCACCATCAAAAAAAGTCATCAAGTCCTTTTTCGTGGCTTTTCCCCATGCGTTTTCTATTTTAGGCTTTTCCTATGGATAAAAGACTGCAAGAATTGTCCCAGTCTTTATCTTTGTCTTTCATGATCTTTGACCTTTTTTGCACCTTCAAGCCCTTTGAAAATCCTTTCCCCAAATCCCTATGGGCCTTTTGAAGCTCTCTCTACCCTCTGCAAGGGATTCTAGACTTTGAACTACCCTCTGCAAGGGTATTTGGCCCTTCGACTATAGGGCACACCCTTAAACTAAGCCATTAAACTAACCCATTGAACCAAAATTGGTTCAACAGTTCAATTGGTTCAATGATTCAACCACTATGCACCAAGCCCATTGAACTTTGTTGATTAACCATTTCATTGAACCTCCCAAATTTGTTCAATTAAACCTAATATTGAACCAATGCCTTGAACCAATCATTGAACTGGTTTAATGGTTCAACATTGTGTGCCGAGCCACTTGAACCAAAGTTGAATGATCTTGCTGATGAACCGATGGCATCAAACAAATTCATTAAACTAAATGTGCTAAACCAAGCAATTAAACCAATGCATTGAACTAACACATTTAACTATTCATTAAATTGGTTTAATGGTTCAACACTGTGTGCTGAGCCCATTGAACCTTGGCATTGAACTGTCTTATTAAACTAGAAGTCATTTGAACTAAGCATTGAACTAAGGCATTGAACCAATGTGGTTGGACCAACTCATTAAACTGGTTCAATGGTTCAAAGCAACAAGCTGATGAACCTATCGACTACACTTGAACTGATTAAACCAGGCATTGAACCAAATGCATTGAAGCAAGTGATGAACCAAGCCTAGAAATTGAAGTGATGAACTAGGCTTTGAAATATAATTATTGAACTACTGATTGAACTAAGGCTCGAACCAAGGCCGATTGAATAAGGTGATTTAACCAGGCATTAAACCAAAGCATTAAACTAGTTTAATGGTTCAACCATGCCAAATTTTCTTGTGATTTTCTTTAGGCAAGAGCCTGAAGAAGCCTTATAAAACTTAGCAATCTCTTTGGAACTAATTCTCCATGTGCTAAAAGACTAACCTATAGAGTGCGTAGAAAAACTTCTCTTGCAGAGTCCGTATAAATCCTAAACTTATAGAGTCTGTAGATTTAGACCTGTAGAGTCTATAGAAATGGACCTATAGAGTCCATAGAAATGGATATATTCATATAAAATTAAAAAATGAAATGGCCTAGAATAGTAGGGACAAAAGGGGACCAATTTTTTAGCTTGTTGGGCAAAAAATGGTTGACACTAAGAAAAATGGCAATTCTCCAAGCATAGACATCTAAATTCTTTTTTCATATTATCAAAAAATTCATTTGTCATCTTTTCAATATATCCTCCAAAAATCATGTCATCAACATATACTAAAACAATCAATTGATGCTCACCTTCTATTTTGATTTAAAGATTAATATCAACAAATCCTCTCTTGAAAGCTTAATCCTACAGGTACTTATCAAGTCTTGCATACCAAGCTCTGGGAGCTTGTTTCAATCCATACAATGTTTTCTTCAATTTTTCATACATGGATACTAATATTTGAGAGAATAAATACCTAAGGCTACTCAATGTAGACCTCTTCTTCTAGATTCCCATTTAGGAAGGTAGATTTGACATCTGTGTAAACACTTTGAAAATTTTAAACACTACATATGCAAGAAACATTCTAATAGCCTCTAACCTTGCCACTGGTGCAAAAGTTTCTTCAAAATCTATTCCCTCAATCTGAGCATATCCTTTACATACTAATCTTTCTTTATTTCTGGTCACTTCTCCATTTTCATTTAACTTATTTCTATAAACCCATTTTGTCCCTATCACATTGTGATCTTTTGTTCTAGGCACTAATTCCCAAGTATCATTATTTTCTATCTAATTTCATTCTTCATCCATAGCCTTAATGCAATTTTTATCATGTCTATCTTTTGAAAAAGTTCCAGGCTGAATTTTGGATAACAAAGAGAAATTAACTTGATCAGATTCACTTACCATCATTCTTCTAGTGTGAATTCCTTAATTTATGTCCCCAATGATGTCACATTAATTATTATTTCTCTAAACATATTTGGATGGAGTTTTGGTGTCCTTTTTATCCTTCTTCTCATCTTCATCTAATTCTTCAAAGTCTTCCTCTTCAATGATTTTCGAAATGTCTATTAGATCTCTGATTCTTTGTGTTCCATCTTCTCCTATCTTGACACTTTCACTTTCAAAAAATTTCTTTCTTATTTTGTTATAACATTTATAATCTTTCATTTTCCAAGATAACCAATAAATATACCTTCATTTTCTCTATATTCAAACTTACCAAGTTAATCATCAGTTCTCTTTATGAAGCATCTGCTACCAAAAACTCTGAAATAATCAACTATTGCTAGTTTGTCTTTTAATAGCTCATAAGGAATCTTGTCACTATTAACTCTAAATAATGCTCTATTTTGAATATGCAATACTATATCAACTACCTCTCTTTAATATTTATTTGATATCTTATATTCATTTATCATTGTCCTTACCATCTCATAAATTATACTATTTTTTAGTTCAACTACTCCATTTTTATGTGGAGTTGTAGCTACTGAATGATGTCTCTTTATTCCATGGTCTTCACAAAAATCAATAAACTGATTTGACATGAATTCTCTTCCTCAATCTAATCTTAGACACTTAATCTTCAAAATGGTATCATTCTCAACTAATGCTTTGAATGCTTTGAAATGTCTGAAATCTTTTGATTTTATCTTTAAAAACATTATCCAAGTCATGCTTGAAAAACATCAATAATCAACATGAAATATTTCTCACCTTGAGTACTTTGAGTTCTCATAGGTCCAAATAGATCAGTGTGAACAAGCTCTAGCATCTGAGTGGTCGAGTACTCTTTTTTTTTGAACCACCTTCTATCTTGGTTTCCATGCTGACAAGGTTCACAAAGCGTGTCAGATGGCTTTGTAATATTTGAAATATATTTGACTACTTGCTTCTTACTAATGTTGTTAATATTTTCAAAATTTATGTGCCCCATTCTCCTATGCCATAACCAATTTTCTTCAATCTGACTCAAAAAACATCTTTGACATTTGATGTCTGATAGCATATACAAATTATTACATGTTTTATGAGCATCTGCAACCAACACATCTAAATCTTTTCTTCTAATTTCACAACCTTATTCATAAAACTTTAGTGTCTATCCCTAATCACACACTTAAATTACACTCAAGATATTATGCTTAAGACCTTCTACATAAAAAACATTTTTAGTTTTAGTTCTACCGTTATCCAAACTTAGTGTACCTTTTCTAGCAATTCTGGTAGTAGTATTGTCTCTAAATTTCACTATGCCGCCATTGATGTTATTCAAGGTTATGAACTTTCTCTTGTATCTTATCATGTGCCTAAAAAATCCACTATCAATGAACCATGTCTTTTCTTCATTTCTTGCATGCAAATCTGTTTACACCAACATAGATTATTTAGGTTGCTTCTTTTGCCATGAACCTATCTAAACTTTCTTCTTGATGAATGGAGCCTTGAAACTCTACTCCTTCTTGACTGACTCAAACACACTTGTACAGTACTAAGCTATATGTCCAAATTTTCTGCACTTGTAACATATTATGGCATCTTTATTAAATCTTGATAGAAGAGCAAAAAAGTTGTGTTTTATGCTTGAATCTGTATGAATTTTTTTCTCCTTATTTCTAAAATTGTTAGCCCTTTTTTGACATTTTATTTCCTTATTACCATATCCATTACAATAAAAATAGTAACCATAAAAATAGGAGCTATTTGTATATCTCTGACCTAATTGCCTTTTGTAGCTCTATTCCCTTTGGCCTTCTTTGTTTGATAAGTCCTTTGTATTCTTAACTTCTTCCCTTTTTTTTTCTTCTTTTTTAAGAGATTTAACATAGCTCTTTCCTTTTTCCTTGTCTATGAAAGTAGTGACCTCCTCTATCTATTTTTCAAATTTTAATACCTATCTTATCTGACATTGATCTTTGATTTTCTAATATCTTATTCAACATATTAGTGTTATTCTTAAATTTTGAATCATTGGCTACTCTATCATTGATTACTTTATTTGTTTTCTCATGATTTTCTTTTAAAGAAATAATTTCAAAAACATACCTTTCACATTATTTACTTACTATTTCCAACTATGCCATTAGATTTTCTTCATGCTTCTTGGCTTCTTCAGAGTGTGCTTGTAAATCTTCAATTATTTCTTTTGACTCCTTTTCATCTTTCTTGATCTAGAGCTTTAATATTTGATTCTTCTATTCAAGAGCTCTTTTCTTAGGCACAAGTGAGTTCTCCTTCCAGATTCACTTTGGCTTCATCATATTCTTATTCTTGATCATCTATATTTTTTATTGCAGAGGCATCTTCATGTATGGCCATGAATAGAATCTCTTCTTCTTATGAATCATTGACTCTACTATCTTCAACTGAGCTAGGATCTTTAGAATGTAAAATCCTCTTCTCAAATCCCTTCTTGAATTTACATTTAAAATTCTTCTTGTATGTAGACTTTCCTTCTTCATTTTCATCATTACCCTTATTTGTGTATTTAGCTACAAAATGTTCAATATTTCCACAATTAAAATATTTAAAAAGTAATTTCCTTGATATTTATCTGTGTCCTTTTTTGTCTTGCAAATGAATAGACATTCATTGTCATATTCATCATCACTAGAACTATCATTTGATTCTTGAATCTTAGCCTTCTCTTTCTTTGATGTCTTGAATGTAGCTTCTCTCTTTCAGGGTTTATCGTATTTAGTCCGCATCTCATATGCTATAAGAATATTATAAAGCTCATCCATCTTTAGCTTGGCTAAATTATTCATCTCTTCAATTACCAAAATGTGTGCATCATATCTCAATGGTAGAGATATCAAAAAAATTTGAACCATAATTGATTCTTCTAAATTTTCTCCAAGACCTTGAATCTAATTAACTATCTGATCAACATGCAAAACATAACTTGCCATATTTTCTTCTTCTCCTTCTATCTTCAAACTCTCAAATTTTCTTCTAAAGTCTGAAGCTTAGCTTTTTGAACCTTTCCATCACCTTTGTAAAAATTCTCAAGTTTTACCTAAGTTTCATGAGCAGATTTACATTGCATAACTTTAACAAATTCTGATTCACATAAACTACATAAAATAACATTTAAAGCTTTATCATTATTTTCACTTGTATTCTTTTATACCAGAGAAGTTACAAGTGTTTGTGTCTCTTCATATTCCTCCACCACTTCTTGCCATATGTCAAATCCAAGGGCCATCAAATAAGTCTTCATCCTTATGCTCCAAAATGCACAATTCATGCCATCAAACAAAGGTGCCTTATTTGTAGAAAATCCTTCATGTGATACAGTCATCATGCTTTCTCGATATACCTTCAAGCTATAAAACTTTTTCAAAAGGAACCTACTTTGATACTAATTGTTAAGCATTAATATACTATAAATTAGTATATTATATATCTTTTTACTTAATTTGATTTCTTTTCTCTAACCACTTAATGACACATTCAAGATATGCAATAAAACTAAAAAAATAATTTGTACCACACGAGAGAGAGAGAGAGAGAGAGAGAGAGAGAGAGAGAGAGAGAGAGAGAGAGAGAGAGAGAGAGATAGAGAGCATATTTTTACATGAAAACCCAAAGTGGGGAAAACCATGGAGAACAATCTCAAGTATATGAATGAGCACCAACTCAAAATACAAAGTTTGAAAGCACCAACTTGTAGGAGCACCAAGCCCTCTACCGAGCACCAACACAATAAATATTTATGATCACCAACCCATAAGAGCATCAACCCCTTTCAAAGATTTGTGAGCACTAACCCATAGGATCACGAACCCCTCTTGTGTATAAAACACAACTATCTCTCAATGTTGCTTACTCAATAAATGATAGAACTCTACAATATCACTTTCTTTTTTCTCTTTAAAAACAAATACAAACCATGCACTCTATTGCATATTACAAATGGCTTCTCAAGCCTTTATTTATATCTTTTCAAATTAACTTTGGCATTCACCCTTTGTGACCCTTCAATCCTCATGGAAAATGGCACCAAAATTTCATGACCCTTTGTAGCCTTGCATTTGAAAATTCATATGGTGACCCTTCATAAGCAAAATCATCCTATCCTCTTTTGTCCTTATCTTGGTGACTTTTCATATTCCTCAAAGTGTCCCTTCATTGAAAAATGGGCCATACTTCTTTTGTCTTCAATGGTGACTCTTGGAATTCCTCAAGATGACACTTCATAAGAAAATGCAACCCATTCCTCTTTCATCTTTTACCCCATGACTCTTTGACTTCTCTATGGGCCCTCTTTTGACTTATATGCAACTAAAAATTTATTCATTAATATTAAATAAATATTAATAGACATTAGCCAAGATATGAATATTAAAAACACCATCAAATGCAATGGGGCCTTTATCACAAGTAATGTTAGACCTTTGACATCAATGACAATATTTCTAAATTTCATTCCTTCAAATGAAAATAAATTTGATAAATGGGAAATATATTTGTCACCTCATTCTCCTAGTTACAATGTATAAAATGCACAAATTAATCATGCACTTCCAAGTGAAACTCTCATTGGTGATGATTTTATTACATGTGAACCGAATCTCTCTCTACCTTTTGCTACTACTATGTTCTAAATACAAAAATATAGATGTAATATAATAAAATTACCAAAGCATAGTTTAAATGATGCATTATGTGTTCCTAACTCTACTCTTTCAAAAGAATGTTCAAATTAGAACTCTTCTACTCTCACTTCTCATGTTGAAAATGAAGAAAATGTATATACTCCATCCATGGATAGCATAGATACACATGATATTCCAGATTCTAATGATAACTTATTACATATTAGAAAGAAATTAACACTTTCTCTTACACCTCTCCCTAGAAATGATAGAAGTGATGATGAATATGATAGTGAACATGTAAATGAATAAGAGAATGAAAGTGAATATGAAAATGATACTTCAAATTCTTCTATTTCAAATGCAAAAATTGTAGATTGTGATAAAGCATAGAATTATGATGACTATTATGCATATAGTGAAGAAAAAAATGCATCTCATGATTCTAACCCTTATCTTACTCCTCTAAAACTTAATGCAATTCCAAATGATGTTTCTACTTCTATTAATGATTATATGTCAAATGATGCACATGTTAATGTTAATATCACATCTTCTACTAAATTATAATGCGATTAACTAAAACATAAAGCTACCAATGAATCTTCTAAACCACCCCTCACTATAGTAGAACCCAGTTCTCACTCCTCACCTAAATAGAATGGTAAGCCACATCCCTCTAGTAAGGTCCAAGTTACCATAATCCAAAGTTTCAAGTGAGCACACTCCTTAAGATCCACTTTCCAAATTTAGCATTCCTATGGTTAAAATTAATAATCAAATTCAAATATTAAATAAACCACATCATCATACTAATGTACCATCCCAAGAGATCATCTATTTGATGCATGTAGATGGTGAACTAAAACACCAAGTACATCTACTTACCTTAGAAAACAAAGCTTGTAAATCTTGGATGGATGCGAATGATCTAAATGGTAACCCTATTCTAAAAACATTCATAAAATTTGCATTTCCTAAGCATTTCTAGACACCATCATTGCCTCACATTGATGGAACTAGAGATCCATTTGCACATCTTCAAGCCTTTCATAAGGCTTTGCCACCTCATGCAAGCCCTTTTATTCTACTCAATTTATTTTAGTAGACATTAGTGGGAGAAGCACATAATTGGTTCTTTCATCTACTCCCCATTGGTTCATTGTACACATATGATGAATTAGAGGAGACATTTCTTAGAAACTACATTGTAAACATGGGCCCTCATGTTATGTATGAGAAACTTGCCACACTACGTCAAAATTCTTTAGCGCCAGTTAGTGAATATATCTTAAGATTCAAGGCTCATTTGTTAATATTGATATACAAACTAGAATATCTAGAGATTCAACATATCTTCATGAAGGGCCTTCACCAACCTCTCCTCGAGCATCTATTATATCAAATAGAGCCTTGTTTCATACATTTGTGTTACATAGTTATATATTTGGAAAATAAATTAGGATTAATTGAGGTATATTCAATTGATTAGATCACTCTAGACTTCACAACATCATCTTCAGATATAGCTCCTACCACCATGTCTTAAACAAGACAAGAGACCATAACTATAAAATCAACCAGTTAAAAATAAAGAGCACATATTTAGAACACAACCTAACTACAGATAACTACAAAGAATCACCACCACAATTTGATTTAGAGTGGGATAGCCCATCTATCATTTTATTGGCATTACTATATATTAGGTTAATCATGTTACCTTATATTCACCGACAAGATCTACATCTCTTACATAGACAATGGCATTGACCCTTTTGTAATTATCATCATAGTTATGGACATAATAAAGATAACTGTTTTAGACTCTGAGATTGTATTTATAGATGTGTTTATGATGGTCCTATAGTATTCACATAGGGGTCATAGATATCTCCTCCATTATGGAGCCCTAGACCTTATTCCTCCATAACTAAGTCATCTTAGGACATTTCTTTATAGGAATCATTAGTCACTCATCATGATCATAATATAGGTTTTAGGATAGAATCTCATAGGAGATCTCCTATTCCAACTATTAAAAAAGTTTGGAAACTAGTACAACACAAGTAGACAACATATAGCAGTGTAATCCATAGTATATATAGTGTAGTTACATATACATATCCAGTAGAGTCATAGGCCCCATAATATAGTATTATTCCATAAAAATATTCATTACAACCTAGTTTTTAGGGTCTTATCTCATGTAGCAATATGCTACAATTAAGACTAGTTAAACCCACATTATAGAGTAATAATTCAAAGATATAGTCATTAAAATTGAGTTTTTAGGGTCTTATCTCAATAATAATCCATTAAAATTAAGATTAAATGATCCCTCATCATAGGTTTTAGCTCCATCTCAACATATTGCATAGTCATATACATCACAGTAGAGGCCATAGGGTATTTAGTTATAGATAGATGAGCCTTCTTCATAGTAGATAGTATCAGCTATAGAGCACATTACTACATAGCATGAGTAGTATGTGAACTTGTTCACTTGGATGATAAGGTTTAGATATTGATATATCACATTGCTATAAATCATACATTCATTTCAGCATTAGTTTATAGCTTCAATTAGTAGGGCAATGATGGAGCCAAAGGTCTAGCTAACCTTTGTATTCTTGAGCCACTCTCAAGGAAATAATATACACATCATTATACATTACATCCCCACCTACTAACAACTAACATTCCTAATTCCATATAACCATCCCTAAAAAAAATTAGACTATCCAATCTAGATATTACCAAATAAAACTTATCTAAACCCTTATACCACTCTCAAATAAACTTCTCTAAACAATTTCAAAAATTAAAAAAACCAATAATTTTTTTCTTACATATAATCACATATCAAACCTAAACAATATATCCAAGCATATCATGAACAATCGAATCACATCCCAAATGATATCTTTCCAAACATATTAAAATAATCACATCACATATCCCATGCACCATTTACCAAGCATATGTGAATTGAACATCAACATTAAATAAACTATTTCAAAATCAAAATATTAAAATATCATTATATTCTAGAATCCATAACAAAAATACACATAAGTTCATAATCAAACCAACATTCATATATATAACCAAGTTTTCAAGTACATAGCATATTAAAATATAGTCAATCATAAATAGGGGTCATGCTCTCACTCTCTCCTCTAGCACTAGTCTCGTAATCCTATCTAGCACTCAATGACTTTACACCTCCTTGAGCTCATGAATGCCTCTTATACTAGTTATCTCACTCCGAAAAGTGATCATATGCCTCATGCAATTCTACATGTCACAACTAAAGATCCATATAATCATCAACAATCTTTGAACACATTGATCCATAATCAGGAGGCATCCAATTCCTATCTCACTCATCCCTTTGCTCATCTCTCTCTCCTACTACCTTAACATATGCAATTGTAGCTATAGAATCTTGGTAAAACAAATGAGCATACACACTAGTCATAATGGTGTATCTCTCTATCAAACCCTCGTCCACAACATCATCAAAAACATGCCATGTAAGCTCGCATAGTGTAGACTCAATGATAGTCTCCTAAAACATTTCATCCCCACCACTAACCCTAGAAAGTGCCTCACCTTATACACTTCCCACCCCACTTGCACACATAAGAATTAAAACATTACATTATATACATATTTGACAATCTAAGCTAAAGAACAAACATAGATACAATGCAAAATCAAAATCACTGATTACTTCCCATCATCTAGATCAGCTCAAAATCCTCATATACAAGAACATCCACTCCATCTACAAGATATAATGGATCTCACTAATGCCTAGCCCACCATGTAGTATACACCTTCGTATATCCCACATCATCTAAATCAAGAATGTCTATCACCACATCATATACATCCATAGGTAACAGTTCTAACTCAACCGCAATAGGTCTCCCATAAGCCCTTTCTTTCATTGGTACATGTGCACTACTCAACCATACCCACACTATAGGAGGAACAACCTCTCAAAATCCAAACTACCTAGTCATGTGCTCATTATGAAAGCACTCATAAACTCTAAACCAATGATCATATAACCAACAATTCACTCTCATGTACCATAGCTTCTCTACATCCTCTAGCCATCCAATAAATATTCTATAGGGCCTCTATATAATATTTTCAGCCACCAATCATATTTATTAACCTCCTATAATGATCTATCCTAGGTGATCAGATAGCCAAATCACTCATCCATCACTCAAAAAATGGCTATGGATATGCCCAACTCACCCTTGACTATCTAATTGGCCACACAACTACTATGTGCTCATAAGCCTAATAACGTAACAAAGTGGTTGCACCCATACCACCATTTAATTACTCCTAAGTAAGTCCATATAAGTCTTTATATAAATGGTCAATCATAGTCCTCCCCCACAAAAACATAGTATGATACATCTTAATGCTCTAAACCACTGTATGCATCTTATAAGTGATTGATTCTCCACTACCATCCACAGTAATAGAAGAAGAAAATAATACAACCAACCACTTTCATATATGTGGAGCACTAAACTCCATAATAACTAATAATAATATATCACTATCACTACCTCTCTGATGTACTCCTATGGGTAGCCTTGTAAAGTATCTAGATGCACAATCAATGGCATTTACACCCATGTCATCTTGTAAAGATAGTGATCACCCACTTATTAGTAAATGTAGAATCTGATACATGTCCTCCAAATTCATAGTAATCTCCCTCATAATAATCCATAATGTACACGTATCAACAATCTGTCTCTCACATAGGATGGTGATTAGATATCTATCCCACTAAACTATACTAAGATCACATACATGACCCAACCCAGCTCTATCCATCATAGCCTTCTCATCAATTGATAAAATAAATAACCTCAGAGTCTCCATTACTTGGCCTTTATGGAACTCTCTCATCTGTATCTCACTCTACATAATAATAGAACACACCATGTATCAGTTAACCAGTCTAACTAAAAATCTAAGATAAACAATAATAGATTATAAGTCAAAAATCTTATAAAATAGTAACTACATCAATTCACCATGCAAAAACAAATATCCAAATAATAGTACAACATCTACACTAAACTTCAACCCTAAAAATCTAGCCTCCAAGATAGTAGTGCTAGGTATAAAATAGAGCACTGGACAAGAGCATTGAAACCTAGACAGTACCACTGGATCCTAAATAGTAGTGTTAAATATAGGACAAGAGCATTGAACCTAGTCAAACTTTCCTAAAATGCCTGAAAATAGCTCAAAATCATGAAATTAAGGTTCCCAATCAATCCTAAAACATGAATTTAGCTACTTACCAAGGTAATCTTTCCACCATCGTTAATATAGGTTGCTAATTACTCAAACTAGGTCACAATAGGTGCTTGTCTCCTCAGCATGTCTTCCATTCCAATAGATGCAACTCTCAAACTAGTCAATGCACAAATGAATCAAGAATCAATCAAATTTTCCTATCTCAAACCACTTTCTCATTCAAATAAAAATACTATTTTGCCCATAACTAGAGCTCTGTAGCTCCATTTACAAACTATTTTTTTCTTCAAAATTAGGATAATAATACCTTTGACATAATGTAACCCCTACTCTCTTACTACACCATTTGCATATTAGGGCACACACACACACACACACACACACACACACACACACACACACACACACACACACACACACACACACACACACACACACACACACACACACACACACACACACACACACACACATATATATATATACTAAACCCAAGTACAAGCTTTGATCCTAACAAATCAAAGACACATTTCAATCCTGGTAATTCAATTTTCACCAATCAAACAAATAGACTATCAATCTATTCAATACATGCCAATTATGTTCCTATACATTTTTCCATTAGTCATCACTTTTGTATCAAATTCCTCCATCACAAATTCTATCCCTCTCCCCAAAAGGGGGCATCATTCCTACTATTCTTATTCCTACACCTATCTACTCTCATAAATGGATACACCATGGTTCTCACAGTTCTAATAGTCAAATTATTAGATTCAACTTAGATCAATCAAAACATATAGTGATTCAAACTACATGGGTCACTTTGCATAGTTTTTACACATCTAGTATTCATATTATCAGCATTACTCACCCTATATTGGTCAAAATTATACAATTTTTTAGACTATATGGGTCACATAGCATTACTCAACTTAGATTTGTCAAGATTATACAGTGGTTCAAATTATATGTATCACTTAGCTCAAGATTATATAGTGATTTAGATTTTAGTGGGTCACTCAACATTACTCAAGACATTTAGAGAGATATAACTTCATTTTAGAGACATATAGACTATCTAGATACCAAATTCAAGGGCATGTATGTTACTACATGTCTCATGCATACAACTTCATACAACATGATAAAATTACATAATAGATAACAAATTATAGGCATGGTGCAAAGCACATTATTTTGATCTCCAATTTTTCATATGGGACAGGACATGACATGATAGGTCATATCACATGTGATTATATATATTTTTAGATTTTTTTAGATGAATCACTCACATATCAAATTTGGGGGAATGACATAGATGTTTATATCTTCCATCTTCCAGGATTATATAGATTAAGATGGTAGGATATAACATCTTATTCGTACACATTTTACCAACATTCTTATTACTTGGGTTATCATTAGGATGGATTGTAAAATCATTTGCAATGATTGGTCCATTATATTACTCAGACTCAAACACAAGAGTTTATGTAGGATATAGGATAGACATTGGTTTTGGACCTTTGAGCACTTTTCAAATCCAGTTTAGATTATTCAAATTTAGTAAAGGGGGATTCTATTATAGGAACTCCTTCTTTCTCTAGGCACTATTCAGATTTAGTATAGGAGGAATCTATTACAAGGATTGCTTATTTCTCTAGGCACTATTTGGATTCAATACAGGGGCATCTATTAAGGGGAATCTTTATTTCTACAAGAACTATTTAGATTTAGTATAAGGGTAATCTATTATAGGGATTACTTAATTTTCCAAGAATTATTTCAGTTCTTCATCCACTTTCTTGGCTAGGAAGTTGGACCCTTTTTAGCACACTTATCTTCACACAAGTAAGTTAAGGTATGCATATTCTTTCTTTATTTTACTCTAGTACTTCATTTAATTTCATCACTATAGTAAAAGGGAGGCAAATTTATACACCCTAAATTGGTCAATAAAATACTCATATTATGTCTTTTCACAATCCTTTCATAAGAGACTCTGACTAGAGAATATGAGTTTTTATTCACATTTAGCCAAGTCCTTTTATCTAACTTATCTTATTTTTTATTTCTAGTCATCCATAGCTTTTTAGACTTAACCGTTTTAGGCCCAAGAACCTTTTTAAGACCTAAAACCATCCCCCTAGGTCCCACACCCCTTAGATAAAGTCAACCAAATATGAATACAATGTTTAAACCTAGGGTGTCTAGTTTTTGGTCCTATTGTCCAAGCACAATTTTGGCTCTAATGGTCAATTTTCTCCATAGTATGAGTCTTACCCCTTTTCTTTGATTCCTTCCTAAGTTTTTCCCATGTTGGCCAAAATTGAATAAAGTTCTAAAATTTTAAATAATGAGTCTCCTATATAAATGACTACACAAGGCATTTTATATCTAGCACTTAATATTTTGGCACATTAGACATAATAAAATCAATCAATAGTATAGCTTAGCTTCTTGACATCACACATAGATTTTCATGCTTAAAGAAGGAATGTCCTCGAAAAAATTCATTCTTACATCAATTGTGTGCATTGATTATGCATGTTCCCTAAGGGAAAACTACATCATATTTGAGACCCTAACTTGAGGGTTAATGTAGGTAGCAATCAAAATAATATGGGTTCTTGATTCTGTAATCATTGTTCCCACAACCCAATTTTTTCCACTTTTTTTTTATTCTATTTGTTTTTCCATGTGTGTAGACTAATACAGGTACTAAAGACTAAAACAAACCTAACTCAAGCTCTAGTGACTTATAGGACATAAAATTTGGTATGCAGGGTTATAATGAGTAGACAAATAAAACCCATAAAGATATTAGCCTCAAGACAAAAACACTAGGAAAGGAGTATAGCACCAAAAACTAGGGTGTCCTATTTTTGGTGCTCCTATATAATCAAAAAATATAGACTAGATCCAAAATTCAGACACTATCATAGTCCTATTCCTCTAATTCCAAATTCAAAATCATTAGTTTCAACATAAAACCAACTAAGTTAATCTTTCTTTATTTTCTCCTTCCTATGTAAATTAAGTTGATTAGATTATCATAAACCTATATTTTACTACATAAAACCAAAACTATCCCCATATTATAAACCTTTATTAATGAGTAATTAAACACATAATTTCCTAAAATAATAAAAACACACACAACCATGTAATAAAATATGGTTAAATTTTGTTTAAGTTTACTTGAGATAAAGTAAAGATAGATAGATTTTGAGATATATCAATGATATAATATCTATCTAGTTTGATATTTTTATGTGTTTTAGAGGAGGAGGAGACTAGATGGGGGTCCCTAGTGAGTGGATTACTCCATGATATCCTAGATTATGTTTTCTCTCCCCAATACAGTACTTACTTGGAGACTAAACTTGATATTATTAGAGATATAAGAGTTGTAGTGACTCAAGCTTTGTGTAAAATTGTATCTATTATTGTATTTAAGTTGAGTCATACTTCTTAATGGAAATATAATTGATGTATTATTATACATTAATAGTAATGATTGTATTAATTTATCAATCATGGATGGAATTTATTATGATTACTTTCCTTATGAAATTTTGTTGTGCTACATAAGATGTTAATGATTAGTAACTGTTACTATTACATGTTTACTTATAATTAATATACTTAGTATGTTAATATCACTAATAATATTCTCATGGTGTAATCCAATGAAAGAATAAGTGTTATGAAAATATTAAAAAAAAAATTGCATTATTCTAGTAAATCCTTGTGGAGATGTTACAAATGGAATGGACCTAATATTTGAATTATGAAATCATCCCTTATAGATGTAGATACTTATATGAATATGGGAACCTCATTAAGTATTGTCCCATGGTACAAAAGTAGGAGATCATTAGAACACATATAAAATGGATGAAAAAAAGCTAATAGATTTAAGAAAGCAAAAAATAAGTATATAAAAAGAAACAAGAACATCATTACATCCAAAGGAAGCCCTAGAAAAATATAGGAAAGACATGAAACAACTAATGATATTTCAATGAAAACATAGAGTATTCCAAAAACATAATATCAAATAAAAAATATCATCATGATAAAATATCTAATGGAAGATTAAGGGTTTTAGGAAAACCTATAAAATATCCTTTAGGACCCTATCAATGACATATCAAAACATCAAGATAAATATAAAGGTAAGTAATGCCAGAATATAAATAACAAAAACATTCAGAAAAATAGAAAAGATAATAGTGGGAAACTCAAGAGGAAGAAGAATACCCAATTCTGACATATAAGAGAATAGGATAGGAACCTCTCAAATTCCTAATAAGAATATAAAGGATATTTTGGGTCCAAAATAGAAGGGATACCAAGCAAAAATAATGAAATCCATGAGGTAACTATGAAAAAGGTAATATAAGGTATCAAAAAATAAGTAGATAGTCTCGTATTGAGCACCAAGAAAATCAAACCTATTTAATAAAGATTTTCTCTTGGAGTATAAGGGGCCTTAATGTGATAGATAAAATATAGTGAAGAATCTTATTAATTATAGTAATGTGTATATCCTCATGCTTCAAGAAATAAATATTGAGATGATCTTATCTCAAATTAATGGTATTTATGTTATACTAAATAGGGGTTTGTTTAAAAGCAATGTAGTAGGAAATTCAAGGGGATTAATTATTCTTAAGAATTTACTCATAATAAAAATGGAAAATAGCTTAATAGAGAGATAATATGTCTCATATAAAGTGGTTAACCTTAATTCCATTCTCAAATTAAATATGGTAAATATTTATGGTTAACAAAATTTGGTAGAGAAAGAGTAAGTTTGGAAGTAGATAGGATTACAAATGGGCAATGATCTAAATTCTATATGGATAGCTGGATGAGACATTAATGACAAATTAAATGCTTCAAGAAAGTAATGAGGAAGAACATATAATCTTAGTAATTATATTTTTTGTATATTTATAAATGAGATAGATCTCTTATATGTCAAACACTCTATAGGTGGTTTACTTGGAGTAATACGATAAATTTTGAGGATCTTATTGTGGGAAGTTTATACGTACTCCTTGTTTTAAAGGATTTGTTGACCAATAATTACATTATATACTCAAAAGTCCTAAAGTTTTATAGATCATTTAAATGGCCTATAGCTCTATGGGTAGAGGATGATACCCAACCCAATAAATTCTTTTTTCAAATTTCAAAAAGTGTGGATGGAACAACTAGAGTTTGAGGAACTACTTATCAAACACCAGACTACTCCTAACAACATGTTTAGTTGAAAAAGTTTTATTTATATATAAAATTAAGATTATCAAATTATTTTTAAAATAATATAATAATTAATCCATTAAGGACATCATTTATAAGAAAAATAATATAAAATTTATAATTAAAAGTATCTAATATCTAAATATGTAGGGAATAAATAATGAAAATTACCTATAGAAAGAAGTTGAAGTTTCATCTAAACTAGAATAGATACTCAAGGAAGAAATATATTCAAGGAATAAATAAAGGATCATGGCTTAAAGAGGTAGATATGAATACTAAATTTTTCCACCAAGCTATCAAAATGATGAGGCAAAGGAAATTTATAAGGAAGTTAGACATAAGAGAAGGTTCAATAGTGGAGGATCCATAAGAAATAAAAGAGGTTATGGTATAGTTACATCAATAAATCCTCAATTAAGATCATATTTAAATTATATAATAACATGAAACCTTCCTTAATAATATCTCTAATTTGGTCACCAACTTAGATAATGATTTATTTATTGTAAAAAATTCCTAATAAGAAATTAGAGTATCCCATTTTTATATGATAGGGGATAAATATTAGGGACTAAATAGCTTCTTGAATATATTATTTAAGAATTTATGGGAGGTCCTTGTTGAATATCTTAGAGAGGTCATTTAAGAGTTTTAGATTAAGGTAAAAGCAGGTTTTGAAGGGGCCCTAAAACCCATTACAAAATAAAAAAGGAATAAAACAATAAAAACTGCCAGGACAGGCTAACCCACTAAACATCAGTAATAAAACTAGGATTTACATGGCCCTGAAACCACCAAGATAATCTAGACAAAGCTCCCTAGGTTTTACAAGGACCTAAAACCTAAACAAAAAACCAGGCTCAACGACCTGAAATAGGAAACCAGGTCATACAAGAACCTAAAACCTTAAAAAAACACACAATAACAGATCTACACATTTCAAAACTGCATTAACATGAGGAAGGGTTTTTGGGAGCCACATAAATGTCTACCTTTAGACCCCATCCCCAACCAAACAAACCCTAGAACCAGCACTGCCGATGCCCTAAACATCCATCTGATCGTCAACCCATTCATCCCCTTTGCAAAACACAGAGGCAACACCACCTTGGCAATCAAAATTTCATCATGAGACATCATGAAGCACTTCAACATAAGCTATGACCCCACAGACGGAAGGCAATGGTGAAAAACTAGATTTGGCAACCACCCCCAACAAACTCATCTTCAATCTAGCCCCTGGGGTTACCACAGATACAGAGCCCCTTCGGATCCACTAAAAAACACATCAACTACCACCACGGGGAGCTGTTCAAGGACCACCTCGTGGCCAAACCCTCTCCAAGTGCACTAAATGAGTAACACAACAGCCAACTCCACGCCACGCACTGGATTGATAGTCAAAGTGGGAAAAAAATCTTTCCCCAACCACGCAGAAAAATGAGCTCGTAGATGTGCCGCGCTCAACAACCCCAAGTCTCAGGACCTGGTCTCAAAAAGCAAGGCCACGAGGGTTTCAACGCAGCCAAATCCACAGCCACTCTCCCTCTTCCCCTGTAGCAGTCCATCACAGAAATAAAGTTCCACATAATAAAAGATCTTGCATTAAAAAAACTGCATTTAGAAATAAGGGATTGGGGGGCCACACATATACCAGTAGAGGAGTAGGGTTTCCGCACGGCCGCGGATGCGACCGTGCTCCCTCTTCCCACTCCCTCTTCCCCCATCTAGAGAATATATGTTTCTTCATCTCTAATTATGTCAAGGTCATTTAAGAGTTTATAAACTCCAAGGATGTGCTAAAATATTTAAATGTTACTTTTTCTCCTTTATCCCTATGAAATAAAATTCAAAATGCCGATAGGATTTGAGGCCTATCTCTCACTATAATACCATCTAAAAAAATATTTTAAAAATTATTTCTAATAGGATCCATATAATACTCCCATCACTAATATTAGAGGATTAAGTTGGGTTTGTCAAAATAAGATAAATTTTATATGGTATTATACTAGCCCATGAGATCATACACTCCCTTAGTACTTAAAAAGGAAAGGAATGCTTATCAATTTGGATATATCTAACACTTATGATAGGGTAAATTGTGTATTTATATATACTATACTACTGTAATCACCAAAAGTTGTATTTAACTCCTAAGAGTGCTAGTTAAGACTACCTATCCCTGTCTTAGCTCTATACCTCTCCTAGATCTTATTGTCACACTTATCCAGCCTTTGTGTGGGACACAGGTGTCCCTAGTTTTCCCCAAATCAATCCATGACACTCATTTTCTGATTTTGGACCTTCATTCCTAGTGTTTTTCTAATTGTAAACTTTCACCATAATAATGACAATAGTACCACATGATGATAGTGTCCCCAAAATGGTGGTAATGTACTTTGCCCTATTTCTCCCAAACATATATCTTTTTAGAACTAAAACATCATAGGGTTAGATTAAACTAATTTTATCACCCACATAAGAATCAGAATAGTATATATTCATGAATTTTATCCCTATACCATAATAATTAGATATCAAATGAAAAATACACATTAAAACTCAAAACAAGTTGAGCAGAATTAAGGTTATCAATCCCTATGTTACCCTACTTCTACATATTACCATCTACAATAACCCTAAACTTATATTGCATGTATATATTGTCTCAATCAAATTCAAGGCACTCAAGGACACTATCATAATAGCATCACTTTAAATTTTACCAACACTTAGGTGTGAATAAATACATTGGGATTGATCCCTCATCAAAGTATTGGTATGTAGGCAACTCTCTTAACAATTGGATGTTGAGGACGTCCAACCTACCCTACCAACAAAAGCAATTTTTAACTCATGCCAACCAAATACCCTAGATACATGAAAGATTAGGGTTTGTAAATTAAATAAATAATTATAGTAAAATAGAAGATTTTTAGACTTGTGCATACATGAACATACCTCATATATCTAAACACAGGTGTACCCAAAATCTTGGGACAATCTTACACATAAGACACTACCAACAATATCAAGAAAATACTAACACTTTTTCAATAATGGTGATACTATCTAATTGTGGAACTACTATCCAAGAGGTGTTCTAATACTAGGATCTAGTTTATGACACTCATAACACCTTTCATATCAATTTCCATCACCTAGATCATCTGTATCATTTTTTCTCCATCTAAATTATTGCTTGAACTATTTATTACTATTTTTTTTTAAAAAGCGAGTCAATTTTATAAAAAATCATTGGCTATATTTATTGCAAATTATTTCCCTAATTTAGTCTACTAAATCTTCAACTAACATGATATTTACAGTTACTAAGTCTTAAAAGGTTAAAACATTTGGTGAACTTGACTTACTTCTCTCAAACCCTAACCCTAGATGCTCCTATGGTTTGTGTCCTTTTTCTTATTTTCATTAGCTATTTTATGTTTTTAAAATTTCATATATTCTATTTTAGTATATTTATTTCAATTTGTTTATTATTTTCCATATAAGAAATCTATCTCTCATCCATTAAGAAGAAGTTCTAGGCTAGGTTGTAATCCTATTGAGCATATTTATATTCTTGCCATTCAAGCTTATTCCATAGATAAGGGTCTTGTAACTCTCATTTTTTATCCCTCACACCTTGATTATGTGTATTTCAATGTTAATGCATCTAAATATAAGAAATATAATCAAAATTAAGATGATACAAAAATTATAAATCATGACACTCTCTCTACACTTAATAATGACAACCTAATTGTTATTAAAGATGAGATCCTATAGAAATTCAGACATAGACTTCAAGAATATCCCCTTGATCATGCACACATTTTACAATCCACAATGTAAATAAAGAATAAGTAATATAATCATCAATCTTAAACTCCCCTAGATAATAACATTGTTACACCTATAGTATGACCAACTCAACTAGCACAACCAATAATTGTAATTTGATAACCTTCAATGATAGCTATGCCATTTGTAGCTAGTTCCTCCACTCCAAATGTATAATACCTTATACACAATGTTCATTCTCTATAGGATAAGCTATTACATCATGAGAAAGGAACCATTCAAGCATCACATGCCTTGGATTCTAATCTAATCTGACATATACCTTTGGCACATCACATAACAACTACCTTTCCATCCATATTTATGACTCCTAAGCTTACATTGTATGATGGTAAGGGTAACCCAAAACATCATCTTTGATATTTTCACATAACATGTTTAGACTATGTGTCCAATAATTGGCTTCTCACAAATATATTTCCACATAGTTTAAAGAAATATGCTTACAATGGTTTTATGACTTTCCCATCAAATTTATCATAAAATTCAATCCTTTGGAAAAACATATTTTTAGCAGACTTATCCATAAACATCAATGACAAGATCTCATATGCTCAAGTTACATAATTGAAATAAAATTCAAATGATACCATCATAGAATATGTCTTATGATACAAGACTATATTAGTTAAATTGATTAGCCCCATGGTAGATAAAGATATTTAAGAGATACTCAAATAGAGTCTTTTACTAGAATTACATGAAGTTATCTTGTTTAAAAAGTTTATAACCTTTATAGATTTGTGTCACATAGAAAAGAAAGAGAATTAAATATTCTATCTATGGATAAACTATAATATATAATTATATCAGGATCAAATACTAAGATTTCAAGTAACCCTCCATACAAGGTAAGGTCCATTGAAAACAAGAGTGATCAAAAGATGACAACTAATGTAGCTTCAAATCCATCTCATCACTTGGTTTTATCAACTCCTCCATGTAGATTCTTCACTAACCTTCCAAAATCACCAACATGGGTTTTAAAGTGGATCTTAAAATGCAATGTCATATCTCTCCCTCCCATCAAAAATGTTAATATGACATGACCCAAATAACTATGACTCCAATGCATTTTATGAGTATCATATGGTAATAAATTATACAAAAAATAGATGTATCGACGTAAAACATAATATACAAGATTTGATTAATGATAACATTATTAATGTAGGCATACCCACAAAAGCACCAAAAAAACATTAAATAAAATTTAAGGCATTAAATATATTCTCAGATCTATTTTAGAAAAACATAGTGAATGAAGTAGGGAGAACTTCGTTCACTACACATATCATGCACATCCACCACCAGATTCATATCATACTATTACATAGGAGGCTACCCATTACATAATATAATTGGTATGTAGCACACTATAGTTATAACTAGAAAACTCATCACCTTCTCAAAGAGGGATATTGTTGATGATGATACACATTTATATACACTCTTTATACAAGCCTACACAAATCATGATCCTATCCAATGTATTATACTTGACAATAGGTCAGGTATTAGCATGTGTACTATCACACTTTTACAAGATTTAAGGTATTTATAACATGATATATCCATCATATACATGGTTATCAGTGGTTTTAGTGGTTATGTTCAAATCTCTACTGGGATATTATGCTTCTACTATAGGTTGAACCAGCACACATGGCCACTATATTCATAGTAGTACCTAGTGTAAATGTATCTAACATGTTACTAGGTAGACCATGGATACAATAACTACACCCCATTCCATCCATAGAGTACAAATAATTAAAATATATTATGTTGAAATTAGGTGGTCATAATTTAGGGTCTTCCATATGAATATCCTTTACTTATTCCAAAAGTAGTTATATCATAGTTAATAATTACAAAATAGTTACTAGATACATCATAGTTATCAATTATAGCTCAGAGTATAATTCCTATTGATAGACCATAGATTTCAGTAGAGCCACCAATGTAGGCAAGGTCTACTATTATATTATTGACACGTATGGATACTCTCCATGGAGACCATTATTAGAGAAAATCCTATGTCAAAGATATGTTATATATTCTAGAGGGTCTCCCTCTACTCACTTTCTCTCAAGATAAATGATATTGAGTTCTTAGGGTTCTCAACATAGGGAACCTATACCTTATTCTACTAGATGGATCCTTATGACCCCTACAATTCACATGACACCATAGTCAATGCCATAAATACCTAACACCACTACATAGTTATATATATATATATATCAAAATAGTACAATATATTATGGTATCATAGATGCCTTTCCACGTATCACACATGATCATAGTTCCTCTATTCGACATAGGTCATAGTGATAATGAGTCTCCCATGAGACTCATTGGTTAATATTGTTCCTCATTTATTTTACATGCTTTCCTTTTCTCTTAGTCCTTCTACATAGTTAATTTTTATGTTGATTTTACATAGTTTATATCTATAAAATCTAAAAATAATTTAATATGTCAAAAAAACACAAAAAATTTCAAATATTACTAAGAAAACACAAAATTATAAATTTTATATGTTTACATTTTTAATATTTTCTAAACACTGTATATTATAACTATCTTAGTATTGTCAATTTTATCATGCATAAATACTTCACATATTCTTATTGAGAGCTTATAGATAGTTATAGGACTCAGGTCCACTACATTGATCTAGAATTGCTATTATCTACCCACTAAGGGAACATACACTGACACATGGGACTTCAATTGTCACATCATCCACTTGGGGGCATCCTATACAAAGTTTTTATTACCATGTTATATCCTTTTATACTATACATTCTAGCTTTAGTATTGTTATATCTTGATATTGGTCATGTTAAACTTACTCATTTTTTTAATCTATTACTACTTTAGAATTAGAATATGTACATCTTATCTCTTACATAGATTTATATTACATATTCATGAACACTTTCATTTCTATCTTACCTATTTTAGACTTGATTTTATCTTTATGCTTCTTCTATTTTATGAAATTTGAATATACATTGATCTTTGGCTCGATGCCACGTATATTCATAGTACACATGCTTTGGACATGTGCCCATGTCATTATGTATGCCCTATTTATTATGTATGTGGACATTTGAACATGTATTTATATGTGGATTTAAGCTAATTTACTATTTATTTACACATGAAGACATTTTCCTAGGTCCTTGTATGCCTTAGTTTCCCATATTTAGTGACATGTACCCATGTCCCTTATATTGTGTCCCCTTAGCCTACTTTGGGTGCCTCTTGTGTTTTATATATATGATTTATTGTATGGGTTTACACTTTAACAATAAAACCTAAGAACCATGAATGAGAATTTGAAGGTCTTTCACATTTTGGGACTTTATATTTTAATGGTTCTCGATCCAAACAATATTATTTTGTTGTCATAACTTTGACTGATCCTTATGGGAGCCATTACCATGATGACTTTATATTACGATTCCCATACACTAATAATCATTAAGAATATAAAACCTAATTTTTAACAATCTAATTCACACTAAAACACAATGTGAAACACCTTCTAATGCTTAGAGACTCATAACTCAATGGTAACTAAATTAGGAGTCGATATCTATGAAAATTATCATATCTCAATAAATATAAGCATAGGGCCTAGGATTTGATAGAATCATTTGAAGGTTTGAATATAAAATCAATGCAAAGAGATCAAAATTAGGTATTTAATTCCTTAACATCTTTTGTATAAAATTTGGTCTTTTTATTATAATAAAAAATATAGAAAATTTATGTGAAATTAGTACCAAGTCCTTTTATTTCTAATAATGTTGATAACTTTAAGGTATTTTATGAAAATAAATAAATCATTAAATTCATGGTAAATTTTGTTACCTTCAAGTCTCATATTATTTATGAAATGGATTTTAACTCATCAATAAAAAATATAAGTAAAATTATGGCACCCTCTAATTAAAATAAAATAAGATACCCAAATAGATGGTTTCCATGGAGTGGGTCTTTTATATGGACCACCTAGTCGAAAAAAATAGTAAGACCAATTAATCTAATTTTATCAAGGTAAATTTAAGGACAAATGAACAATTTTAGATAGTTAACACTGGATTGAACTATATAGAACAAAATAATTAAGGTTGAGGGTTTTATTTACTGAATACAAATATGTGATTGCTTGGACTTATGAAGACTTAAAAAAGGTAATACTAGAGTTATCAAATGTACTATACCACTTAAATAAGAGAATAAAACATTCAAGTAGAGGCAAAGACTAGTAAATCATATTCTATATCCTCTCATTGAAAAATAAGTCTAGAAATTCTTAGATGCTAAAATTATATTTCTTATTGGATATTCTACTTAGGTGGTCAATTTAATCCCTATATAAAATAAAATTGGTGAACTCAGACTGTGTGTGGATTTTAATAACAATAACCAAGATTTGTAAAATTATAATTTTCCTTTTCTCTCCCTAGATGAATTAATCAATATAGTGAGTTAGAGATTATGTCCTTTCTATATGGTTTCTCAAGACATAATCAAGTATTAGTATAAAATGACAATCTTATGAAAACTACTTTCACTACCAAATTAAGAACTTTTGCATTTAATAGAATTCCTTTTAGAATAATTAATTCATGTTTTACATTATTATATGATATGTATCTCACTTTCAAATAACTTATTAGTAAGTACATCATTATATACATGGATGACATAACTATATTTTCTAAGGACAAAATAGATCATGTCTCCCACTTAAAGAGAGTATTCAATACATGTAGAAGGTATGAGATTTCCCTCCACCTAGATAAGAGTATTTTTGGGGTCACAAAAATTAAATTTTGAGGCCATTTTATCACCAAAGAATGAATTTTAATTGTCATGAAAGAGTTCAATTTATCTCAAAAATTATGCATCCTAATGCTAAAAAGAAGCTTATGTCCTTCAGCAAGATAAATTTTGTTCACAAAAATATTTTACAATTTGAAAATATTTTGAAACAATTTAATTACATGATAAAACAAGATGCATAAATAGAATGTACATTAGAAGTGGAGAAAACATTTTGGGACATTAAAACTCCCACCATCGAGGCTCCATTTCTAATCATGTCTAATTTACATAAGGATTTATTCTTGTATCCATTTACATCAGAGCATACTATAGTATAATTACTCATAAATAGGGTCCAAAATGGTGAAAATCATATTTCATTTATGATTAATAATATGAAAGATGTATAACTAAATTATTCCATCATAAATAAATAAATAAATATGTACGTTGGTAAAGTCAGTGAAGAAATTTAACCATTATATTATGACAAAAAATGCATATGCCATTATTCTAGACTCAACACTCAAGATTAAACTTGGTCAGAACAATATGGATTATTGATAATTGTTCCTATTGTTAAGGTTTGGCATTAATTTTGTCTTTCATGTCAAAGGATCTTAAGAAGGTTTGATTAGTGTTGTAGTGTTTATAAAATTGTAAGATATGTTATTATGATTTAATGAGTGTTGTTAATTTCAACATGGAAGGTCCTTATCAAATTTATCAAGTGATTGAGCCTAGTAGTATATTGAGAAGGTTTGTGCATAGGATACCTAGTCTTGTGCATGAATGAGCATGATAGTTTAGTGAGATGAATGGAAACATGCATGAGTGATTATATGAGGTTTATTTTGAATTAATATGATTCATTATATCACTCAATATATTTTCAATGTGAGGCTACAAGGTTTAGACCTTCAATCCAAGTCTATAACTAGACTAGTTCTAGATCCTACCTAGTCTATGAGGTATAATGATCCATCATCAAGGCATGTGAAAGATGTATGGATATGAATAATAATTATATAGGTTTATTTAGTATATTATTGAGGTTTATAAAACATTTAAGGAGGCATGAATTTCAATTTCAAGGCCTTATGTGATTTGTAGGTCAAAATATAGAAAGCAAAGAGAGAAAATGTGGCATAATGAAGGTTATTGATTAGTTTTCAAGACAATTTTGCATATGTGATCATGGATATAAGTATTATATGTTTTTTAAAGTATTTTTACAAATTTTTAGGTCATGGTTTACAATAAAATTCATGAAAAGTGGTTTTGAGGGCTCTCATGTATACAGAATGAAGGCATGTAAACCCGATAAGGACTTTCAAGTGTTAATTGGCACATGTAACCTCTACATGGGAATATAATATATTAAATATATATTTTTAAGGGTCATATATAATAATTAAAGGCATTGATTTTAGATTTAATGATAAATTCTTTATGAATAATTGTTAACACCAAAACCTATGTTGAACCTCTCTAAAACCCTAATAAGGACCCAGTGTGAAATATCTTATTAAAAAAAGAATATAATGGTATAAAGTGACTATATAAACTATTATATATTTTATTTAACTCTCTCAGGCATCTCTAGGTGTGATTGATTTTTTAGGTGTGTGAGTAGACCCTATAAGAAGTGTTAATTTCTTAGATTTTTTTTGTAGAATCCAAAGTTGACCAAGTCAAGATATTAAAATCATTATATGGATAAGGTTGAAACTTTTATTTTATATAAATTTTGGTTTATACATAGGTTATATCCCTCAAGTTATCTAAATCTATCTTCCAAGATAGCTAGTCACTAATAGGCCTAATGGTGGAAATAATAAGAAACCTAGGTAGTAGTGAAAATATGTTTTGGAATGTGTTATCATGGAATAGTTATGAAAAAAAGTGAATTGATGTGTTTTTAAATAATTTTAATACATTTTAATGTTTTCCAAAAGTGTTTTAGGTTAGTGGTTATAGTGAAAAAGTTTCTCACAAGTTGACATGCCTGGTTCAATTAAGATAGTGAGATATAAGGTTATGAGATTGGTTTGAAAGCCTACCATTTAAATTATACCATATTATATATCTATATAATAATTTTATAATTATATAATAATATCATATAAATTCATAATAAATCATTGAATATGTTTGTATAGGTGTTAGAGGTTTGAGTCACCATGATTAGTTTTTAAGTAAAATTGGCAGTTCTGAGTGAGCAAGTTGCATGAGTGTCTTTGAGTCATTTTACCATATGTAATGAAATATAATTAACTTGGTGAAGTTTTTTTGTATTTTATGTACTTTTAATATTATTTATTATCATTTTTATGTGATAAGCATTGTGTTATCTTCAGTTGTTTAATATAGACCTTTATGTGTGAGTGAAGGCATAATGTAAACAATACTAATGGTATTCTTCAAGTGGTGATTGGAGATAAAAAGTTACATATACATAATATGAGATTATTAAGGGTATATTTTAGTGGAATATTAAGTTTCCATCTCATGTATGAAGTTTTAAAGTGTTCTAAGGAGATGAAAGGGTAACATGTACTGGTGCAGGCCTAATTGAATTAGGTCTCCTTAAGGCCTTATGGATGACCCAATGTAATGATTTATTAATGTTTTTGGTATGTCGTAAGGCCTAATTTATGGGAAAATATATATGTATTTAAATATGTGTGACCAACTGAGAGGTGTATGAGCAAGATCCTAGTATAAGAACAAGGTCTAATAGGCCTAATTGAGTAGTTAAAGGATGAGTGAGTGTAATCAAAGGATACAAAAATTTTAAGAGTTGAATGAGGTATTTTAGACCATAATAAGGGTTAATATAAACTACCATGACTATTTAACATAGGTATTATATATTGATATCAATTTCATATGACCTAATTTGTCTTAAAGAGACCTAATGAAGAGAAGAAGCCTAGAAGATAGTTTGAGAGGGGTAGAAGAGAGAGAAGAGATAAATAACATGATCATATATTATATGAGAAACAATTTCTTCTAAATTTTATCAAATGTTTCAATTGGATGATTTGGTAATGATTCATATAGGGGTTTTATTTCTCCTTACAAGTTGGTACTTGTTAAATCCTAGTTGGGGTTGGTGCTCCATGTAAAGTTGGTGATTCACTAAATTATGATATTTTGAATTATATTATTGTACCCCATTTTCAAGGATTAGTGTGTTTTATTACCCTTGAGGTTTTCCCACTCATATGTGTGTTTTCTTATGTTATAGTTATGTGAATGACTCTTTATGCATTATTATATATTTATATTACTTTGATGGTTCAAGGAATGTTAAAGTACATGTGAAATGAAGTTTTAAGAGAAGGATTCATCCCCCCCTCTCATTTATAATTTTAAAAAAAAATGGTATTAGAATCTAGTCCTTTGAAACAAGTCTAACAGATTGAAGGTAATCCTAAGAAGCACAAGATGTGTCATGATCAAAAGGAAGAAGACAACATGTATGATGAATAAGTACACTATGATAGTGATGAAGAAAAAGCTGAAGTAGGCCTTAAAACTAAGCTCATAAGTGTCCTTGATGGTTTAAAGCATCAAAATAAGACTAACTAGGATCTTAGGAATCAGTTAGAAGGTGTCAATACAAGGTTTAGAATCAAAGGAAGTTGATTATGACCAGTTGAAGATAGAGCTAGATTCCTTGAATATTGATCATGAGTAGTTTATAAACAAGATAAGCAAGTTTGAGAGAGAGCATGAAAAGTTAGAACAATTCAAAAGTACCAACATGAAAATACCAATTAGGCATCCCAATGTAATAAAGTATAAGTTATCATGGGACTATGGGAAAAGGATTGATTAATCAAGAGGTAAGTAAAGAAATTTTATTTGTTACATCTATCATAATATGGGGCACATTGCAAGATTATGTTACAATACAGTTAGAAGGCCCTCAAGATTTAAAAATACATATTAAGCTCCTACATTGCCTAAAAAGAGTTAAACATTGTTATGAAAGCTAAATCAAGTTAGGATTGATCATATTGAGCTCAAGAGTCAAGATGGACTATTTGTTAAATAGGAACATATGACTAAAAAGTATTATATATTTCTAAAACTTCCTTTCACATAAAAATTAATGAATGAAATGGTATATAGATAGTGGTTTATCAAGCCACATCATAGTATAAAAAATAACTTCATCTCATTAAAAAAGAATATTGTATGAATGATGAGGTTTGTAAACAACATAACTACCAATATAGTTAGCAAGGGTATCTTGAGTTTGGGTAATGGGAAGACCAAGACACAAAATGTGATATATATGAAAGGTTTGAAACATAAGCTAATTAGTGTAAGTCAAATGTGATATCAAGGACACACACTTACCTTTCATGATAAAAGCTATGAGATAAAAAGAGCCAAATTAGGAAGGCTAATTTCCAATGTTAAGAGTACTAAGAACAATAGATATGTCTTAAACGAGATCAAGAAGGAGAGGTGATTTATGATAATATGGATGAAATTTAGATATGTAAAATAAGGTTAGGTCACTTAAACTTTGATAATATAGTCAAGATAAGCACTAATAAGTTTGTGAAGAACATGCCTAAGATCACCAAACCTAAAAACATACTTTGATAAGCATGCCAACATAATAATTAGACTAGAAGAGGGTTCAAGTCTAAGGAGTACTCTAATATAAGACCCTTGGAGTCAATATAAAGTAATATCTATGTGCCTACAAGAATTAAAATCATTTAAGGAGATAGATAATTCATGTTAATCATAGATGACTATACAAGAATGACTTGGGTTTCACTCTTGAAAGAAATTTTAGAATCTCTTAATAAGTTAAAGGCATTAAAGGCTCTTGTTAATAATGAGAATAATTAAAATCTCAAGTTACTAAGATTTGATAGATGAGGATAGTTTTTGTATAATGAGTTTTATTACTTATATGAGGTTCATGAAATAAGGAGACAGTTCTTAGTAGCTAGGACACCTTAGCAGAATGGGGTAGTGGAAAGAAAGAATAAGATAGTTCAAGAGATGGATAGAACTATGTTAAATGATTCTATATTATCTAAAGGATATTGGGGAGAGGAATTAAGCACTTTAGTCTACATTTTGAATATAGGATATATAAGGATTACTGGTAACAAGACTCTTTATGAACTATGGAAGGGCAAACCTGCTAATATGGAGCACATTAGAATGTTTCAGATCAACTATTTCATCAAAAGAGATGATAAATAATTAGGAAATTTTGATTCCATATCTAATGAAGGAATATTATTAGGATATTCATAAATGATCTCAACCTATAGATGTTACAACAAGACGTTACAAAAGATAGTGGAAAGCACCAATGTGAAGATTAAAGAGACAAAAAAATCACACTCATAGTGAAAGGCTACTTTATAGAATATGGACTTTAAAAATGAAGAGGAATCTATAGAGTTATAACATGATGATGAAGAAGAGGTTGATTAGAGATATAACTCAAAAGACCCCTCAAAAAATATTCAAAGAGATCATCCTAAATCTCAAATCATTAGCAACAAAAATGCAGGTATGCAAATAAGGAAAATAATGGTAAGATAATGTTTCTCTGTTATCTAAGATTGAGCCTAAGAATATTATAGAATAAATAAAATAATTTTTTTGGATAGGTGTTATAAATGAAGACTTAGACTAAATAGATAATAATGGTACTTGGGAATTAGTTTCTAGGCCTAAAGACAATAAAGTCATTGGCATAAATGGAGTTTAGAAACAAGTTGAATGAAGATGGAGAAGTCACTAGGAATAAGGATGGATTAGTATACAAGGGATATGCACAAGCTAAAGTGGTAGACTTTGTGGATACCTTTACACCATTAGCAATATTTGAGGCCATAAAATTGTTGCTAGGATATTCAAGATTCAAAGGGTTCAAGATATACTAGATGGATATCATATCTACCTTTTTGAATGAGAGTTTGGAAGAGGAAGTGCACATAGATAAACCTAAAGGGTTCTCACTATCAGGTGATAAGGAATATGTTTGTAGGTTAAAAAAGGCTCTTTATAATATAAATCAAGCTCCTCGATCTTGGTATTCAAATTTGGATAGGTATCTATTCAATTAATGATTCAAAAGAGGAGTTGTAGATAGTAATATATACATAAAGTTAGAAGATGATCATCAATTAATAGTAGTTGGATATGTGGATGACATCATCTTTGGTGGAAACAATGATAACATGACAAATTGATTTTCATAGGTGATGAAGAAAGAGTTTGATATGTCCATGCTTGGAGAGATAACATTCTTTCTTAGGTTTCAAATCACTCAATCTAAAAAATGTATATTCATTTCACAAGCCAAGTACATAAAAGAGATGTTGAAGAAGTTTAAGATGGAATATTACAGGAAAATTAATACACCTATGATCATAGGTTATAATTTGAGCAAGGAGGATGACTCTCGAAAGGTAAATCAAACATCATATAGGTCAATGATTGGAAGCTTTTTATACACCACTACCTCTTGACCTGACATCATGCAAGTAGTAGGTCTTTTGGGAAGGTTTTAGGAAGATCCAAAAGAAAATTATCTATAATCAGTCAAAAGGAGACTCAAGTATCTCAAGGGGACTATGGAGTATGGGTTGTGGTATCCAAGGATAAAGGAGTTCAATTTAATAGCCTATATATATGTAGATTGGACATAAACTCTAGATGATAGGAAAAGTACTAGTGGAGGAGCCTTCTTCTTAGGTGGGTTCCTAGTTTAATGGATAAGCAAGAATAAAGCGTTAGTAGCAATATACACTTGAGAGGCTAAGTATATTACTTAATATTCATGTTACACTCAAGTCCTATGGATGAGATAGACCCTAAAAGACTACAAGGTGGAGTATGATGGTCCTAACCCTATCTATTGTGATAATATAAATGTTATAAGAATTTCAAAAAATCCTATCATACACTCAAGGACTAAACACATTCCCATCAGGTATAATTTTCTAAGAGACAAGGTAAGTGAACAAAGTCTCAGACTCAAATATGTTTGTATACAAGATCATATTGTAGACATTATAACCAAACCACTTCTAAAGGTAATTTTATAACACCTAAGATAGGAATTGGGTGTAATTCCTACCCCTAATAATCATTGAAGAATCTAAGAACTTAGGGGGAGATAATCAATTTAATTGTCTCTAATAATAGGTGAGTTTTTACAAGAAGGTATTCATGTATATAGAGGGATAATGGTTGTATTATGTCTCATAAAATCATAGTCCTGTGTGTTGAGTATTCTAGTTTCAAGGAGTATGATCTAAGGAGTTATAGACATCAATTTACCATTAATTTCAAAGGGGGAGAAAGAACAAAATGGGGAGATAAGAATAATTAATTTTTATTATGTTTTTACATGGATGACAAAGGGGGATATTCTTAAGCATTGTTCCTATTGTTGAGGTTTGGCACTGATGTTGTCATTAATGTCAAAGGCTCTCGAAAAGGTCTTCATGAGATCATTAAAGAGTATAGCTATGAGAGAGAATATTGATAAATTTTTGAGTGTTTATGAGAGTTTAATATATGTTCCCATGACTACATGAGTGTTTTGAATGTTAGCATGGAAGGTCCTTTTTTTCAAAGTTGTCAAGTGCTTGAGCCTACTAGTGTCTTGATAAGATATGTACATAAGATGCCTAGTCTTGTGCATAAAGGAGCATAATGGTTTGATGAGATGCATGCACATAGGAATAAATTATTTTATGATGTTTTTTTATCATGAATATGAGGCATTGGATCACTCAAAATACTTTTAAGGTGAGCATGCAGGGGTAAGACCTTTAGTCTAAATCTACAACTAGACCAATTCTAGACCCTACCTGGCCTAATGAGGTATAATGGTAAGTTTTTAAGGCATGTGAAGGATGTTTGGATATCTAGAAGCATGAGAGAGGCTGATTTAGTATATTATCGAGGTGGAGATCACATGGAAAGAGGTATGAAGGTTAGTTTCAAGGCCTTATGTGATTTATAGGTCAAAGTCTAGAGAGCAAAGAAAGAGAATGTGGACTAATGAGGCATAATTATAATTTTTCAAGATAATTTTACATATTAATAATGAAAATATTTATTATATATTTTTTAAATCATGTTCACAAATTTTGAGGTCATGGTTTGTAATAAGAGGCATGAAAAGTGGTTCTGAGGTCTCTCAAGTACACAAAATGAAGGCATGCAAACTCGAGAAGGAAATTAAAGTTTCTATTTCGATGTTTAACCTATACATGGTAAGATAATATGTTAATTATGGATTTTCAAGTGTCCTAGATTATAACTAAAATCATTGGTTTTATATTTAATGGGTGATCTTTTTATGAACAATCGTTAACACCAAAACATGTGTTAAACCTCTCTAAAACCCTAACAAGGACCCGATGTGAAATATATTATTAAAAATAGCATATAATGATCTCAAAAATATATAAAAACTATTTTATATTGTATTAAACTCTCTTAATCACCTTTAGGTGTGGTTGCATTTTCATTTGTGTGAGTAGACCCTATAAGAAAATGTTATTTTCTTGGAGACTTATTATAGTAGTCAGAGTTGACCAAGTCAATATATGAAAATCATTAGATGGATAATTTTGAGAATTATATTATATATACATGGTAGTTTATATATATTTTTTATCCCTAAATTATGTTAAACCAGTCATCCAAGATAACCAATCACTAACATGCCTAATGGTCGAAATAATTAAAAACATATGCAGTAGTGAGAAGAGGTTTAGGAATGTGTAATTAGTGATGAAACAAAGTGTATGGATATGGGATTTAATTAATTTTAACACATGTTAACATTTTTTTGTCAGTGTTTATAGTGAAAAAATTGCTCACAAGTTGACCTATCTGGTTTAAATGGGACAATGAGATATAAGGTTATGAGATTGGTCTACAAGACCAATATTACCATTTAACCATATTATATTTCTATCTTATAATGGTATAATAATATCATATGATCATATAAATGCATCATAATTCATTGAATATTTATATATAGGGTTTTGAGGTCTAAGTCACCATGACTGATCTTTAAAGAAATATGGTAGTTTTGAGTATGCAAGTTATAAGAGTGTTTTTGAGTCCTTTTGCCCTGTGTAGTGAATTATAATGCACTTGATGAAATTTTTAAGTTATTTTAGGTTATGTTAATATCATTTATTTTCATGGTTAGTTTTATAAACATTTTTTTATCTTCAATTATTAAAGATAGACCTTTTTATGTGTGTGAAAGCCTAATGTAAATAGTACTAATGGTATGCCTCAATTGGTGATTGGACCTAGAAAGTGTCATGGAACTAAGATGAGATTATTAGGGGTATATTTGAGAGGAATAAAATTTTTTCCTATCATTTATTATTTTTTAAAGTGTTCGAAGGATATCAAAGTTTAACATGTACTAATGAAGGCCTAATTAAATTAGGTCTCCTTAAGGCCTAAAGAAGGATTTAGTCCATTTGAGCTATGCCAAACATAATGTAATGATTGATTCATGTTTTTGGAAATTTATAAGGGATATTTTTTTAAAATATAGGTATTAAAATATAGGTGTCCAACTAAGATGTGTATGATCAAGAGTGTAGTATAAGAATGAGGTCTAATAGGCCTAATTGACTAGTTAGAGGATGAGTGAGTGGAAGCAAAGGATATATAATTTTAAAGAGATGAATGAGATCTTGTATACCATTATAATGGTGCATATAAACTACAATTAACATATAATATAGGTATTTTATTTTAATATCAAGTTAATATGACATAATCTATCTTCAAGAGACCTAATTGAGCAAAGAAGCCTAGAAGACAGTTTGAGAGGGGTATAAGAGAGAGAAGAGAATAAGAAGGTGATAATAATATATTGTATGAGAAAAAATGTATTATAAATTTTATAAATGGTTTCATGTGGTTGATTTGGTGTTAATTCATGGGGTTGGTGCCTCTTTACAAGTTGATTCTTATTAAAGCCTAGTTGGGTTAGTGCTTAGCTAGTTGGAATTGGTGCTCAATGTGGAGTTGGTCCTTCACTAAATTTTGATATTATGTATTATAGGACAATATTCCATTTTTATTTATTAATGGGTTTTATTCCCCTTGAGGTATTTCCACTCATATGTGTGTTTTCTTATGTTATGCTTCTATGAATGACTCTTTATGCATTGAAATATCTTTGTATTGCTTTGATGGTTCAAGGAATGTTAAATTAAATGTGAAATAAAGTGTTAAGAGACTTATTCATCCCCCCCCCCTTCAATCATTATGTTTTAAACATGGGTGAGAGAAGAGGCTAATGGATGGAGTTACATGGGTTTTATATTGAAACTAGACTTTCTAGGATGTTATGAGGATATGTTATTATTTAGCTAATGATAAATATTGATCTACACATATTTATTAATAAAATTAAATAGTCTCCAATAACTAGAGGTGATTGGTATGGCCATATCATCCACTACCTACTTACATGTGAAAATCCTCTTGAATTAAATAGAGAACAAAGGAGATGACTCAAGCTTAGGTTAGAAAACTACATTGTAAACAAGGGAGTCTTATAGTGATATACTTATGACTTTATTTATTTAAGATGTGTTTCTAGAGAATAACCTAAATATATCCTTAGAAACTTTCAACATAATATTGGTAGTGGACAATCTTTATAGAATGATATAAATCATAAAATTTTAAGGATGGGTTATTACTAGCCTACAATTTATAAATATACCTGCATCCACATTTGAAACTATAACTAATGCCAAATATTTGTGAAAAAATAGACCCATTATGTTGTGCCTCTATAGTTGTGACTAAAAGATGCCCTTTTACATAGTGGGGTTTGCATTTTTGAGAATCCCCATTCATCATCCAAACATAATTTTGTGATGAATACGACAAATTACTATACAATGTTTACTATATTTATAAAAATATGGAATTTTAGATCATAAAAATTATCATATTATTTAAAGAGAATATCTTAATCAAATTTGGGACACCAATTTCCATGGTATGGGATAATGATCCAACTCTCCAATCTACAAAGTTTATAAAATGGGCTAATGACAATCAAATTAATATTAAATGATCTTGAAATTATTACCATTAAGTAAATTGAGTTGTTGAATCCACCAACAAAAATTTTATGGATATCATAAAGAAATCAACAAAACTTAGACCAAGAGAATGGTACATAGTGCTCAAATATGCATTATGGATAGACAGTAATAGACACAAATAGACCCTCAAGGATTCACCTTTCTTATTTGTATATGTAAAATATTTTCTTTTCCAATTACTCTCAAGGTTTTAAATGCTGATAGAATTTAGTTTAGATTACTAGATATATTGTAGATGGAAGATGCATGAATAGAGGCTTTACATATTTCTAGTATGCATCAAATTATTTTCAAAAGATGGTTTGAAAAAGGATCAAATATCAATATTTTTATAATTTCAAACATAGTCTTATTATGGGATAAAACACAAAAAAAAAAGGACATGATAAGTTCACTCCATTATGGATTCAGCCATATCAAATCTCTAAACTTTTAGGGAACAATAATTTTCAATTAAAATATATCCAAGGTAATAGGTTAATGTTTGCATTCAATAGACAATTCTTAAAACATTATTTCATGGTTCATTTAACTAGGAACATATCCAAATGACTCAGTTTTGATGTATTAGTAGGAGTAGACTAGATTCCCTACTTTAATAAGTTAGTAAATAAGGTCATATAGACCACTTATAAACATGTTTCCAAGATTTTTCATAAGGCTGTTAGTCACATACAAGGTTATTCATAGGCTTACTTATGATTTATTTATGTATTTTAATTAAGGTATGTATCATGTTTGAATATAAAAAATTATCTAGATTGAATAAATTTATGAGATTGTCGGAATTTGTTTTAATATTTTCATGCAAATTTAAGAAAGACTACTTATATTGAAATATCAATTACACATTTAATATTGTTGGTTGAATATTTTGTCAATCAACGTATTGATAAACAAAATAGGCATGATCAGCCAAAGTAAGAAGATTAGTCATCCAAATGTGTAGGTTTACCACATCAAAAGGAGACTGATCTCTCCTCTCATCAAGGGGAGGTTCCCTATATCATATATATATATATATATATAAATAGAAAATAATACTCAAGGGTAGGAAAAACCATCCATCTCTCTTTCTTCAGAGATGATGCATGCAAATCAATGGAAAAACTCAAGGGAAATGACAGACAACACTCCTCTCCTTTCATAAGTACTATTAGTAAATGAAAAATGTTAGGATCCTACTCCTTAAGAGCACAATTGATTACCTTTGTATAAGAAACTAAACACAAAATTAAACCAGAAGTAATATGTAACTAGAATTTAGAAATAGCACAGAATATGAGAGATAATAGAATCTTGTATTAACACTCTTCCAGAAGGAAATACAATGAAGAAATCACACTCTTCCTCACACCTCATAGATGTCCAATAATTATTCTTCAAGAGTTCTCTCTCTCAATCAATTACAACCAACTCAAACATAGATTTGTTCCCTCGACCAGTCAGTGATAATCAACCCAATGGTTGTTGTTGCCTAATGCCAGTCCACTAAGTACCACCAAGTACTCCAAGTAGATCTCCTTGATCTTGCACACCTATAGATCTAACTAATCTTACTTACCATGTAGATCTCCCTAATCTTGCTACCTATAGATCAACTGATCTTACATTCAGAAGGATCTCTTCCTTGTCCTTGATCCTTAATTACAATATAGCCCCATGGGTCTCTTAAATAGATCCCATACAAACAATAATTAGACTTCCCAATTACAATAATTAGAAACAAAAACTCAAGACTAAAATTAGTCTTTACATGCAAACTAACTGTCTATCTAAAATTAGACCAGTTATGGAGATGCATGTAAAGGCACACACACATAGGTTGCCAACGTCGGTTCCTGTTTGATCGATGTTGGTCGACCCCTAACCGATGTTAGTTACTATGTAACTAAATATGACTGACTTCAATTGGCCTGACTGATGTCAGTTACTCTGACACTCAGCAACCTCCACCATTTACATAACAGTGAAGCTTTTAGCTCCATAACCTAATAATCTCCCACTTGGAGATAAATAGATACACTTGTACTTGTACCTATACATCTTCTAATTTTGTTTCCTAGCTTGTACCCCTCTTGAAGTTTAATCTTGAAGACCAACAAAAGTTAAATGAAGATTAAACTTCTCTTTTGTTCCCAGCTTTGTTAACATTTCTGTAGGGTTCTTATCCTTGCTAGCCATCGTGACTGCAATAACCTTTTGCAACTCTAAAATCTATCTAACCGCCATTCCACTAATAGTGAACACATATCCTATGGTGCTTCTCCCGTCATCCAAGTAACCTACCATATCTGAATCTACATACCCATGTAGAGAAGTGCTTGACCCTGCATAACATGAATACCTATTGTTGGTCCCTCTCAGATACCTGAGAATCCACTGAACTACTTTCCAGTGGTCCTTTAATAGATTGGCCATAAACTTGCTGACAACTCCCACTGCTTGGGCAATATCAAGTCTAGTACTCATGTACTCAACCTCATCATGTAATTTAGGACACTGTTCTATGAACTGTCCAACCATAGGTGTGCTAACTGGTTCTGCATCCTGCATATTGAACCTCTCCACTACCTTATTCACATAATCCTCTAGAGACAAAATCAACCTGTGACTTTCCCTATCTCTATAAATACTCATGTCAAGGATTTTCTTTGCTGCACCTAAATCCTTCATGGAAAACATGTGAGCTAATTTTACCTTTAGCTCAGTAATTCCCTGCATGTGTGACCCTATAACAAGCATATACACTACATACAGTAATAGCATAATGTAGCTAATATTATCCAAGCTGGTAAAATAAACACAATGGTCACATTGACATTGACTAAAGTCATGCTTTGGCATACACCTGTCAAACCTTAAACACCATTGTCCTGCAACTTGCTCAAGACCATATAACTTGGCCTTCTATCTCACCTATCTATTATCTCCTTTATTTAACCTATAAATCCATTCATCTTTTAGTGCTTTCATCTCGACTGACAACTCTACCAAATCCCACATTTGGTTCTCTTCCAAAGAATCAATTTCCTCATTCATGCCATGCTCCCACTATTTCCTAGATTCTACCTACATTGCCTCTTCAAAACTTCCTAGTTTTCCACCATCAGTGAGAAACAAGTAGTATAAAGAAGGGGAATAATGAATTTGAGGCTTACTTACCCCTTTAGACCTCCACATGGGCATTTGAGACTCCTTGATAGCTTGCTGTCCACCCAAAATTCATTTTAACAGTGACTGATCCTGATCATCTCTTAGTTTGCACCTGAATGATGTTGGTTCCATGTGATTGACATGATTGACATTGGTTCTTACCTAATCGACATCAATTTCCACCTACCTGACATCACTGACTTTGGTCTCCATTGGACTGATGTCGGTTCTTGCCTATTCGATGTTGGTTCTCACCTCACTGACATCGGTAACTGTGTTTTTCTATGAGTGATGATTTTTACCCATGAGCTCATTTTGGATCATAACCTTGTCCAAATCAACACTACCCAACTTAGAATTATTTAGCCTCTTGATCTGATCTCTGTCCATCATCTTCTCCTTGAAAACCAAGGCTTTCTAGTTCTTAAATTTGTCAAAAATATTAGATTTCCTCTTCCTGTAATAAACCCAATCCTTTCTTGTAGCATCAGAAACATAATATTGTGATCCTCCAATAGAAGCTACTTGATTTGATCCCCACACATCTATGTGAACAAGCTCCAACCTGTGCTTCTTCTTTGTTGACCCAGTTGTGAGAAACCTCACTTTCCCCTATTTCCCAAACATATAATGCTTAAAAAAATCTCGATCTATGCTTTTCAAATCTAAACTCTTACCTTTTGACTTAAGAACATCCATTCCCTTCTCACTCATGTGACCAAGCCTATAGAGCCACATCATTGCATCTATATTTGAAGTAGATAAAATAGAAGGAGAATCAGTAATACAAGTAGATAGATAAAGAGTACCTACTTTCTTACCACATGCTAATACAAGTTCACCCTTGGAAACTTTCCAAGATTCTGCTATGAGAGTTAGTGTGCAACCCTCATCACCCAGATTTCCTATAGAAATCAAATTCCACTTCAGGACTGGGGCATGCATGACATCCTTCAACACCCATGTGTTGCCCGTCTACAATTTTAGCTACACTTCCCCTTTGCCAACAATTTGACAAGGATCACCAACCCCTAAATAAATCTTTCCAAAGTCTATATGGACATAATCATGGAAAGAGGCAACAAAATCTAAAACCCAAGATTCTACTTTATCCAAGGAACATATAAGAGCATCTCGTGAGACAATACTTACATCATTTGCTTCTTTATTTCCTTCATGCTGATCTTCTACCAACCAACAATCTTTCTTTACATGCCCTTTCTTTCCATAATTCCATAATTGATAATTCTTTCCATTGAATTTCTCCATTCTTAGCTTACTTCCTTCTTCCATTGCTTTACTCCCACTCAAATAGAAACCCCTGTGAGTGACCTATAATCAACAAACACTAACCTGCTCCAAACTAGGATCTGATACCACTTGTTAGGATCTTACTCCTTAAGAGCACAATTGATTACCTTTGTATAAGAAACTAAACATGGAATTAAACCATAAGTAATATGTAACTAGAATTCAAAAATAACACAGAATATGAGAGACAATGCAATCTTGTATTAACACTCTTCTAGAAGGAAATACAATGAAGAAATCAACTCTTCCTCACACCTCATAGATGTTCAGTAATTTTCCTTCAAGAGTTCTCTCTCTCAATCAATTACAACCAACTCAAACATAGATTTGTTCCCTCGACCAGTCAGTGATAATCAACCCAATGGTTGTTGTTGCCTAATGCCAGTCCACTAAGTACCACCAAGTACTCCAAGTAGATCTCCTTGATCTTGCACACCTATAGATCTAACTAATCTTACTTACCATGTAGATCTCCCTAATCTTGCTACCTATAGATCAACTGATCTTACATTCAGAAGGATCTCTTCCTTGTCCTTGATCCTTAATTACAATATAGCCCCATGGGTCTCTTAAATAGATCCCATACAAACAATAATTAGACTTCCCAATTACAATAATTAGAAACAAAAACTCAAGACTAAAATTAGTCTTTACATGCAAACTAAGAGTTCTCTCTCTCAATCAATTACAACCAACTCAAACATAGAGTTGTTCCCTCCACTAGTTAGTGACAATCAACCTAATGATTGTTGTTGCCTACTACTAGTCCACCAAGTACCATTGAGTACTCTAAGTATATCTCCTTGATCTTGCACACCTGCAAATCTAACTGATCTTACTTACTATGTAGATCTCCCTGATCTTGCTACCTGCAGATCAACTGATTTTACACTTGAAAGGATCTCTTCCTTATCCATGATCCTTAATTACAATATAGCCCCATGGGTCTCTTAAATAGATCCCATACAGACAATAATTAGACTTCCCAATTACAATAATTAGAAACACAGACTCAAAACTAAAATTAGTCTTTACATGCAAACTAACTGTTTGTCTAAAATTAGACCAGTTCTGGAGATGCATGAAAATGTACACACACACAAGTTATCGATGTCGGTTCCTATCTAACTAATGTCAACCAACCCCTAACTGATGTCGGTTACTGTGTAACTAAATATGACTGACGTCAGTTGGCCTGACTGATGTCAGTTACTCTAACACTTAGCAACCTCCACCATTTACATAACAGTGAAGCTTTTAGCTCCACAACCTAACATTATTCAACAAACCACAAGAATACTCCTAGTAGTAAATGCAAAATGTAACTAGGGACATAGTAACTTGCAAATTGAGATGCAACACAAAGTCTCCACCTGAATTTCTCAAGAGTGAGATTCGAAGGACAATGAGGGCACAAAGTCATCCCAAGGTCCTTTACACAGAATTGAAAAGAAAACACACTGAAAGGCAATTATAGGGGCATAAAGTCTCTCCATAGTTGACTTCAGGACACCTTCCTAACTGTTGTCACTAATTCTACTTATTGAATTAGAGGAACAAAAGATATATTTTAGGAAAAAGACATAAGAACAGTTTCCTCAACAATAAAGATATCACAACACAAAGTCTAAAAAATCACTTGCTTTCTTATTCCAATAACAAAATATGATCAACGATCTGAGCTCAAAATCTAAGTAATGCCTTTCAATTTGGGTAGAGTTTTTTATTTATTTTCAAAAAGAGATATGTTTATAATGAAAGAGAGTCCCTTATATAGCCTCTTCAAGAAGGACTCGAGAACAATAACACATCATGTTGCATTGAAATTTATTAAGGAGATAGGCTAGAATTTAGGGGCATCTACCCATTTGTTTTTCTCAATGAAGAGAAACAAGTCATGTTATTGAAAGTTTGCATTTCAATGTCCACTTAGTGATTTGATCCTTCATCATTCCTCCTTTTCTGATTAATTGAATCGGGTCCTTGATTCGATTTGATCCTCTACTCCTTAGTCGCTTCCTACTAGTCTTGGCCTTAAAGCCTATGAACACATTTAGGTCTATAGATTACAATGATCAACAACTATTTTAAGAGCTTTGAAATTGATGTTCACACACCCGTCAATACATTTGTCAATGGCTAGTTCATTGTTCTTGAATTTGATGTCTTCAAGCACATCACCCCTTGGTCTTTCTTTAGCTTTCCTATTTTGCATCCTCCCAAAAGGAAGGTGACCCTTCGGCTTTGGGGGAGTGTCCTTTAAGTTGGTAGCCAAGAGTCCCTTGCAAGGGCACCTACCCTTTAGGGTCCTTTGATGGCCTTTTATCTTTGGCAGTCTCTCGTGGCTTTCCTACAGACTGTTTCTATGGACATTTTCCCTGGGCTTTTTCCCCAGACAATTTTTCGTGGACAAAAATTCCATAGAATTACTTCCCATGAATTTTTTTTTTAGAATTACTTCCCACAGACAAAAGTCCATAGAATTGATTTGTCTCTTTGGAAGTTTCTTTAGGCTTTCTGCCCGCAGCTTCTCCAAATTATTTTGGACTTTTTGTCTGAAGGAATTCCTTCAAACAAAAGTTTGAAAGAATTATGCCTATCTACCTTAAAAAAAATTCTAAAATAATTTACCTTAATTGTTTCCTTGAAAATAACCCTTTCGAAGCATGTTTTTGTTGACCAAGTGCCCTCCATAAGGGCACTTGTCCTTCGGGAGGATTCTTTGAACTTTTGCATTTAAACCGCTCCTTTAAACCAAGCTTTGAACCATGATTTGAACCAAGTTGATGAACCATTTGATGAATTGACTGAGTGAACCATTTGATTGAACCAAAGCATTGAACCACTTAGTTGAACCAAGCTGATGAACCAAGATTTGAACAAAATGGTTCAAGCTAATGAACATTTTAATTAAACCAAGCCTTTGAACCAAGCAGATGAACCAAAGCATTAAACTGAGTGGATGATCCAACTGAGTGAACCAAAGCATTGAGCCACTTGGTTGAACCCACATTTGAACCATTTGATTGAACCCACCTTTGAACCAAAAGACATTGAACTAACCATTGAACCAAGCTTTGGTTCAATAGTTCAAATGAAGCCTTGAACCGAAGCACTAAACCATTTGATTGAACCAAAGTGATAAACTTTTCCGATTGAACTTCACAGTTGTGTTGAGAGCTTTTGAACCTGTTGAACTAAATGCATTGAGTCTACTGATGATGCTTATCGATAGACATTTTTTATTTAACTAAGGTGCTGAACCAATCCCAAATATGACTGAGTGTTGGAAATTGATTCTTTTGATTGAACCTGCCTGTAGAAGCCTTTGAATTAGTAGAAATGAACCTGCTTGTAGAGTTTGTAGAAACCAAGTCCGTAGTTTTCTTTAACCTTGAAAGAGTCTATAGATTCAACCTGTGAATCCCATTGAACTTGGCCTATAGAATCCATAGATTCAAGCCTGTAGAGTCTGTAGATTTCTAAGAATTTTGAAAAATGAGGAATTTGAATGCCCAGGATAAATTTTGAAAAGGGAAGAGAAAATTTTGTTCTATAAGAGAAAAAAAGTTCAAATGTTGTCCTAAATATGAGTGATATTTTTGGGGGACAACAGCTGGTTCCAGTTGGGGAACTTCTATCAATTGCAAAAAGAATTAAAGGGAGTAGAATCTAGAATCTCCAGTGTCTTCATGTGTACCACTGGGCTATGGGGTCATGCTACCCAGAAATGAAAGCCATCAAAAAAGAAAACAAACAAAATAAAATAAAATTTAAAACTATACAAATACACTTATATACAGATGTAATGATCTGATACTTCAAGAGTTGAAGTGTTTTAGATGCTGCCCATTGCGAGGTAGAGAAAAGAGTGTGCCATCTTGATATTTTAGCAAAAATCTATTTTCACCAATGTGATGATGAATTATAAATGGGCCTCTCCAAAGGGAGTCAAACTTTCCATGCATCCCCTTTGGTTCTCTCCTTTTATCCCACAGTAGGACTTGATCCCCAATTTGAAAATCATAATTTTTTGGCCTTCTGGTTAAAAAGTTTCTTTACCAAACTTTGATGAGTAGCAATTATATCCACTACCATGGTTCTCTATTCCACTAGCTCAATTAGGTACATGATTCTTTTATCAAGAGAGCTTTCATATGTATGATCTTTAATTGGCTTTGCCAATTTCAAGGCTAGTAATTCTAAGGTGATTGGTATCTCAGCATTGATACCATCAAGAAGTTGAAAAGGAGACATACTAATTGCCCTCTTTGGTGTGATTCTATCTACCCATAGAGCATCAACCAATGCTTTATGCCACATTCTTTGATTGTCATTTTCTAGCTTCTTGATGATAGTTACCATGTTTTTATTGTTGGATTCAGCTTGTCCATTCCCTTGTAGAAAATAATCATAAGAGTGAGAGAGTATAATTCCATAATGGAAATAGAATTGTGTAATCTCCTGGGAGGTGAAACAAGCTACATTGTTAGTAATAATTTTGATTGGAACTCCAAACATGGAAATGATATTCTCTTTGAGGAAGTTGCATAAAATTTCTGAAGTAACATGCTTAGTTGGGATTACTTCTACCCACTTGGTGAAATAGTCAATTGATATAAGTACATAATCATGTCCAACACACGAAGATGGGTTTATAGTCCCAATAAAATCAATCCCCCATTGCTGGAAAGGTTCTTCTATGATCAATGGCTTGAGAGTCATAATAGCTAACTTGGGTCTTCTAACAAATTATTGACAAAGTTCATATTTCCTAACCCACTTATGTGCATCTTAGAAAAGAGTTGGCCAGTAATACCTAGCTCACAAAATCTTGTGAGTAGTCATAAGAGTAGAAAAATGTCCTCCACAGGCCATATTATGGAAATATTTCAAAAGCTAGCTTTGTTTCTCTTTGTCTACATAGCGAAGGAATAATCCATCTATGTTTCTCTTGTACAAGCCATTGTCACAAAAGATAAAATTGGTAGCTTTCGACTTGATAGTCCTCCTTTCTTTGTAAGACAAATGACTAGGGCATTCACCATAAGTAAAGAAATGAGCGATACTTGAATACCACTCATTGGTAGTGGAGACAAAAAGGACTATTGGAGTATCTTCCACTTCAACTTCTTCATGTTGTGTATCTTTTGGCTTGTTATAAGTAATTAATTAGCATAGGCCTTTACCCTTGACTAAATTTGTTAGCTTGATGTCTAGATCAAACTCTTAGATATTTGAAATCCAATTATCTCTTTTCGTGCCAAACTCCTGCTGAGTTAATATAGACTTGACTGTAGTGTTAGGAACTAAGGCAGTAGTGTGTAAATTTAGAATATAGAAGTGTAAATGTTTGACTACTTTCACCAATGCAGAAGCATGCCTCTCTAGATTTGAATACTTCATCTCATGGGTTTTGAGAGGGCAACTCATGAAAGAGATAGGAGATTCCATACCTTCCTTGTCCTATTGAACAATAATTGTTGAAAGAGTGTGTTCAGATGCATAGCTATATATGATGAAATCTTTGTTGTAATCTGGACAAACCAAGGTAGGGGCATGAGCAATGGCAGTCTTTATATCCTAAAATACTGACTTACCTTCTTTAGTCCAGTTGAAGATGGTCTTCCCTTTCATCATGTTCACAATGTGTCTAGTCTTCTCAGCAAATTTAGGGATGAACCTCCATAAGAAATTCACCTTTCTAAATAAAGAATGAACAACATTTTTGCTTGTAGGCAAATTAAGCTCCTGAATAGACTTGACTCTATCTAAGTAAATCTTTATGCCTTCTTTTGACACAATGTGTCCAAGGAGTTTCCCCTATGTTACTCCAAAAATAGACTTCTTGGGGTTCAAGGAAATACCATTCTAGTGGTAGCACTCTAGCACTTGTTGTAAGTGGCATACATGATCAGATCGACACTTTGAAAAGACAGTCAAGTCATCAAGGTATACCACTATGAATTTACAAATCTCATCTTTGAAAGCTAGATCCATTTCTCTCTGAAAGGTAACACCAGCATTTATCAAGCCAAAAGGAATTATTCTATATTCAAATGTACCCCAAGGTGTGGTGAATGTAGTCTTGTGTTGGTCTGCTTCACAAACTTCAACTTGATTATATCCTGAGAAGCCATCCAACATTGATAACATCTCTGAACCTGTCACTATTTGAAGCACTTGATCCATAATTGGCAAAGGATAATTATCTTTCAAAGATGCTTGATTTAGATTCTTGAAATCTACACAAATGTGAATTTTGCCATTCTTCTTCCTTATAGGCACTATGTTTGCAATCCATGTGGAATGATGGATTGGGAAGATGATTTTAGCATTTAACATTTTTTATTTCTCAAACAGGTTAGTACCTAATATTTTCAGATTGTACTACCTAGATTTTTGCTTTTAGGGCATTGAATCAGCCTTGAGAGGAATGTCATGGTAGATTTCATTAGGACTGAGAGACTTCAAGTCTTCATAAGAATATGCTAAGACATCCATGTATTGATAGTGCAAAGTGGTGAACTTGAATCTTTCTTTAGGGATGCAACACTTACCAATGTTAACCATCTTGGGATTTTCTTTAGTGGTCAGATTTACTTGATCAAATCCCTGAGAGAAACTTGATACTATTTGTTGTTGTTTGATGAATCTATCATGCTTGTCAAATAGCTTCTCAAGAGAAATTAGGCCTTTGGGAATTTTGTTTCCTTTCATCTATAAGAATTCTTCATTTATATTTGAACTAGATTCAGAGGTTGATTCAAACTTTTGAGGTTCTCTACCTTCAAAACGTAGTTGTTCAAAATTGTCTTTTCATTCTAGGAAGGCAAGGATTTGATGGTCATCATTTAATACTTGCCAATGATCAACATTGTCAGGAACAATTGGTCTATAAAGTAGCTCAATAGTATACCTATCTTTTTTTAAATTTGAATGAGGAACTAAGAGAGTTATTGAAACAACAAGTGCATCAGCTCTGTCATTAGACTCTCTGGGTATGGCAAAAATGTTGAAAGCATCAAAGCTTTCAATTTGGTCCCAAACCAAGTTGTGGTAGTGGCGTAATCTTTCATTCTTGGTTTGGTAAAGATTTATTACTTAACAAACCACTAATTCAACATCCCCTTTGGCATGAAGAAACTTGATGCCTTTTTCTTGAGTAGCCTTCATTCCAAGCAATAGAGATTTGTATTCAACTGTATTGTTAGTGTTGCTAAATTGTAATTTGTAAGATGAAGGAAATATATCTCCTTGATGAGATATCAACACAATCCCAGCTCCTGAACCAGTAGAGAAACAATTGCCATCAAATTCTATAAACCATATTTCATCTGATACTAATTTTTCTTTAGACTTTCCTTCATCAGAAATGGAGGGTCCTTCTTCATCTGTATTGCAACCTACTAGTTCTTTTGATATTCTAGTTGAACTAATTTTTGAGTTGGCACTTTCAAGAATTTTATCCAGTGTTTCATGCATTTCATCTATAGATAGAAAATAGTTACCCATACCTGCAAATTTAAAAAGAATTTGAGCTTCAGGGGCTGATGTTTGGGTGACCACATATTTTGCTTCCTTTTCAGGGAGCAACCTCTTCATTATGCCTTGGATAGGGATCCTTACCTCAGATATATCCATGCTTAGTTCTCCTCCCACATCCTTGTAGAAATTTTGTCCAAACAAAATGCCATAGGATGCTAGGACATCAGCCACCAAGACAGTCATCTTGATTCTCTTGTTTGGAAAGGCTGCAAATGCAAATTAGGCATCTTTGATTTGCCCCAGCAATGGTACTTGCTTGTTCTCCATGGAGAAACATCTCCCAAATGTCCTAGTCAATGTGAGACCAAGAGACTCAGCTACTTTATCAGGCATGACATTTTTAGATGCACCTGAGTCTATAATACAGTTACTCAGCTTGTGGCCATTAATTAATAGGGAAATATAGAAAGGTTCTATTTTTCTAGGAGCAACTGGGGGAGTAATGACAAGATTATTTGGAATAGGTGTGTTCTTTAGAGAATCAGGAGTTACCTTTTTAGCTTTTTGTCTTGTAGGGATAGTTTAGTTCTTGACACATTGGATCAGCTTATCCAATTGATCAAGATTGGACTACAAATATTCAAACTCAGACATTGGTATTTTTGTTTTTTTAACATGATTGATTATGTCAAATGGCTAAATTGAGCTAGGTATAGAGGAAGGTATTTCAACTTTTTGGGTTTGAGGAGGGATGGGAGGAGGGCTAGTTTGTGAAATTGAAATAGAAGATGAAGGTGAAATTGATGTATTTGCCTTTTGGGTGATTACCAGATTCTTTGACTGAAAAGGCATAGTGGTTCCATGCTTAGCAATTATGACTACTGGTTGAGGTTGCTCTTCTGTCTTCCCTTTATCAGCTTGCTAGACTGATTGGTTCTTTGACCTGGTAAACACTACATATGATCCATCAAAAGCTTCTCTTTAGCTTTCAGGTTCATCTTGGCAGTTTAGGAAACCAATGTGGGAGTCACTAGCTTATTCTTCTTGATTTTCTATAAGGATATCAGCATCATTTTCTTGATTCAATTTAGGCTAGAAAGAGAACTTTGATTCTGCTTCAAGATATCCCTTTACTAAATTAGTTAGAGGAGCTTCCAAGGCAAGTTTCCCTTGTGGGGGAGGAAGGTGATTCTATTGCCCTTGATTCTTGGTAGCATTTCCCTAATATGACTGATTTGGGAATGTCCTTCTATATGAAGAAGCAAAATACATTCCTTGAGCCATTTGTTTTTTCAAAGCAAACAACTCATTTGCCAATTCCTACACCATTAGATCTGTGGTGCTTGTAGATGAATATTTAAAAGATAATGAATCTTTATTTATATTTAGATCTCTTATTATCTTCCCCACTAAGATGAGATCATCTTCTACCTCAGTGGCCAAATGTTGAGCTGTAGCAAGATCTCTTTGACCAACACGTCTCAAGAGAAAACTTATTTCAGGTAACTGAGAATTAATGAAGAAGCATTTGAGATTCTCAGCTATAGGTCGAGCAATTACAGGAATTATGTTCCTCAATTTATCAAATTTGGCTATGAAGTCCCTCATTGGTTCATGAGGCTCTTTCTTCATCTGTGTAAGTTGAGCCAAAAGTGCATGTGAATCTTCTGCAGGTTTGAATCTAGCTTCAAACTTAGCTTTGAGGGTATTCTAATTAGTTACTGACTGAGCTTGTAGATGATAAAACTAATCTATAGTATCACCTTGTAGTGTCTCCACAAAAATCTTGACTGCTACATCTACAAATTCTACTCTGATTACTCCACAAGCTATGCTGAAGGCTACAATGTGTTCATTAGGATGAACATTCCCATCACCATAGAATTTAGGGAAATTCTTCCTTGAACTATGTGGAATCTCATGTAGAGGTGGAGTAATATTGAGAGGACCAAAATAATTACCCCAGGGGCCTTGAACTACCATTGTAGGATTATGAAAAGGAGGAATACCAAATCTTAGAGGGGTAATTATTGGCAAAGCTTTATCAATAGTAGAAGTAGATACTTCATCTGGCAATGGAGATCTGACCTTAGTAGGAGGAAAGCTCTTAATTCATTAGAGATGAGATGGTGAAGGAAATATATCAAAATCTCTTTATTGTACCAACTTGAGTATAGGGTTAATGATACCTTTAGCCCTTTGGCTTCGTGTATTCCTTGAATCTACCAGATTGTGAAACAAAAATGGGAAAAGAATTGACCTTGCTTCAGTTTGCAACTTGAGGCTTTAATCTGTGCATTCTTTCTCAGCTAGTGTGGAGGTGAATGGATAGATTATAAATGGATAATGGATATTATATCCCTAGTAGAGTCACCAGAAATTATTGATTGAATATTTTGTCAATCAGCATATTGATAAACAAAATAGGTCTGATAAGCCAAAGTAAGAAGATTAGTCATCCAAATGTGTAGGTTTACCACATCAAAAGGAAACTGATCTCTCCTCTCATCAAGGGGAGGTTCACTATAAATATGCTATATATATAAATAGAAAATAATACTCAAGTGTAGGACAAACCATCCATCTCTCTTTCTTTAGAGACGATGCATGCAAATCAAAGGAAAAATAAAGGAAAATGACAGACAACACTCCTCTTCTTTCAAAAGTACTATTTATCAAACCAAAAGAATACTCCTAGTAGTAAATGCAAAATGTAACTAGGGATATAGTAACTAAAAATTTGAGATGCAGCACAAAGACTCCACCTGAATTGCTCAAGAGTGAGATATGAAGGACAATGAGGGCAAAAAGTCATCCCAAGGTCCTTTACATAGAAATGAAAAGAAAACACACTAAAAGGCAATTATGGGGGCACAAAGTCTCTCCACAGTTGACTTCAAGACACCTTCTTGACTATTGTCACTAATTCTTCTTATTGAATTAAAGGAACAAAAGATATATTAAGGAAAAAGACATACGAATAGTTTCCTCAACAACAAAGATATCACAACACAAAGTCTAAAAAATCACTTGCTTTCTTAATCCAATAACAAAATATGATCAACGATCTGAGGTCAATGTCTTAGTAATGCCTTTCAATTTGGGTAGAGTTTCATTCTAATTGTCAAAAAGAGATATGTTTACAATGAAAGAGAGTCCCTTATATAGCCTCTTCAAGAAGGACTCAGGAACATTAACACATCATGTTGCATTGAAATTTGTTAAGAAAATAGGCTAGAATTAAGGGGCATCTACCCATTTGTTTTTCTCAATGCAGAGAAATAAGTCACACTATTGAAAGTTTGCATCTTTCAATGTCCACCTCAAGATCTGATCCTTCATCATTCCTCCTTTTTTGATTAATTGAATCGAGTCCTTGATTCAATTTAATGCTCTGTGCCTTAGTCGCTTCTTATTGGTCTTGGCCTTAAAGCTTGTGAATGCATTCAGGTCTATAGATTACAAGGATCAATGGCTATTTTATGAGCTTTGAAATTGACATTCATGCACCCGTCAATATGTTTTCAATAACTAGTTTGTTGTTCTTGAATTTGACGTCTTCAGGCGCATCACCGCTTGGTCTATCTTTAGCTTTTGTATTTTGCATCCTCCTGAAGGGAAGGTGACCCTTCAGCTTTAGGGGAGTGTCCTTTAAGTTGGCAGCCAAAAGTCCCCCATAAGGGCACCTACCCTTTGGGGTCTTTCGGTGGCCTTTTATCTTTGGCAGTCTCTCGTGGCTTTCCTATGAACTATTTTCACAGACATTTTCCTCGCACTTTTCCCTAGGCTTTTTCCCCAGACAATTTCTTGTGGAAAAAAAGTCTTTAGAATTACTTCCCACAAACAAAAAGTCTACAAAATTACTTCCCATGGATAGATGTCCATAGAATTGATTTGTCTCTTTGGAAATTTCTTCACACTTTCTACCCGCAACTTCTCCAAATTCTTTCAAACTTTTTGTCTGAAGGAATTCCTTCAGAAAAAAGTTTGAAAGAATTATGCCTTTGTTTGCCTTAAACAAAATTTTGAAATAATTTACCTTAATTGTTTCCTTGAAAATAACCCTTTTGAAGGGTGTTTTTGTTGATCAAGTGCCCTCTGCAAGGGCACTTGTCCTTCAGGAGGCTTCTTTGAACTTTTGTATTTGAACCACTCCTTTGAACCAAGCTTTGAACCACGCTTTAAACCAAGTCAATGAACCATTTGATGAACCAACTGAGTGAACCATTTGACTGAACCAAAGCATAGAACCACTTGGTTGAACCAAATGTTGAACCAAGCTGATGAACCAAGATTTGAACAAAATGGTTCAAGCTAATTAACCTTTTAATTGAACCAAGCCTTTGAACCAAGCGGATGAACCAAAGCATTGAACTAAGTGGATGAACAAACTGAGTGAACCAAAGCATTGAATCACTTGGTTGAGCCCACCTTTGAACCAAAATATGTTGAACAAACTATTGAACCAAGCTTTGGTTCAACGGTTCAAACAAAGCCTTGAACCGAAGAATTGAACCATTTGATTGAACCAAAGTGATGAACTTTGCCGATTGAACTTTGCAATTGTGTTGAGAGCTTTTGAACTTGTTAAACCAAATGCATTAAACCTGTTGTTGATGTTTGTCGATGGATAATTTTTATTAAACCAAGGCACTGAACCAATCCCAAAAATTACTAAGTGTTGGAAACTAATTCTTTTGATTGAACCCACCTATAGAAGCCTTTGAGCTAGTATAAATGAACATGCTTGCAGAGTTCGTAAAAACCAAGTCTGTAGTTTTCTTTAACCTTGAAAGAGTCTATAGATTCAACCTATGAAGCCTATTGAACTTGGCCTGTAGAGTCTGTAGATTTTTGAGAAGCTTGAAAAATGAGGAATTTGAATGCCCAGGACAAATTTTGAAAAGGGAAGAGACAATTTTGGTCTATAGGAGCAAAAAAGTTCAAATGTTGTCCCAAAAATGAGTGATATTTTTGGGGACAACAAATATGATTATTACTTGTTTAAGGGATAATAAAAATTAATAAAATAAAATATGAGTAACATCTATAATTTACAATTATTTTATTTCCTGTACACCTAAGCAATGGTTATTCCCAATCTCACATCCAAGCAAGTTTAAAAAAAACACATAGAAGAGGAGTGATCAAATTAATATTTGTCAGGGCTATGGATTCCTAGTTGGTAGTACGTCTATTGGGGATATGGATGCCTAAATGCTAGTATAGTAATTTTCAACTTCTCATACACATACTTCAAAGTTAAAATAAAGTAAAATAGGAAGAAGATTCAAAGAGATTTCATTTTTTCTTAATTATTGTAAAAACTCTTCTAACAAGGGGAAATAAATTTCACATAATCCCACAAGATTTAAGTTTCATAAGGATTAGTATGTTACATGACCAAGTGGAATTCTCTTTTAGTTATGTGTTTTCTTTTAGAGTTTGGAGTTTTTCATGATGATCAAACCAAAAAAATTGGGTGCTTAAATATTCACGAGTATTCCCCCATTGAGTCATCATTCATTGTTACCAACATAACCCATTTTAGTAATTATCACATAGGGACCAATTTCCCCTAAAAAATACTTCATTTTTTCCTTATCAAAATAGAAATTGACCTTTAAGATGTTTCATACTTAACCCTAAAATGATTTAGTCAACTTATATTTTCACAAATTTTGGCTTAAGATCATAATTTAGCTTCAATTTGGTTTTGGTCTTTATTTCTAAATTATTTACCTAACCAAACTAATGAATTATTCATTAAGATTGTTTATTTTATAGGATAGCTAGTTAGTAGTAATTTTCATATCATTCATCCAAGTTTTGTGAACTATCAATTACTATTTGAGATATTAGATCATTAGGTTTTGATATGTGTGTTATGACTTCAATTCATTTAAAAAGACTTGATATTACAAGTTAAAAACTATAGTGACTACCCAACTAAGTGATATTATGCCAAGTGTCACAATCTCATTTGATTGCACATTTCTAGTATAAAACAAAGTTATGAATTGAAACCACCACCTGACTCAGTAAGATCATGTCATATGTATTCATCTCATTACATCATGCCTCTCAAGCCAAAAATATAGATCACAAGAACCAAAAATCACCCAACTAAGTGAGATAATTCCAAGTGTCATAATATCACTTGATCACCATATTTGAGACAAACCAATAAAGTCATGAAACAACCAATTAAGTGAAATCATACCATGTGTTGATATATTATTGCATAGAAGTTAACATATGAAATGTGTAATATTATTAAGTGATTCAATGATAGAGGGGCATGTGGACACTTTTATATAGTAAGCTACCACATACCATAATTTTATTTGTCCACTTGAACATTTTCATAGACCAGTTACCACATGTCTTCATCTCATGGCCCCATATATTGAATATACCCAAGGATGTGGCAACATGAGAAAATAAAGTGATTAAATCAAAAAAGGCTATGTGTTTCACAAATATATATGTATAAAATGAAAAAGGCCATATATTAGTGATAAAGTAACATGTGTGAAAGGGGAAAAGTATATAAGATGACTAATCAATTAAAGATAGTAAAAATGTGCCACATCTCAAGTAAACTCGTGAAAGCTAATGTCATCAAATCAAATATAATATTGATGGATGGGTAACAATGACCATTATTATAATTATCATGCATGGAGGATTTAAGATATGAATTCATAATATAAGTAAATTGACTATATACATCTTCCCTAAGTCAAATCAGATTACATTTACCAACTACTAGTTTTGAATTGTTACCTAAATCTTGATAGTGAACCAAAAACATTAAAATAGAATGTTTGATGTAGAAATCAAATTTTTTCAATAATGGAGGTGCAAACCAATGAACCCACTCCTTTAATATTATGATTTATAACTAAGTAAGAATATAATGATATAGAATTTGATAAGATTACATTACTTAGAGATTTAAAACATTACACAAAAATTTGCATGGAATTCAAAGCTACCCACCCTTACAAAGATGAAGTTAACTTATTTGTGGATCATAAGGAGTACATAGATGAATTTTTGGTGATCAAGGTAGTTTAAATCCATAAGGAAAAAAATAAACTACAGGTATTTCCTTATGACAACCTAGTTTTTAATTTTTTCATTGTAGGCACCTGTAAGAGGGACATTTTTCAAAAAAATATTGACCTACCTATTGTTTATGTAGTGGGATTAGATTTTGAAAATTTATATAGAATACTACCATAAACCATGTCATACAATAAGATAGTAGTTAATTACTAGTTCAAAAATAAAACCATTAGAAACACTATATTAAAATGGGACCAAAACCCAAATATATTTGTTATGAAAAAGATATTGATTTCCCATTGTAAACATGGTGTTAGAATTGCTATGACATTGTTAAATGAACTACATGGGGATTCATCAATCACTCATGTGTTTTAGGTATGTGTTATGTTGTTTCTTATAATTTTGGAGGGAAAAATCATTCCCCATTTAGGATAGATTATAATCTTAAATATAAAATCCTAGAGAGAAAACATTCATGACCAAGTGGATGTTCATTTTTACATGTTTTCCTACCTAGTGGATGCTATTTGTGGAACTATTAAAGTGGCTAATGTTCTACCTTAGGATTAAAAAGAGTCAAAGATAATATGTGATGATTTTTACCATGTTCACATACACAAATACATGGATTACATGTAGATAACTTGAGACAATTTATACCCAATGGTTTACAAAGCTATCAATGGGAAACTTATGCCTAGATTATTAGACTAGATCAAAAAATCACTCAAGACATAGGGATATTAGTGGTTATCTTCAGATCACACTATCATTAAAGTTGAAGGCACATTGGTAGGCCACTTATTTATATAAATACTTTTACATTAAAAATTAGTTGAGAAAGAGATAACTTACCATCTATCTAATAGCATGGATTACAATTTAAAAAATTCAATATTAGTCAAGTACCATAAGACACCTATCGTCATTGGGAGACAATAGTTTTATAACTAGGAGCAGTTGAGTAAAACTTGAAAACACTAAGGATCATTTAATTTTGGACTGGTTAACCTAAAATAATAGGATCCTAGGAAAATTATAAGACAAATAATAGATAAATTGTCTAGGTAGTTTAGGCAAGACTATGACCACCTATAATATCAGCATGCCTTAGTATTCCTCAACCTTGATAATGATTCAAAAATCTATACAAGAATGAAAAATGTCGAAATGTCTATGAGGATTTCCCAAATAATTAAGTATGACCCAACCATATTAACAAATAATGTTATCATAGTATAACAAGAAGAAATAATTTTGAGAAAGTTGGACAAGCATCAAAATAAATCGAAGAATACACTAACAAGTAATTAAGGTCAAGAATCCTTAATAATTTCCCAAAGACATAAGAAATCAATAAAATTTTTATATAAACATGGGAACCTCCAAATCTCATAGTTCATTCAATCTACCTATTTTATTTTATTTTCAATTCAAGCTCTAATAATAAGTTATTTCTCTTCTCCTCTTTTCTTATGGGTGACCACCACTCCTTTAGTTGTATCTTTTATAAGAATATCTCTCTATTATTCCCTAAAAAAATTATTTGATACACAAATATAGGATGCATGGGAATCCTCAAATGAAAATAAATAAGATAAAGGTCTAGAGATAATCTATGGTGGGAATATAGGGCTAGACACACCATTAGACATATTTGATATGGTTCCCTTATAGATTAATTTTGTGACTACAATTTCTACTCCTATTCTTGAGATGTTAAATATGGATTAGGTGAAGTATAGAATTTAATTGCAACATCAAATACTATAGTGGCGTCTATAAATATTTTAGTTACCCTAGTTACGGTAACATTAAAAGCCTTTTCAAAAAGGTTGAAGCAAGTCACTATATCCCTTGACTATATAGTGGTTCCTATAACTACCATAACTCCTATGGATTCATATAGAATGAAAAATACTACAATTTTGTTTTCTTTTACTAACATTGTCTCTACCACTAGTTTTATGTTTGTTGTGTATTTTTCTATTGACCAATTATTGAAGAGTCAAACCTAGGCTAACATTACATAGACAAAGCTCATCCCTCACCTAATTAAGGAACTAAAATGACCACTTTATATTTTTATGACCTTGTGTCATAGACTATTTTTACCACATAACCCTTGAAATCTCACCTCCTCACCCAATTGGGTTTTACCATTACTCACAAATAGATTCCATAATTTTTTTAGTTGAATAGTATCCTAATTTCACTAAATATGTCATTAGAACACCCCTTTAGAAAAATATCTCTATTGAAAGGTTTATCATTCCACCTTTCTCTTAATTACCTATACCTCCCTACTCCACTTCTTCATTCCGTTCCATTGGTTGACCTTAAATAATAGGATCCTAGGAAAATTATAAGACAAATAATAGATAAACTATCTAGGTAGTTCAGGAAAGACTATGACCACCTATAATATCAGCATGCCTTAATATTCCTCAACCTTGATAATGATTCAGAAATCTATACAAGAATGAAAAATGTCCAAATGTCTATGAGGATTTCCTAAATAATTAAGTATGACCCAACCATATTAACAAATAATTTTATCATAGTATAACAAGAACAAAATAATTTTGAGAAAGTTGGATAAGAATCATAATAAATAAAAGAATACACTAACAAGTAATTAAGGTCAAGAATCCTTATTAATTTCCCAAAGACATGGGAAGTCAATAAAAATTTTATATAAACATGGGAACCTCCAAATCTCATAGTTCATTCACTCTACCTATTTTATTTTATTTTCAATTCAAGCTCTAATAATAAGTTATTTCTCTTCTCCTCTTCTCTCATGGTTGACTGCCACTCCTTTAGTTGTAACTTTTGTAAGAATATCTCTCTATTATTCCCTAAAAAGTTTATTTGATACACAAATATAGGATGCATGGGAATCCACAAATGAAAATAAATAAGATAAAGGTCTAGAGATAATCTATGGTGGGAATCTAGGGCTAGACACACCATTAGACATATTTGAGATGGTTCCCTTATAGATTAATTTTGTGACTACAAGTTCTACTCCTCCCTATACTGAAGATGTTAAATATGGATAAGGTGAAGTATAGAATTTAACTACGATATCAAATACTATAGTGGCTTCTGTAAATACTTTAGTTAGCCCAGTTGCGGTAACATTAAAATCCTATTCACAAAGGTTGAATCAAGTCACTATATCCCTTGCCTATATAGTGGTTCCTCTAACTACCATAACTCCTATGGATTCATATAGAATGAAAAAGACTACAATTTTATTTTATTTTACTAACATTGTCTCTACCACTAGTTTTATGTTTGTTGTGTATTTTTCTATTGACCAATTCTTGAAGAGTTGAACCTAGGCTGACATTAAAAATACAAACCTCATCCCTCACCTAATTGAGGAACTAACATGACCACTTTATATTTTTTTGACCTTGTGTCATAGACTATTTTTACCACATAACTCTTGAAATCTCACCTCCTCACCCAATTGGGTTTTTCCATTACTCACAAATAGATTCCATAATTGTTTTAGTTGAATAGTATCATGATCTCACTAAATATGTCTTTAGAACACCCCTTTAGACAAATATATCTGAGGAAAGGTTTATCATTCCACCTTTATCTTAATTACCTATACCTCCCTACTCCACTTCTTCATTCCCTTCCATCCTCATGAAACCTCCACAAAGTAATACATTTTTCTCTACCCTCATGGCACCTCCATCAGTCACTTTAACCAATCCCTCTTAAGTATCTCCCCAATTTATCCTTATGAATCTTGCATTCATACAAAATATATAATTAGATTAGTCAGTTAGGCAAGATTTAGTGATCACTAATGATCTCAAATTAACTATATAATTTGATGCAACATAATACAATCTTAAAAGAGAAAGATGGAGGAATGTTACTACTAATGAAAAACCTAAAATGTTTGTGAGAGAGGAATAATTATTCTCCCTAACAAAAAATAAGAAAATCAAGCTTGGGGATGAAGATGAAATACAAGAATAACCCATATACATGGTAGATTCTACTTGAGTATTGAATAAGACATTTTGTGGTATCTAATAGACAAAAAAGGGACTAGAGGCATATACTAGAATATAACCTCAAAAGGATATATTAGAAAATGTACATAGTTTGGATAAAACCCTATATGACATAATATGCTTTATCCCACAAACTAGGGTAGAATCACAACCACAATGGAAGAATATGGAGAATTTTTATGTGACATCAAATAATTTGGATTCCAAATTATATTTTATTAAAAATTTAATGAGTTAAAAGTAATAACAACATCTTAGTTTGTTATTACTCCCTAATATTTATTTGGCTCAAATTTTTATGATAGGTGAGATAACTTATCTCACGGAATGACACAAATATATGCAAGATATAGTTGAGTTGTTGACTATCTAAGAATAAAAATCTATCTAGATTCTTGGTGATATTTGAACTAATGGTATATATATGCCACAAGGACAATTAGTCACCAAACATTATTTTAATATATTGGTTATAATTATTACCAATGGTTTAAAAATAGAGGTCAAGAGCATAATTTTTGGGAGCACTACCTAGGTAATTAAGTTGATTATCTTCACTAAAGATAAGGTGGCATAATCCAAATATTTAATTACTTCTTTCAAGGAATTGATGAAGTTACAAAATAAGTTGATGGATAAAATTATGATATTTTTTATTTGATAGGTGAAACTCAAGTTTTATCAAGATTTGAAAACCATAGTTCATCATAAAATAAGTAAATATGAAACAAAAAATAATCAGGCCTACATAGCCTACCAGATACAAAGAGTCTGCAAAGTTTTAGTAAACTAGAACCAAAAAATAAAATAGAATAAAAAGACACCTATTATATTTGCTCAAATTGGCTCTCTTTCTTGCTACCATCTTATATTTTTATTTTCATTTCCACTTATCATACCTATATTTTGGGTTCCATTTTTCTTTCATTTTTAGTTGAGACTATGTGCATCTCCACCATCACTTTTCCTTTCTTGGTATTGGAGCTCCTCGAGGTGATTGTGAAAATTTCTCTCTTTTTTGTTTAGGGTTCCCTCTAGATTTCATTGACTTCCTTCCACCATTTTTGGGTCCCCCATCCCTTCCCTCATCTCATCCACTTCATTCTTTAAATTATTCTATTGTTCTATTAGCAATACTAGGTGCCTACCCATTTTCTATAGATTATCATGGAAATATGCCAAATTCTACTTGTATCCATCTGGAAGCTAAGTAGAATCATCATCCCTCTTCTATAATTCTATTTATTTTAATTTGAAGATTTCAAATTTGAGTTTTTCTATACCCCAAGGAAACTAGATGCTTATGTTAAACTTCTTTCCTACACTCATATTTAGGGGAGAAGAATATTAAGATTTCATTTTATCCTTCTTCCTGACCTCCTCTAGGTGAATAGGGTTTGGGGAAGGAGATGCTTCATCTTTTCTACCCCCAGATATTTTTTCCTTATTATATTTCTTATATTTACTTTTATCTACAATATTTATTTCTTGGTTCCTTATGTGTTTCATTCTTTAGGTGAGTAGGAGAATTAGTTTTGGATGGATTATATCTACAAAGGGTTTTTCCTAGATGGATAAGACTGAAGACTCTAATGACATGAGGAGATAATATGGTAAACTAATTTGAATCCCTTTAAAATAGTTTAGAAATAAGCAAATTTTCAAAAATATATGATTTAATTTTCCTTCTAAAGTCAAGTAGTGCATTACTTGTAATTAGATATACAACCATCTCCTCAAAAAATTAGTACTAGGATATCCCTTTTTATCCATTTGAAATACATTTGTCTTGAAGAAATCTTGAATGAAATCCTATTTCTACCTCTTCTTTGAAACCCTTAGTTCCCTCATAAGACATATCCATGATGTCCCTTGTTAAATATTTCATGACTTCTACTTTTAATCCCTTGAAGATAATATGACATTGTTACTAGCCCACCACAAAGTCCCTAGCCAACATTTTGTCATGCCTTTAAATTTGGAGCATGAAATATTTGAGTCCACCCTTTCATAAATTTATCCAAAATTTTCAATTTTCTTAGACTTATGTATATTAAACGGGTTCATAGTGGTCCCAATCTCCTCCCATGTTGTGGATCTTATTTTCGCTTAATTCTATTATTTTATTTTATCCAAAAACCATTGCTAGGAACATTTTTGACATGATTTTATTAATAGTTGGATTTGAATTTAGAATTTTAATTATCACATAAAGTGTGTTTTAATATTTATTGAAGCATGATTTTATTCCTCATGTGCATTCCTGTTGTAAGCTTGAGGTGATTGAAAGTGTAAATCATTATTGATCAAGGGATATATACATGATGGGATGTTGAGGGCTCTGATCCAAGTGTAGAATTATGTGTTGAGTATTCACGTATTTTAAAGTGTATCATCCACCATGTTACCCTCTCTATAGATGTGTGATTTTAAACACTCAATTGAGTGAAGGAAATAGCATCAAAAATTATATAAATAATAGTGTAGTAAGTTTTTACCTATCTTAACAGGGAATTAAGGATGTTAATTGAATCCCCTTCTATAATTAGTTTAGGAATGTTAAGCTAGACAACTAGATAAATGCTCTATCAATAAAATTTAGCCTTGGCAACATGTTTGAATTAAATACCCATTAGCCCCATATAGGAAGCAAATTCAGTCCCTAACTCATCCCTAATGACTCCTCCACCCCTACCTTTCTAGGATTTCCTTTAGATGCTTTATCAAATATTATCTTTAACCACCACATAGAGGGGACTTCCCATTTCATGAGACTTATGTCTTAAGTAGGCATGGTGGGAGGGGAAAAGAGATTCCACTTGTTAAGTATAACCTACTCATCCTTATAATCCCCTAGCATGTTATTAGGTGTTATCACCCACCGATTCTCTATAGTATCTTATTAGATCCTATGGAAGGATTTCAAATTTTTATAACATTTAGAGTCAAATATATGGGTATTCTTTTCAGACCAAATAAGCCATAAAATGTGGGGTAGGGATAGTGACTAAAGAAATACTAGAGAGGTGAGCTTATAATAAGGTTTCCATTGGATGACGAGGTCTAATATTGAGTTGGGCTTGACCCAAGATAATTTGAATAGATGAAGGAGGAGGTTCTAGATAGAAGACCCAAATATACAATCAAAGAGTAAATGGCTCACTAATTCTAGTGTTGATTTTTAAAGAGGACACCAATTGGGGATCATCATCCCTCATTTTTCCAAGTTGTTTATTTTAATAATTTTGTTGTGTGCCATGATCCATAAAAAAATATTGACCTTAGGGGTTAGGTGTTTAATACATATGTTTTTATAGTAGGTCTGATCCTCACACTGATTTAGATTGGCAAAGAAACCTAATTTCACAATATACTCTATGTTGTATTTTGTAGGCCAAAGTAGTGAATCATCCTTTGGGAAAATATCTATATTGATTTGTTTAATTTAGAAATTGAGGTTGGTAATCAACCAAGTAATTTCCATGTTATTGGTCATAGTAAGCATAATTATCCACTCTTTTCTTCCTTAAGAGAGGGACCAACAATCCTTCACCTTAAGGCTTATAGAGGTTTTACAGGTCTCCATAAGTATTTTACATGGTGAGAGGAATCTAAGCGAGAGGGAGAAAGCCAAGGGTCCTCCCATAAGTCCACCTTTTCTCCATTTTTGACTTACCAGCTACTTCCCTTATTTAATAGAGATTTAGATCTTGAGATATATTTCTAGAAGCAAAACCATCTTTGGGGACCTCTTCCTTGATAATAGTATATTCCTTCTAATCCTATAGATATTTATATTTAATCATCTTGGTCTAGTGATTTTATTCTTTCATAAATTTCCACCCAAATTTAGCAGTCAGATCTTGATTCATACTTTTGATTCTTCTAATCCCAAGACCTCCAAGGGCCTTTAGAAGGCAAACTTTTCCCATGTAACTAATGGGAATATAAATATGTCTTCCATGACCCTCCATAAGAAATTTTTGTATTTTTTTAATTATCTTTGTAATATGATTTGGGATTCTAAACAGGGTCAAGAAGTAGACAGGGATAATTTTTAAGGAGATTTTAAGGATTTGAAGCTTGTTCTCTTCTGATATGAGGGTACCTTTACATCCCACCAAATTTTTATGAATTATTTCTACAAAGGGATTCCATAATTTCATTTTCATTTTAACTTAAAATAATGGTATGCTGAGGTAGTTTGAGGAAAGCTTACTGATTTTGCTTCTAATGATGTCTACCAATATTTTTTGAAGGGAAGGAGAAGTGTTTAGGAAGAAAGTGATGTTTTTTTGAAATTTATGCATTAGCCTAAATATATTTCATAGTTAACTAAGATACTTTTTGACTTTATAAGTCACCCCCTGATCAGTGTAAGTCTTCCCAAGGCTTACAAAGAGTGAATGCATCTATGAAGTCCCAAGCACTCCAAGCATAAAGTGCATAGGTGCTTCTTGCCTGCACTTGAGCCTAAGATAGAAGAACAAGTATGTGTAGTAGTATAATGATGACTCAATCCTACATAAATATTTCAATATACACCTACATGTGGGATTTTATGGTGTATAGGTCAAAAGGAACATAGGTCTAAGGACACAAGGCCCAAAGTTCCAAATTTCTAAGTAGTGGAAGCCTATAAGGAGTGATCACAAATTAGGAGGGATGTGACAAAGACCTTCAATATTTGTGCAAAATATTATTCAAAGGTCCTCCCTCACTTATCTAATGAAGTTTCATGCCCATGCATAATATCTTACATCTACATCATATCACTATGAAGGTGCACAATCTAAAGTTACATATTGCCTTAGCCCCAAACATAATTCCAAGTGACCCTCATGTGCACATTAGACTATGAAGTTATCAATTTCACTAAGGGTAAGTATCATCTCTCCATGTGGTGACCTAGTACACATATAAGGCTATTACCTTTACCAATAGAGTTCTAGGTAGCACTATTGATTCACAAGGAAATAAGGGGACCCACTAAATAGTTATAGTAAAACATAGTGCCCATGTGTCACAACCTCACTATTTTTGCCTAAAATTCTAAGGAGATTAATTTTAGATCCCATTAAAGTGATGCATATCTCTCTTGTAGTACCACACTCAATATTGATAAAAAATCTCCACATGCTAAGTGGAAATTAGATGTAAAGAACATTATTAGAGGTAGTTAAGAGGGGATTGAGGCATGGTCAGATTAATTAAATGTAGAAGTATCTACTTGGCATTAGGACTTGATTACATGCCACCCTCTGACCCTATTAGATAAATCTTCCATCTTTCTAGGCACATGTGTGTCCAAAAGAAGTCTTGCCATAATCCCTAGATCTAATTAACCTACCAGAATTCAAAATTAATAGTGCATTGTTGCAAGAGAATTAAACTATACATCTACCACCCAAGTGGCACACTAATTGTAAAATAGGCTTGTTCTCTATAAAAGCTTGGTTCTTCACTTTTAAAAACATTGACACATTTTAACAACCTCATATTGTTAAAATTTGCCCTCCATAAACACTTCTATTGGCTAAATCTTACAAATTAATGAGAATTAATTTCACATTCTTGTGTTATTTTGATGATCTATGTGATACTTTCATTTTTTGATCCTTGACTATGGATTAACTATGCCCCTCTCAATGTTGTTCATTCCCAAAACCTTTACATTAAACTTGAAACTCACATGTAGATTACATCTTGTGTATACCTAGGTCTATGTTGATGTTATCTATGGACTATTTATCATCCCTCTTAGTGTTATGCTACATTCTCATGTCTCTATATTAAATACTTATGCATTTAGAGTGGCTTGGTATAAACTATGTGATATTATCTTAATCTCAAGAGTTTTTATTTTATTTATGGTAGTAAGAGTGCTCGCTCTATTATGGGCATATCAACTCTTTATGTTTTATAATTTATTATCTTCTACCTCCCTTTTCCTCAAATATATTAGGTTTAGACTAGCATTAGATTTAACTTTCCAGTCTTTAGGCATGTGCACTAGTCTTAGACTAGGTGCACTTAGAATTTAAAAAATCTAGCCTACTCCAGAGGCTTGTCCTAAGGATCACAAGGGTCCCATGCCTTGGGGACATTCCCATCATTATGATGAGACAAATGATGTCCATGCATGAATCTAAGCAATAATACTTCCACACTTAGTGCCTCAAACTCTCACACCCTATGCAAGTCCTTCACGTTTAGTGCCTAAAAGCTAAAAACTCCTCTGTGTCATAGAGCATCCATAAGTGCAGATTTTTAACGAAATTTTTTTTGGCACACCTAATGGGACCAAGTTTGAAGAAAATCTAAGTAATTAGTTCTACCCTTAGCTATCAATTATTGAAGACACTCGATAGAGTACCTACTAACTCTAATTTTCCAAATCTACTAGTTTGAGCAATTTGAGTGCTTGATAGTATGTCTTTCCACCCTCCATTCCATCAAAATGATGCATTTACACCTTTTAGTTTCTAAAATGAAGCTTATACAAGAACCTATGAACTTATCCTATTTCAGATACCTTTCCCCTAATCAACATTATTATCCTCTTAGTCCACCTCAGAAGAGCATCAATGACATACACCTTGATTTCCAAAGGTAGATGAGGGGAATTGAAAGAGAGTATGATTATGGTAGGTAATAAGAGGAGCTTCCTCATCAAGATTCCACTCACTAATGGGAGATGATGGAGAAGTGTAGATTTGAAGAGGAATTCTTAGCTAGATAGATCATAGTCAAAGAAGAGTAGATGTATATGATACTTGTATAAATGCAAAGAATTGAATCGTAGTTGATCACCTCTACTCCTTCCTTTTTTAGCTTCAAACAGACTTCCCCTATGCCTCCAATTAAATACCTTACTTTCAAAGTACCAAGATTTATAAAGACTACAACTATGCCAATTTAAGATCCCACCCTCCCTCAAGATCCTCAAGTGCAACCATGACAGCCTCCTTAGACCATGCATCCTAACTTCATGATACCCAACCTTATAAAATCCCCTTCTTTTGTTCCAATTAAAACCCCTTCCCTTCTCACTATCTCCATTTTCAAAGGAGGGCTAATTGTATTGAAGGAAAGTGAAGACCATTTAGATGAAGAATATGATACTTCAAGTGAGTACAATGAAGGAATAATTATTGATATCCCTCTTTGCACCACAAAGTCAGAAATATCATATCTAATATAGAAGGATGATGAATAAAATCAACCTACATAGTAGGGGAGTATGGAAGAGTGAGATGACGAAGCACTCTCCTAGATAGATGAGCTTCCATTTAATATTTAAGAAGATAAAGTTGGTCATAATGCTAGAATGAGGCCTCTCATGCCTAAAGTTGAAGATTATCTAGAGGAAGACCTTAGGGGAAAACAAATCCATCAAGAGGAATGCATGATTTAAGAGGAACCCTATATTAGTTTGATATCAATTCACAAGCACCAATAGGTGATTAGGAGACATGGGATTTGTTTGAAATCTTATGTGTAGGATATGTTCCTCTACAAGTAGCTTGCAATTTGGCCAAAGTTGAGGAATGCACCTTTATTAGATAGGTTAGGGGTGAAGAAGAAGCAACCCATTAGATCAACCTTCTTAAGGGATGAATGTTAATCTATTCGATATATTAAATTATGGTTATCAATTCCTTGATGACCTTACATATACTTGTGTTCCTTATACACCCCTTAAAGATATTATAGACTTGTTTTGGCCCCAACCTTTTAGTAAGTAGCATAATGATGAGGGAAAGGTTGTAGTAGAAAGTGTACTTAAAATCCATTATCTTGAGTGCCTTATAAGGGAGTTCATAGAAGATATAATGGGCCTAAAAAGATAGCCTATTGAGTTCATGAGCTCTGTAAGTATCAAATGTAGGTTCCCTGAGCTACAAGAAGTGTAGTCTAAGAAAAGAGCATAGCTAGGCATCGAGAGATCTAAGAAGGATTGGTTTGATGTCAAATATAATATCCAACTAAGAGAAATCTTCTATATAGCATGGTGGAATCATTCATCAAAATTGACCCTGATAAAAAAACTCCCTTGAGCACTCTCTAAAAGTTATCAGAACATGCCTCCTTCAAATAAAATAAATGCTTCACCTCCACCTATCACATGTCAACAATAGGATGGTGTAAAATTCAAAGGACATAAGAAGTTTTTATTTTGATTTAAGAGGAAAAGGGAATATGTTTTTAGTTTGTATATAATAGATTATATTAGTTGACATTGCATTTCCCTAAGTACTTGAATGCTCATTATTTAGTCTTAGATTAGATTTGTTTTCCTCTAAGTGAATTTTGAATATTTGTTGCTTTTCCTTTTAGATTTTGTTTTGTTGAGGGTAGAACTCAATTTAATATATTTAGGCATAGGCCAAGTAGGTTATAGCTTTAACGACTCCATGCCCAATGGATTTCTTCAAAATCCACTAGGTTCTCGCTTAGCAGACAAGTAGACAACAAAGGTCACTAGAAGTGTTGAATTTCTAAGTCACCACTAATCAGTGTAAGGCCTCTTAAGGATGATAAAGAGATAACACACCTATGAAGGCCCAAGTTCTCCAAGTATAAAGTGTACAGGTGCTTCCCTCCTATACCAAAGTCTAAGATAAAAGCACAATTCTATGTATCAATATAGTGATGACTCACACTTGCATAAATATTTCAATACGTGCCCATGCATAGGATTATATGGTACACATGTAAAAATATGCATAGGTTTAAGGATGTAAGGCCTAAGGTTACAAATGGCCAAGTAGTGGGAGCATGCAATGAGAAATCACAAATTAGGAAGGATGCATCAAAGACCTTAATTATTCATACATAATATTATTCAAAGGTCCTCCCACACCTATCTAATGAATTTATGCACCCATGCATATAATCTCACATCTATGCCATGTCACTAAAAAGGTACATAATCTAAATTTTCATGTTTCCTTATCCCCAAACATAGTTCCAAATGACCCTCATGCATGCTTTGGTGTAAGAAGTTCTCAATTTGACTAAGGGTAAGAGTCAGCTCTCCATGTGGAGACTTGGTGCTCATCCAAGCATGGTCCCTTTAGTAATAGATTTATAGGTCGTTCCATTAGCTAATGAGGAAATAAGGGTACCCACCAAATATTTTCAATAGATAAGTAGCACCCATGTGTCACAATTGTGATATTTTCACCTAAAACTCTAAGGAGATTCCTCTAAGATCCTATTGATGTGACACATGTCACTCTTGTAGTACCACACTCAAGATCCAATTGAAAGTACCACATGTTGAGTGGAAATGGACATAAATAAGGTTTTTAGAGGTAGTTAAGAGTGGATCAAGGTGTGGTAAAATTGATTGAATTTAGAAGTCGCTACTTAGAATTAGGACTTGAGTACATGCCACCCTCTAACTTTGTCATGGAAATCTTCCATCTTCCTAGGCACACATGTGTCCATAAGAAGTATTATTATAATCCTTAGATCTGATCAACCTACCAAAATTTAGGAATTAGTGGTACACCACCATAAGAGAATTAAATTATACATCTACCACCTAAGTGTCACATTAATTGTAATATAGGCTTGTTTTCTATAAAATCGTAGTTTTATACTTGTAAAAGGATCAACACATTTAAGAAACCTAACTTTGCTAAATTTTTCCCTCTATGACCACTTGTATTGGTTAAATCTTGAAGATGAATGAGAATTAAGTTCACCTCCTTCTATTATTATAATTATCTATATGTTATTTACATTTGTTGATCCTTAACTGTGGGTAAAATCTACCCCTCTCATCACTATCCATTCCCAACACCTCCACATTGAAATTGAAACTCACTTTTAGGTCACATCTTATTTGCACCTAGCTCAGTGTTGATGTTGTCTATGGACCATTTTTAATCCTTCTCAGTGTTGCACTACATTATTTCACCTCTATGTGTTATAGGAAAGTAGGCTTTATAGTCATGGGCCTAGTCACTTTCCTACCTATATTTCTTATTTGGATTTAGGATTTTTCTAGAGGGGCACATGCCTTGACTATTTATATTAGGCTCAAAAATTCACAATTGGTAGAGCTAGCATCAATATACATAAGGCACAATCCTTATGTTCTCACCATAAGCACAGTAGAGAAGTGAGTGGTTTTTATGTTGGGATATTTGTTCCATGGCACAACTCTATTATTTAGGGTCTTGGGTTAGAGAAATGATGGTTTTGCAATCATGGGTGCAAGCCTTGGGTTTCATGGGTTCAATAGAATTTAGGTGCTCAAAGACCAATAGGGTATCATGTTAAGGAACTTAGGTATGGTCTTACACTTAAACATGGATATCCTTTAGGGTATAGGGTCTCAACTGCACATAGACATTTCTTATTATGGGTGTAGCATTCATTTATAGTTAAAGGTCTATCATGAGTGAATCAAGTTAGAATCTTGGGAGAACTTGACCATACATTCAATAGAATAAATTAAGAAACCAAAGAACATTCAAGACTTAAATCATTAGTCCATTAGCTATTTACACAAAGTATTCTTCATTAATACATTAAATAATAATACATGAATAGTCCATATAAATTGAGCATAATCTTGACTTAAGATACTATAGGCCTAGAGGCTCACAAGCAAGCTTGGTCACAACAAAGCGGAGCTTTACTAGCATCCTAAACTAATCTATCTCCCAATGGTAACTATCTAGAATTAATTTTCCAAAGCTTTTCTACTTTATTTAACCTCTCTTATTCAGTTGAACTCAACTTCCTTTTATAGGCTTTAGAGCATCGTAGGTTCATAGGGAATGGAGCAAACTGACTACTAAGTTGGCACTAGAGGTACACATCCCATCACCTCCACAACACTTTGTCTATAATGTGTAGTCATTATCTTGTGTACCCACTTCCCAATGCTACATGACTTAAAAGGAGTCATTTGTATTTAATATCCAATCACTATCCCATGCACCTACTTCCCAATGCTACTTGGAGTTGTTAGCCCTTATCTACCTAACATTGAGATAAGACAAAATAATAACCACTCACCATGATTACCTTGTGCCTAGGTGTTTATTGAGTTAGTACAAATCCACTACTTAACACAAAATGGGGCCCAAATTACCCCATACAAAAAATTTAGTCCACCTTTAGACTATCCTTTTAGCACCTTAGCTACACAAAATTTAGGCACACTTTTCTATAATTCTACCTTGAAGTCTTCGAATCTTTATATTGTTAGCTTGATTTATTTGATGGTGCTATCAATATCTAAAGAGTTAGCCTTGAGTGCAAGAACATCAATGTTATTTAGTTCCTTACATAATTATTCTATCCTTTCCTTAGCCTTTTATACCCCATTATCTAGGATGGCTCCCTACTAACTCACATTTGTCTAAAAGGCACAAAAAAGTTCTTCCATGTCTTACTCCTAGGTCTTTAGCTTGGCTATTAGTATGTTGACTTGTGCCATGATTTGTGTGCACTTATCCCTACCAATAGTGAATTACCACTTCATTAATGCATACTTCACCCCCTTTTCCTATTAAAGGTATGCATTGATGACTAATGCTTGGGTCAAAAAGTTATAAAAGATGACATTAGCATAATCTACACACTCTTCTAGCCTTGAAAAGAGGACCTCTAACTCATCAAGATTTTTTTTGAGATCTTTATCTATGGTTTCACAAGGGTCCTCTTCCTCCTCCTACACCAACTTCATTTGAGGGAGCATATATTTGACCAATGCACATACCTTATCAACTTTAGATAGATTGGAAATGTCAATACCATCCATAATGGATGGATCTGCTTCCTAAACATGATCAACCAATTGCTTGATCTTGAGCTTCATAACATTGAGTTCTTATTTTACCTTAATATTAATATATTTCCACTTTGTGGTGAAAACATCATTAACAATGTTCTTGTATGCTACCTCAAAGACCATTTTAAGGAGGGCATTAGCTGACCTTACTAGGTTCATATCCTAAGGGTTGACTATTTGGTAGTCATGCCCCTCTTCTGGTTTCTTGGCACTCTATATTGATTTGGCTAGCACCTCAAAATGAGGCTTATCCATGTAATAATCAAGTACAAAGGACACTTTATGGCATGTCAATGTTGTTTCAACTCTAAAGGGCATGTACTCTAACGTGTAGAGGTCCTCATCTATGGTAAACCCCTTCTACACCTTTCCATAGTAGCTTGGCTCAAATTCCTCTTTCTCAATAACTAGCTCCATTTGCTCCTACACCTCTTCTCTTGCATTTCTACCCTCTTTGGTGACTTTTGATTCTTATCTCTCTTGTAGATGTTCTTCTTCATAGTTTCCCCCTTTTTTGCTTCTTCTTCTTGTGGCTCATTGACAGGAACCTCTAAAGGTTCCTTCTTGGTGCTAGCCTTTTCTTTCCCTTCCTTCTCTATTTGTTCCTTTGAGGCACCAACATCACCTTCTTTATCTCCAAGTTCCCATTAAATACTATGATGTACCTAATTTGTATTTTCCTTTATTAGGCTCATGTGGGTGCTAAGCACCTCTACTATTTTTTATCTAATGGGTTTCATGCCTATTTAAACCCTCTTCTATTCTTTTTCCTTCTTATCCTTCTCCTTCTGGATCCTCTTTATTTCTACCTCCTCTTCTTGATGATCATGGTGGTTCTCTCCTCTTCGTCCCTTATCTCATTGGCCTCTACCTTGTCAATTTCAACTTGGGTCATGCCCTTAGCCCTCATGACCTCTTTCTTGTGGTGAAACTCTAGGACTAATTCAGTGTGATCTTGAGATAGGCCAATTTTATCCCATTTACACCTCAACTCATCTTCATCCTATAGAGGTTGTGTTAGCTTCTTTGGTTGGTAAGACTGATGGTCCTACTTATCCAACAGTGATAGTAGTGCCCCCTTAGAGAGCCTCATGTACCTCCATAGTGTTGGGCTCTCCCTTAATTTTTACTTCCACCATGTGATTTTCTTTGTCCTTGAATCTCTCACTCCTTTCCTTTTTCATTCTAACCTTCCTCATTTTCTCTTTCCTTTTTTGTAGATCCCACACCTAAATATCTATGTCACTGAGGCCAAGCTTCATCCATACTTGTTCCTACCTCACTTCTTCACTTTAGGGTGATAGTGGAATTTCCTCATTAGATGAGGAGTATTATTTAGGAATAATATACACACCCTTCCCTAACTCTACCTCCTTTTGTAGTTCTTTCTACACCTTTATGTCTACTAGGGTGATAGTGAGCATTGTAGATGGGAACTTTGGCTTCTTATACTCCTCCTTAAAGATAGGAGAAGTCTTTGGTAGAAACTTTATGTGTTTCTTAGTCGAGGTTGATAAGGAAGATTCATCACCTGAGGTGATTTTGAAATTTATGCACTCTTGTATTTCTTCTAGTGTCTCCCATTTCTTTTCCTTGGGAGACTTCTTTGTTTTAGCTAGAACTAGTTTGCCTTTATTGTTGATCCTGATGGCAAGGTCATCAATCTACTTGACAGTGGGTCCCTTTATCCTTGGCTTCATTTCATAGTAAATCCTATATATGTATCTTAGTATGGTCACTTCTTGGAGAGGGTGAATGTCGATGTGATCTGATTCATCCTCTTTGACCCTTATTGCCTTCCCATTTGGGTAAACAAATTAGTGTCACAACTTATTTATTTCTATATATATTTACCTTATTGGAATATCTAATAGTTTCACATTTGGTATCCTCTTAAGCACATCCCTAAAATACTTGGCTGAAAAATGGTATGGGATCTTTAACTATCCTTACTTGTTACCACCGACCAACACCAAACAGACTATAGAAAAATACTACATAATGACAAACGTTGTTATCCCATGTATGATTTGAGGGAGATATTGGGGGATGAACCACTCAATCTTGAATGACTATATGTATTTTTTACACCACATAATTACACACACTTTATATTTTGTATTGAAGTAACTAGGGTAAGTGAATTCTTTTTATTTTTATAATAGGGAGTCATTGTGCTCTAGACAAATCTAGAGATTGTCCTCATCCATATTTAGTATGTTGATTTTCCTCCATGACTATTAGGATGGGAATGAACCCCCACCTGAAGGTCCTCTTTATTGTCTAGCATTCTAGTGCATTCTTCACAATCTCCTCAACAATAAACTTTAAAATGTTAGACTTCATGCCCTGCACCATATGGTATGTGACATAGAGGTAAGTTTTTATTACATTTATCTAATGACCACTAGGGTAAATATTTTAGATCATGAGGTATGATTTGACCCTCATTATAGGGTCCTTAAAATATATGATGGGGAATGTGAATCCCCACTTGTAGTAACATAAGATCTTTTCCATGTTCTCCACCTTTTCATCATCACCCATCATCTCATGGATGTCTTTTCTAGGATTTGGGAGCCCGATTATCCTTCTAATGAGGCACAATGATATCTTCATGATCCTCCATGTGAATTATATGTAGTCACCATAGATGTTCAACATAAGGAATTATGCTAGCTCTTTTGGATTCCCAAAGCATGGAAACTCATACAGCTAAGTTATGTTGAAATTTATCAATCTATCTTAAATGGAAACATAAAAAAAGTGTTGTACCCTATTTTGTCTTACTCCCTATATCTACCATCCAAACTAATTCTAGGTCTTATACATGGCTGGAATTATGATGGTTGTACTCTTTCATCTAACACATGTGCATAAATGAATTCTAATTTCCCCTATCAAGACTTCTATGGAAAATTTCATGACTTGATATTACATTTTGGTTAGTGCATCATGGTCCACTTGCATGATGATGACCCCTTTTATTGGTAGTGTTTCTCTTCTTATAGGGTCCAATTCTACAACCACATGAAACTACTTTAGACTTTGTTTCTATACACCCATTCCCTTTCACATCTTTCCCATATTAAACCTACTGGTGTTAAATCATGGTAGGTTAGGTCTGTCAAAACCTCAAATGGTTCTTAGCACTTCATAGTCATGAGACCTATAATTATACCTTTAGATGCAAGCTTCATAGGTTATTAATGGAATCAATGAAAGAAACTCACTTTTCCACCAAATTGTTCCTACTCAAATATCATTTCACCTCTTTCTACATCAATCTTACTATGAGCATAATTTATCCAACTTCATAATTATTCAATATAGGTGCATGGGGGTGATCACATACTTAATTTAATAGGGTTTTTGTGATTCAAATATCTGGTTCATTAGTTTTATCTATTTTTCCTGGTGTGTCAAGTTTTCATAAAGTTTGTAATTGAAACCAATTGGCTATGTGATGTTTTATACCCTAGCTCTATCTACCATCTTTAATAAAGGTGTGTTAATGGTGTGGTAGTATCTATATTTCTTAAAATCTACAAAATTATATAAAACCATGAAAATCCTTTGCCACCAACTCATTTATTTTGGATCTTTATGCCTTTATCACCACCTCATTAAATTCTCCAAATAATATTTTGGTGAAGTGACTTGTGGTTCAAATGATTACTTCTCACTCAAATCTGGGTGGATGCCAACTATCTATGATGATTCCCCTTTTAGGATTTATTCTCTTGGCATGACCTTTACCTTTAATATGGTAATATGGGCATAGTTCCTCACATGTGCAATTCATCCTCCATGGTTCCACCTCTTCTTTTTGTGATTCTATTTCAAGCATGTTTATCTATCTTAGTCAATTTCTTGCACTTCATCTTGCCTTGGCCTATCCTACCCCATACAAATCCATTGTGTTAGCCCTCTATTTCTTGATTCTCATTTTCCCATTATCTTGAACATAATCATACTATGCATCTCCAATTTTTCTCTTATGCATGATCATGTCATGCATCTTTCATTGTCTCCTATTTTATCTAAGTCTAGCAACCTCCTTGTGCACATAAACTTAGGTCTTTGGTCCTATGTACGTTTATAAATCAAACTAGTTCAACTCACTCGATTGATGTTATGTACATAAATGTCATAGTAGTTCTTCCTTGGACTTCTAAGGCCCTATAATATATCTCTTATGCACCTATATTTTATGCATCTTCCTCTTGAATATGGAAAGTTTCACATGCCCACCACTTAGATGTTTAGCCTCATGTGCTTTTAGAAAGTGCAAGGGCTCAACTCACCAAGTTGGAGTTATGCATGAATATCCAGATGAATTTCTACCTAAGGCTTGAAAGCTCCCTAACACTAGGATCTAGCATATGATGGTCTAGTGTGATTCCCTCATCTAATGATAGTAATCATCACTTACCTAGAACTTAGGTGTTTGGCCTCAAGTGATTAAAAAGTGAAAGTGATCGACTCACCTAAATGGAAGTATGAGTGAAGTGCTAGAAGATTATTTTAACAAGCTCCAAAACATCACTTCTACAATCGCCACACTACTACCAATAAAACAAAACAAAATTATGTGGCTTGCACCAAACATAATTGTGGTCATCTCAACTCAAACTAACTAGTGACCAAGAAGTTGATATTCTCATGTCATGATCACTATCCTATTGTTGATATGGCTTCAACTTGTTTCTATTAAAATACCTAGGGAGCATTTTACTAATCAACGTGCACAACTTTCATGTACCGATCTCTAATATGTGGTAGATGATATAGGGACCCATCCACCTTATCTATAACTTGCCTAGGTTCTTAAAATACTTGGAGTCATAGAGTAACACAAATTTTCCTTCTACTAGCACCTTGTTCTTTATATGCTTATCATGTTAGATTTTTTTATGCATCTTTTTTATTTGTTTGCTCCACCTTGCTTGGGTGTGCATCTCATCTAAGAAATATAAGTCCTACAACCTTATGTTTAGTGATTATTAGTCATCTAACCAACCAATGTGTGAAATTTTCAATAATGGTAGTGAGAATTCCATTGGTAGGATTACCTCAGTGATAAACACCAGTTAAAATGGTGTATCCTTATTTAGCACTTGTATTTAATGTGATATGCCCATAGTACTGCTAACATTCAATCATCCTAATCTTTGTGACCAATGTCACAAAACTTTATGAGTCATGTTTCTAGTATTTTATTAAATTCCTTATCTATGTTGTTTTTTGTAGATGATAAGGGGTCATTTTGTGATGTGCCACCATATACTCAGCCAATGGAATGTGACCATTTCATTAATAAAGTGAGTTCCACTATCATTATTTAGATTGAGAGGGCACCCATATCATCTTATTATGTTTCCTAGATGAAGCACATGGATGTGATGGCTATGTATTTTTTTTTTGGTGTGGCTCTGACCCACTTGGTGAAATAATGAATGGCTACCAAGATATACCTTTCACCTATAAATCATGATTAGAGAGTTATTGACCCTAAAAAATTAATAGATCATTTTTCAAATGACACCTATGCAAGAATAGGGATAAGAGGCATCTCATCCCAATGGTTGGGCTTCCCTATGTGCTAGCATATATCACATGCCTTGGTGTAGTTCTTCACATCTTGGAATAATCTTGGCCACCACAATCCTGAGTACAAAACTTTTATCACCATTGTATCTTTAGTACAATGTCCTATTGTTATGCCTTCATGTACCTATTTTAAGATGGAATATATTTCATACTCTAATACAAATAAACATAGTACTTCATCTCTACTTAGCTTATATAGTTCTCTACTGATGAGTTGAAATGGGGTATCACAAACTACTAGTTGTTTCTTCTCTTTATTGGTCATAGTTTGGGGTGAAACTCTAGACGTTAAAAAGGCAATTATATCTACCAAATCCTTAAAGATGCACTATAATATATATAGTTTCATATCTATCATGTCATCCTAAATAGGTGTCATTGCATTACCAAAATCAATGCATGATAAATGGTCTGGCCCCAAGTTATACTTTATAGGCTTAACTATAATAGATAACTAGAACTCTTAGAATAAAACTATCCATTTGTATATGCACCAATGTAAAATAGGCTTATTCACAAGGTACTTGAGTGCTTCATGATTAGTGAAAAATATTAATGGGGCTGCCAACAAATTTTGCCTAAATTTTTGTTAGGGATAGACCATAGTGAATACCTCACACTCTATGGTTATATAATTCTACTCTGCTAAGGTAGATTTTCTACTAGTAAAGGATATGGGATGATCTATTTTACCTTCACTAATTTTCACTAATATTGTGCTAATTGCATATCCAAAAGCATCAACTTAGACACAAAAAGGTGTTTTTTGATCATGGAACTATAAGATAGGTGTGCTTGCTAATTTGAGCTTTAGGGTATCAAAGCCATCCTCTTATGCTTCACCCTAGTAGAATGGTTCACACTTGCATAACAACTCTTATAACAATGCCAAAATATTTTCATAACTCCTTATAGAAAAAAATTAGTATCCATAGCAGCCAAAAAAGGCATGAATGTCTCTCTATGTGGAAGGAGTTTGTATCTAAATGATGATGGTCATCTTTGTTATATCAATAATAAAATCATCCTTATAGATGATGTGCCCAATAAGAGTTCCAAATAGTGTTTTGAAGATTCACTTTTTAATGTTAGGGATATCTTAAGCTATTTGCACCTCTCAAACATTAGTCACAAGTTGTCATAATGGTCCTTGATAAGGCCATACACTATCCAATCATTCTTCTCCTGGTGAGAATCCTCAACCTACTAGGTTCTTTTTATTATTTCAATTCAAATATGAGTGGGGTCTTCTTCACTAGGAGTTCTATCATTTATTTGGCACATGAACTTTCTTTTGGTGGTTAGCATTTTCTAGTAGTGTTCCTTCCAAGTTTCATCATCTTCCTCACTAGAGTCATTATTGATCATTTATTCCTCAAATAAAGTTGGGAGTGTCAACCCTTTTTCTCCAAACATGTCTTTTAATCAATTCTAAAGTATGGTGGTGTCTTTGACCACTACCCTCTAAATTACATGTAATAGCTTTAACAATTCCAAGTTCTATGAGGAAAAGGAGAGGGTACACACAAAATTATCTTTAAGGGCCTCCCAATTGGTTATCTATTAATGAATCTCATTGAATGCATACCATGCCCATGTCCATATATTTGGAGTCCTATAAAAGTCATGTAACCATAAGTTCTTTGGGATAGTCACACCACAATTAGTTCATGTCTCTTCGCATAACTGCACATGTGTAATGGGGTCAAACTCACCAGAGTATACTTAGATATCTAAGTTCTCATTACTTCTCTCAAATATAATGCACATGAATGCCTTTACCTTTGGCCCAGTTGTCAAGTTATACCTTTAAATTTCCCACTAATGTACAATAGTGAACCTTAAGGTGTCTACAAGTGCACTCATTTTGTATGTCTTTTTGGGGATACATGATTCAAGATCATGGACATACCTTTCCACTAGGTTGATCCCTTAAAATTTTGGGAGTGATATAAGTTTTCCTTTTCTTAGGTGGAGTAGCCTTTTTTATTTCTTCTCCTATCATAGGGCCCATCATTTACGAGGTTGATCAATATAGACCCAACCAATCCTCATAGGCTTTGACACCTTTGCAGGCACCAAATGGCATATACGACCAATGGCCTCATATGCCTCTTCAATCCATTGATTATAAGTGATGTCAGTGGTGTCTGAGGCTATCTTCCCATCCTTCAAGGAAAGTACTCTTTGATTATAAGGATGGAGATTCTTGACACCTTGTACCATGATGTTATAAATATGGTTGATCTCATTTTTTTTATCAACACTCCTCACATAGGGGGGTCCTTGGTCACTTTAAAGTGGGATTACTACCCTTTCCATTCAAAAATATCATGAATTGCTTCTTAAAGTGCATATCTACATTGTTATCATAACACCAAGGCATACTTAGAATGTAGCAACTCTTGGTCATACTCTACATTCTAAGTATGCCTCACTTCATGCACCCACTCCATATACGGTGCAAAAACTTCAATTATTTGGGGCCTAAAAACTTCATTTATCTTCTTCCCTATGTGCTATAAGAGTATTTTTTTAATAGGGGAAGCATCCCATCCATTTGTAGAAGGTGCAAGATTTTTGTTAGCTCTTATATTTCAACCTCCTAGTTATATTGTTTTCTACACAAGGTGGTATCTTGCACTTCTAGATCCATGGCTAAATGGAGTTCTCCCTAAAAATTTTGTATTACACTCATGGCTTATTTTAGGATGTATTTTTATCATGTTGGGTTAGGGTAGGCCAAAAAAATTGGCTCAGGCAAAGCTATGTGCCTTATGTGACTGGTTCACCATATTCAAGGCACAAATTTTGGGTTGGTGCATTTATGGTTTGAAAGGGGAACCTAATCCATATGGTTACCTAAACCTTGATTGGATCTATAAATTTTAATTTTGATTTTGGATACCATTTCATATCCTTAGGCTCATGTTTGATCATTCATGCACCCCTATTGGTACTAATTTTTCCTTTGGTCAGCTTTCTATACAAGTCAAGGCACTCTTCAACCATATTTGGTCCATGATAATAATTGCACATTAGATGCATCAAGTAGTTGTGCTATTAGTGCTCAGTCAACCCACACTTGTAGCATGATCACAGTGGAAATCTTCCTCCATCATGTCCTCCACCTCTCCCTCTAGTGCCTCTTTTATTTCCATAACTAGCATTCTACTGACCATAACCCTCATTTCGTTAGTTTGCCTTCCCTCTATCTATTGTAGTTACATGTTGTGTACCTCTCTCCATGTTATGGTACATTTCATCAATAAATTGGTAGTGAATTATGTTATGAGTGTAGGTGACACACAATTTTTAGTAGATGGTTGTGATGACCTGACTAGTGTGTTTCAAAAAGGGGTAGTTGTGAACATCATTCACCTCATGACAAACTTCACAACTAAGAATTAGTGTGTGCACATTCCTCTAAGGGTAGTTATTCTAATTATGACCCTCTATTTTATAGTTAGTATACCATAACCCTCTTTGAGTAGTTTATAATGAATTATTGATTATCTTCTATAGTTGGGATGCCATAGATTTAATTTTCATTCCATTAATGAGATAATGCCTACATTGACACTCCCAATTACCTTAGCTCTGAGCATAACTTCAAGCACTTATCAATTTTTTATGAATGTTTTCATAGAGAGTGCCCTTATGAAGGGAACTAGTAGTCATCCAATGAACCATTGCATATAATAAAAGGGGTGAATGTTGTAATGAAGCTTGGAAAAGAGAATCTTGAATCTACCATCACAAAAGTGCATGCTCTTTAATAATCCCTAGTTTATCTCCTTGAGCACAATGATGCTCTACTTCTCAAACTCATGTATATCAAAATACTTTAGGAAAGTTCCCTTTAGGTTGTCATAATTAACCATAGCTTGGTTAGGATCAAACTTCTTATACCATGTATGGGTATGATCAAGCAAGGTTATCATGAATTAAGTTACCTTGCACTTAGATTGAATTATTCCCTGATCACACCATTGTAGCTCACACTTGATTAAATCCTCTATGGTATTCTACATGCCTTGATACTCTCAAAATCTCATGGCCATCTTGTAATATATCTAGGGATAGGGAATAACTAGTGTTTAAGGCACTTGTCTTCCTAATTTTTGTTCTGGCATTGGTCCTCCAATGCCTTTAGCCACTATGTCAAGAATTAATCTAGTGGTTATTAATAGTGCCATAGAAGATGATGGTGTTGTACTACCAACTAGTGGCACAAGACCACTACCTATGGGTTGTTTCTTAGGCTACACAGTTGATATTAGCTAAACTAGGGTGCTTACAATTAGGTGTTATCTAGTTAGGTTGGTGCTTCATGGTCTAAAGGTATCTTCACTTACCTCTTCGTATGAGATGACTTATTCAATCATGATGTTTTGGTCCAAATTTATAAATCGATCAAAACCTATATTAATAATAGGGTTAGTTATCAATCTTCTATTTTCCATTGGGTAATATAGTGCATGAGCTCATGCCATAGGTTCAATGGGGGTAAGTGCATATGGAGCATCTCTAATGGACAAGTTATGAAGGGACCACGAGCATTCACCCATCAACTATGAAGATTATTCAAAGGCTTCAAGGACTCCTTACTTTGAGTGTGGCTACTATTAAAGAGATCCTTCCCCATGCCCTTCTTTCTCACTATTGGTCCTCTCAGCACTTCTAAATTCTAGATCTTCTATCAATCCATGCCTTCTCTTGTTGTAAGTTTATCTTCTAAGATCTTAATTGTCAATCTACTCATCTCCTTCCATTGTAACTCACCTACACATCCCCTTATTCCCTGTTGTGTTGCTCATATACAAGTGGGCTTTAGCCTTCCATTTTCACTATTTTAAAGCCATAATATACCATTATCTTTTTGATTTTAGTGTTGAGTTCTATCATAAATATACCTCTAGGATCATGTAAGAACTAGTATTGTATTTATTTAGGGGAGGAGTATGTTGATACCACAAACTCAAGCATATAGTTGTTTAACACCCCTTGCCACCATTTATCTATGGATCTAGTCTAGGTGGCATCTAAGTTCTCAAGCCTCTCTATCTATTTTTTGTCCTCATGTCACTATCCATAGCTTTGGTTTCTATGGGTCACATAAGAAATTGACCAGTAATATACTTACTTTGGCAACTCACAAAAGAAAACCTTGTGCAAGGTATCATACAAGTGGTTCTAGACCCACTTCCTTAGGTTTTACCCTCTACAAGTTAAATACCTCAGTGCAAGGTTGTCTTCCAATTGTTCCATCTAGAACTCAATTTTTTCAAGGGAGAGTTGGCTCATTGTCTTGGTGCATGATTGAAACAAAAAAATTAAATAGTTCCTGATAACAAAACTAAAATGTTGTAGTAAAGTAGGCTTTCTAGTCATAGGCCTAATCATGCACTTACCTAGCTTTCTAAGTTAGGTTTAAGATTTTTATAGAGGGGCCCAAACCCTGACTATTCCTATGGTGCTCAACATTTAATACTTAGTGGTGCTAGAATCAATATACATAAGGCATAACCCTTATGTTTTCACCCAAAGCATAGCTGAAAAGGGACTAGGGTTTGTGTTGGGCTAGTCTAGCCATGGTATAACTCTATTCTTCAAGGGCTTGGGTTAGTTTAATCATGGTTTTTCATTCATGGGCACAAGCCTTGTGTTTCATGGGCTCAATGGCATTTGAGTGCTTAAGGGCCAATAAGGTATCATGTTAACGAACCTAGGCATGGTCTTGTGCTTAGGCATGGATATCCTTTGGGGTACAAGGTCAAAACCACACTCAAACATTTCCCATTATGGGTGTGGGGTTCATTTCTAGTTATAGGTCTGCCATGAGAAAATAAAGTTAGAAACCTATGATAACTTGACCATACATTCAATAGAATAAAGCATGTAACCAAATAACATTCAAAACACAAAGAATTAGTCCATTAGTTATTTGCATAAATCATTATTCATTAATACTTTAAATAATAATACATGCATAGAACATATAAACTAATCATAAGCTCAACTTAGCCTACTACATGGCTAGAGGATCATAAGAAAGATTGAGTACTACAAAGGGGAGCTTTATCAGCATCCCTAGCTACTCTATCTCCTAATAGGAACTATCTATCATTAATTCACTAGAGATTCACTACTCTAGTTTGCCTCTACTCTTCATCTGAACTTGGCTTCCTTCTATAGGCCTTAGAACATCTTAGGCTCATGGGGAATAGGTCATGCTAACGACTAATCTAGCACTAGAGGTACACATCCCACTTACTCGAATACACTTTTCCTTTAGTGTGGATTCATTATCTTGTGCACCCACCTCCCAATGCTACATGATTAAAAAGGATTTATTTATCTTTAATGGCTAGTCATTTTCCCATACACTTGCTTCCAGATGCTACTTGGAGTTGTTAGCTGATATCCATTTGGCACCATTAGAAGATAAAATAACAACCATTCACCATGATTTCCTCATGCCTAGGTATTTTTTGATTTCACATGGATCCACTACATAGCATGAAATGGGGCCCAATGTTATGAAAAATAATTATGCATTTAGAGTGGATTGGTGGAAACTATGTGATATTATCCTATTCTCAAGAGTTTATATTGTGTTTACAATAGTAAGAGTGCTCACTCTACTTTGGGTACATCACCTATTTATGTTTCAAAATTTATTACCTTCTCCCTCCCTTTTCCTCAAAGATAGTAGGTTTAGACTAGTGGTAGATATACCTTTCTACTCTTTAGGCCTATGCACTAGTCTTAAATAGGTACAATTAGAATAGAATGAATTAAGACTACTACATAGGCTCATCCCAAGGAGTACAAGGGTCCTAACCTTGAGTACATTCCTATCATTGTGATAAAACAACCTATGCTTACATGAATAGTTGACTGATAACACTTATATTCCCAACACCTCAGACTCTTGTGGCCTATGTAATACCTTTATGATTAGCACCAAATAGCTAAAAACTCCTCTATGACACAGAGCATCCATGGGGTAACATTTCAAATGACAACAATAACTTTGAGAGATGATGCCTCCAAAATAAAGGGCTCTCTTAGAATAAAAGAGTAATCTCCAAATTGTTCATGGGTGAGTGGGACCATGTTTTGTGCCACCCTTAGTACCTAAATTATGTTTTGTTCTCTAGTAGCTAGAATACTTCTACCTAGTATTTTAGACATTAGGAAAAATAGATAGGAGAAGAGAGGGTATCCTTTCCTAATACCCCAATTTGTTGATAAGAAGCCTTTAGGGACTTTATTAATCAATATGAAGTACATGGGAGTATACATATATCTATGAATCATACCCATAATATCTACTTCAAATCCAAACTTATTAATGACCTTACCCAAAAATCTCCATGATACTCTAACATAGGCTTTATTTGTATAAATTTTAATAAATATACCTACCTTTGTGGACTTGGCCACTGAGTGTAGAGTTATATAGAAAATTATTATATCATCTATTATATATCAGTCTACCACAAATGTGCATTGTTGTTCCTCTATGGCCCCTTTGATTAGGGGTTGGATATAGGTGGCTAATATTTTTACACAAATTTTTTAAGTTGTGGAGAAAAGTCTTATGGGTCTAAATTCCTTCAGTTTATTTGCACCTGGTTTACTAAGGATGAATAATAGGAAAGTATTGTTCATATCTTTCAGGATAGTTCCCACCCTAAGGAATTCACATATGACAACTTCCACCTCTTGGTGAATTATGTCCCAAAACTTTTGGAAGAAGAGGTGGGAAGCCATATAGGCTAAGTGTCTACTTTACTTCCATTGATAATATTGCCTATCTAGCTTCCTCTTATGATATGGTTTTATGTATTTCATGATTATCCATCTAAGATATGGCCAAGTGGAGGTTATTTAGTAAACTATTCTCCACCTGTTGGTCACCAAAGTCTATTTCTCTTATCAAATATTTAAAATGACAAATGATTTGTTCATTGATGACTTATTTTTCTCTCCATTTAGATTTGTCCTAAAGGAGGATTTTGTAAATCCTATTAAATTTTTTATTTATGGATACCAATTAGTCAAAAACTTTAGTGTTCATGTTCCCTTATTTTAGCCAAGTGCATATGGTCTTATGTTTTTAGAATGCTTCCTCATTAGTATCCAGGTTATGGAAGGAAATTAGAAGGTTGTTCTCAATATTGACCATGTTTTCATCATTTACATTGATTTCCATTTGTTCCTCCAAAAATATTGATCTTCTTCAATGTTATTCTTTTGTATGAACAGATCCCCAAGGACTTATTTATTCTAAACTCTAAGTTTTTCTTTGATAGACTTGATTTTTATGGTCAAAATTAACAGGTTTGTTCCATCCAATTATTCCATCCACTATTCCTTTATAAAATTGTGTATATTTGGATGGTGTAGCCACATGCTTTTGAATCTAAAAGGATATTTTCTAGATTTGTAATTTTTTTCACCTTAGAAAATAATTGGGTTGTGGTATAATCCTATTCTTAGTAGAGAGGAAAGAGATTTGGATAAGTGTAAGTCTAAATTGAGGGAGACTAGGAATATTTTGAGTATGAATTGGATGAGACTCTCCCCCACCTTTCTATTAGACCAAGTAAAAGTATTACCTTTGAAGTCAACATCCACTAAACTAACATTGATGATGAATTAATATAAATTTTCCATGTTATCTATGAAGTTGATATCTCCACCTTTATTTTCTAATAGATTTAATGGTGATTTAAAATCAATTGCCAAAATATATTTTCATTAACTGCATAGTTTTATGAACACTAATAACTCTTCCTAAAGTTTCTTCCACCCAGTTCTAGTATTGGGAGCATAAATATTAGAGAGGATCCACTCTTTATTTTTATATTTTTATTTGAATAAGATATCCAAGTGGTGATTAGTGAAAGGATTTTAATATTCTAGAGGACCACCAAACCTCTTGATGCCCTAGAAGAGCTTAGGATAGTATATCCAACATTGAACTAAAGTTTATTATTGTAGTTGTTGAGAGATATCTCATAAATTTGAGTTTATTACAATGTAATTACTAAAGGGTTATGTTTATTTTTCAAGTTTCTAACCAAATTATGTTTTCTAGGGTGGTTAAGTCCCCTTATGTTCCATGAAATGAGATTTAGTTTTGAAACTTATTAAAGTGTCATTTAAGGTTTTTTATTCCATTTAGCTATCTCATTTACAATTTCCTTTTTTTGGGTTGAGAGGTTAGACACTCTCTATGAGGATATAGGTGCTTCACCTACATCTAATTTCTTCCTTCCTCTTTTAGATTTAATAGGGTTCCATTAGTCCTATTTGGACTTTATTATTGGTTTGGGTAATTAGTAGTTGGATAATTGGCCATATTCATTGATTCTCTCCTTCCCAATCAGTGCCTTGGGTATAACATAACTTATGCCTCCACAAGGGGAGGGAAAGATAACCTTCTCAAATTTACATAGGGGTGACTAATGATTGGGTGATGTAGTTCTAACCTCATCACTATTATTAAATAAAGGTTTAAGAATGGTCTTATCCACACCATACTAGTTAGGATAAATAATATGTTTTTTTAGGGAGGAAGCATATGTTGTCAAACTATCCACTAGGAACCACATAGGGGACTAGGGTTAAAGATATTTTATTCTCATAAATGGGTGTGTAGGGATAATCAAGGAAGGGGGTTCCACCAAAATTGAGAGGGTTTTTTAGGAGGGAACTATATAGTTAGGGGTCAAGGAGGTATAGGTTGGGAGAGGATGGTTCCTTGGTAGGACCCTTGGTTGAAGAGGAATAAGGAATGGAAAAGTGTGTTTTCTAGAGTAAATAACCTTTGAGATTAAGTACTAGACTTGGGGATAGGTTAGAGGATAGTCTTTATATGTATGACTTAAGATGTTGTATTTCTTGTAAAATAAAGCAAAGTTTTCATACTTAATGTGTTGAGACCAATCACTATATTTTGATTTGATCTTGATTTTATGAAGTGGCTTATATTTTGGAATAAATACATTAAAATGCACATCTACCATTCTTATTCTATATATATTGATTGGGTCTATGGAAATGGGTTAGCCTATTGATTTTACTATACCCATTATCACCTTGAGTTCCTAGAATTCTAGGGGTAGCTCAGGGAGCAAAACCCACATGGGAATATCTTCAAGGGCCAAACTACTAAGGTTCGTCCACACCTTCTATTTCCTTGTGTTGGCATTTGATTCCCACATAAATGAGGGGCCTTCTATGAGTAATCTAAAATATTATTCATAGAGGTTGAAGTTAATGAGGAAAAGGTTCCTTTAAATGGCTACTACCTCTAGTTGGCCTTTGGGATGACATTTTTTGTTATCCCATTTTTTAAAGGACTCAAAGCTAAGCCAAAAATTATTGACTTTCATAATAATGGAGTTGGCTAGATTATTTTTGGATTTTTTGACTATAATATTTGTGACTTTGATGTAGGATTCATCATTGTTGATGGTGGAATCAATATAGTACTCAAAATGTTTTGGGTCCATGGGTCTTTTACCTATAACACATTCTACCCAAGATAGTTTTGGTTGGGATATTTATGTAGTTTGTAGGGCCCTATTAGAAGAATGGTCAGCCAAAATAAATGTATCCATGACTTTTTCACCCTTATCCTCTTATCCTAGTGAGGCATCCATGTTTTTTATTCCCTAATCCCATTTTACACATCCATCCACTTTATTAAAATTTTGAAAAACTCCACCTTTTGATCCTTTCAATCCTTCCACTACTTTCAGAATTTATTTCATGATCTTTCCACTCTAATTTTATTCAAAAGGTTTGTCATTGATTTTGAATATATTGACTAATATTTCATAATAAGTATGACTGTGTATGAAAAGTTAAAGCAATAAGGATGGTTAGCCACTCATGTAGGAACTTCATCTTTAGAAACTCAAGTTTGGACAACTAAGTCTTATTTTCCTAAGTAGACAATGGTCTACACTTCAACAAATCTAATTATGGTTACTTTATTTTATGATACCAATATTTTTTATGCACAACTTAGACTATTATAGTTAAAACTATAGTAATTCCTTCATAGACTTCAATCGCAATAATAATGCAATTATTTTCTTCCTCAACATTACCCATTTTTGATATATTTAATTTAATAAATTCATCTACAATTAAAATTAGTTCTATTACAATTCTAAGTACTTATTCCACTCATACTTTGTGACCAACTATATACATAGGTTTCATGACTAGGTGGTCTCATTTTATAATTTAATCAAGTTTTGTGGACAAGGTGATCTCAACCAGATAGTTATATAAACATGTCTCATATTAATTATTTCTTGAGGAGATTTTATAAATTAATGAAAATAATGAAATTTCTCACACTAGTTATCTGATTTTATGTGAATATGCTTTATTTGCCAAATTTTTGTGATTCATTGAATAATTTCCATTAAGTTGATAGAATTTATGATAGGCTAAGTGCATGTTTTCAATAGATATGAGATCAAATAATTTGTTAGTATTATACATTATTTTTTGTAAATAAAATGTATAATTCAATTATGATCATTAAATATAATTATAATTATTTCCTAAGGCTAAGTGCATGTTTTCTATAGATATGAGATCAAATAATTTGTTAGTATTATCAATTATTGTTTGTAAATAATCTGTATAATTCAATTATGATCATTAAATATAATTATAATTATTTGCTTAGAATATTCATCATGTTTATGTATGTTTTGTGCTTTTAACTAATCCACATAGGCATTGGTTTGCGACATATGATTGGTTTAGTGCATAAAATCAACTTGAAAGGGTTTTATCTCCAATCAAATCATAAATCCCCTTATTTTATGCACTATTCTTCCCTTCTTTTTATATTTTTTGGATAGATTCACGTAAGGTTAGATCTAACCATTCATCTCAAGTATAATTTAGACACCTGTCATATCTAAACCATCCATGGTTAATAACCACTTCACTCACTATTATTTCACCACATTGTTATTTATAAAATTAAGACCTATAACTCATGCCTTAGGTTGAATTTTTCACTGATCTTAAAATGTTAAGGACATTACCTTAATAACCATTTGTGTGCATAAAACCAACATCAATAGGTCTAAGTAGTACAGGTGTAGGAATGGATTATCTGAGTATTTGGTTTTAATTTTCATATTCTAAATATTAGCTTTCTACTAGCCTTGGCACTTGCATTACACTATGGATAGTAGTGTTAATGCTAGTTTATTAATTCTACCACTAGTTTCCTATATATAATATTGAATATTTTATATCAACTACACCTATTCATGTTAGGTTTCATTACTCCTTTTATATTATCTATTTGAATTATGCACATAGACTCTATATATTAGTTTTTCTCTCAAAACACTAGATCGTCGAATTAGGACATATCACCTTGAAAAATAGGGGTTAGTGGGCTTAATTAAAGTCAAGACAACCTTAAATACCTTTATGTTAGTGAAAATTTCCTACATATCCATTACTATAAAGAGGGCCTCAAACATATGTAGTTATCCCCTATGTGTAAACAAGCATGAAATATGATATATGCAAGAGCATGTAGTGATATAGATATAAACTTGACAAATATTTCTCATGGGATGATTTTTGAATTATTTAGATTCATAATAATAATGTTTCCCTATAGACGATTTTTTGGGTAAGAGTTAGATGTGTGCTTTAAAAGTACTTGATGCTAATTAATGGTATTTGCTTTTATTTATAAAACATATTTTGAAAATAATCTAACAGAGGGTTAATTAAGAAAAATAGGCTGATCCATATATATCCAAATATTTCAAAAAATTAGTGTTTATTATATATGGATACTAGAGTTGGAACTATGATACTAGCATCAATACTAGTGTCCAAGTTTGAACATTAGTGTACTAGAGAATAGATAATCATTTAACATTTTTAACTTAAAGTGAAGAATATATATAAATTTTTCCACATATTATGGGTTGAAGGTGATTTAGGTAATCATAATATTAAGGTTATAACATAATATAATACTTTAGGCACAATCATATGGTGAACACAAGCCCTTTGGCAATAGGGAAGCCAATAACTAAATGGGTGCCTAGAGTGATATTTGTAAAGTGTGCAAGACTATTTTATCATTTAAAATCCATATTTGATTATCTACATTCTTCCCCCCTCCCCCCTTAATTTAGTAATGCATAAGGGTGAAATTATTATTTTAAAAGAAATAAATGTGTTTCGTGGTGTGTGCAACACACCTTGATTTGACTTGAGCCCTATTTTATTTTTTTAAATGTGTATGACCTAAAAAAATAAAATGTTATAGTTTTAATTATTTAATATAGTTTTAAAATGAATAATTGAAATTACTTGAGATAAAATATAACAAGTAAAGAGTACACCTTTGTGTTGATATAACCATATTATCCCTCAATCGTTTACTTTGGCCATGATGTTATGTAGATAGTTCATTGGACAGAGGTTCATAGATGAACCTTGGAGATATGAATAAGATAATTGGATGGTGAACATTCCCCTAATCTAGTGTAAGTATGATTTTTACAACCCACATGTAAACATAATGTAGTTAATCTAGCCAATCTAACTCAAATTAAATGGTAAAGCCATATCAACATGAAATAATAGAATTAGTGTCAAATCCATCAAGGGAATTAAATATAATTCACACTACTTATGGAAGCTAACTATTTTAGTAGATAAAGTCTCAATAATTATTTATTGGTAAGGTTGGTGCATGAATATTATAATGTTTTGAATAATGTATCTTTAATTTAGTGCATTTACATTGAATATGCACCTCAAATGTGTCTCGAGATGAAGTATATGTCAAAATTTAACCTTTGATGTATAAAACGTGTATAATATGTGTCTAAAATATGGAAAAAATGATGCCAAATCTATGATAAGTTTATAATATTATGTCACAAGTGTATTTTTGAATCATATGAAATATATCAAATTGTCCCAAATTTTCTAATTGTATGTATGTGTACTCATGTATCTATGACATGCCCCACTGATATATCCCCAATTTTGAAGTGAGGGAAATGAAATTTTATATTCACCTTTTATCCAAAGAATAATATAATCATGTTATATTTGTATCATTCATGTAGTAATGAATCATATAGTAGTACCATGTCTATTTAGATGTATCAATAAAAAACATAGTATCAAATCACAATAAGACCTAAAATACATGATGTGTATAATGGTAATGTATACAAGTAACAAGCTAAACATACACACAAGAGCACTTGATGTTATGTAAAATAGAGGTCTAAGGAGACCAAAAATAAAGGGCATATTCAAATGCCACACACTCAAAATGAGAGGACATACTCAAATGTCCACAAACCAAAGAAACAATAAACACAAGGAATACAATAAGGAATACATGAAAGTGAGCCATGTGATAATATGAAACATAAGTTAAATATATTAAACTAGCATAAGTATGTTGTACTAATCCCTGCATACATGTGCTAGCAAAATGTCTTGTAAAATCTAATATCATCTACACTTTGTAAGATAGTAACATGAGTATAATAAGGTGTAATAAATAGTATATAATATCAATATGATAATGTAAAATGATCAAAAAATTATATAAATTTTATCAATCATGAACAAAATAATCAAGTTGTGCCTAATGTAGTATGTCATACAGGAAGAGGAAATGTCCAACATTTGTATATGCATGTATCATGGATCTAGTGTATAAAAATAATATTTTATTTATATTCTAAAATAAACAACATATGCAAAATCTAGTAAACATTTTTAATTCTAAATATATTTTTATGTTTGTTTTATTTGAATGTTTTTGTATTTTCTTGATTACTTGATTTTTTATAATTTTTTTGAATGACTAGAAAAGATGATATGTACAAGGAATACACATTAATATAATCCATGTATGTCATCAATGGTATGCATATATGTAGGTATTGTGGCATTTCCATATTCATATTCTATGTAATCAGTATCATCAGGATCATACCAATATTTTTTAGTAGTTGTAGCATAATCATCAATGTAATAATTATCGTAGGATATAGTTAACTCTTTTAGTTGTGATTAAAATTTTGAACTACCATTTTCATTATATTTTATATTTTTTATGAAAAATTAGTTGGAATATATATTATATTTTTATTCTTAAAATATTTTTTTCTTCGTTATGTTCATCATTCTTAAAATGTTACATCACATTATGGACTAGCTAAGAGTCATGCATTTTTACTTGAACACCAGGGAAATATGTAATTTATTCTTTGACATCTTGATATTTTTGTAACATTGCTTGTTGTAGCTTTTATTTTTTAATTATTTATCTAATTATGCCTTTTAAATATGTTCCTTATTTAAATTTTGCATTTGTAACTAATTTTGATCTGAATTATTCTTTGGTATCCATAATTTTTCCTTTTTAACTTATGTTTTAGGAGATGTGCTCATAATGTGAGTGGGCTGATTGATTGATGTACCAATTATAAGATCACTACTATTTATTATATTTTTAATTTTTATTTTCAAGGTAAAACAACATTGTGTATGATTTCCATGCATTTTATGATATGCAAAATAGTATTTTGATCTCTTAATAGGATGTATAGGAGGTAATTTGCTCACTTTGTTTCAAATAATTTTTAATATAATTTCACTTGATCTCTTATTAACCTTTGGTTAGCTTGAATAAGCACTAGTTGTATATGCATTAAATTTTCTCTTCCAATCTTGATGTGAATTCTTATTATGCACAAAATTTCTAGATGGAGATGTAAACACATGATTAATAGTATCATATTTTGGATTTTTTGTATGTGTGATATTTTTTTCCCTTGATGTGATCTTTGAAACCTTTTTAAACCTAAATGTTTATGATGCGTGGTGGTTAGGGTTAAGAATATATAAATAGTTCAAGCACAAGGGTGATAAACTAATCTATAGTAGGCCAATTAATAGAAAACTTTGATAAACAATATTATAAATTTATAAAACTAATATGGGTAAAAATAATAATGTATAGTTATTGAAATGTATTACAGTAAATAATAAACAATAGTACTTAGCTGGTTTACTATGTATAGTTAGATATGGACTAGAAACTAGTATAAATTAAGCAAGATTAGTATTCTATAGAATTCATCAATATCTAAAAATTATGATTTTGTTGTTGTAAATACTATCATCGATGCTAATGTTTGACTATGATGCAAGTGTCTAATAAAAAATAATAACTTGATCTAGATGTGACCAACTTTATTCTTCTAGGTTTTTTGTCATCTTTCTATTTGTGTATTCAAATTTGGGATATAGTTTATCACTCTTTATTGATTTAACAAACCCTATATTTTCACCATTTTTCACCCTTGAAATGAGTTTATTAAAAAATGGGTTATTGGGTTCATGGTGTCAAGAATCCCAAAATACACCTATATCAATGGGCACTTCCTAAATATCTAATACTTCAAGGAGGGCCTCAAACTTATGTAGTTCTCCCTTATGTGTGGGAAAGTTTGTGAATAACCATACAATATACTATATGATGATGCATGCAATGATCGATCTTGTAATTTGATAAATATCACTGATGGTTTTTTATTTGAATAATTAATACCAATAACATGATTGATCTTATGATTGTTATGAAAATAGAGATGAACATGGTATAGTAGAGTGTTCATATAATTGACTTATTTAACTTTAGTATAATTTTTAGTAGTATTTTTTAGATGAGGAATGATAAGGCTTAGTCATAAATTTATACCACACCTTTTTTAAAATATCTCACGATAGGATTAAATAAGAATAATAGGCCAACACAGGTTTTAAATAACTTTCACTTTAGATGAATTTTGGTAAATTCACACTAGATAAGGATATTGACATTGTCATTGGTGGTAGTGTCCCTCTATAGCTGATAGTGTCCAAAAGCTTAGAAAATAAGAATGAATTTGAAATTAACAGTGAAGGATGTCTATCATATTTTAATATTTATGTGTAGTACACAATGCTTGGGTCATCATAATGATATGAATAAGACTAAGAGACAATAATTTAGGCACAATGAGATGAAAATGTGAGCCTTTTAGAAATAAGGAGGTCTAAAATTGAAGGGTAGAACCCTTATTGATTTTTGTCAAATGTATAACACTAATATGTTATGAATATTTAGTTTTAGTATCTACATTCCCTCCCCCTTCCCCACCATCCATTCCAACTCCCCTTAATCTAGTAATTCATAAGGATGAAATTACTAGGCTAAAGGAAATAAATGAATAATTAGGTGCATATCACACACCTTTCCTTTTCTTAATCCCACTTAGAGTGTTTTGATAGTGTATGAACTATAACCAAGAGCATGTTACAATATGAATTTTTTAATATAATCTAAAATTATGAAATAATTGAAATTCTTGAAAATAAAGATAGCAAGGAATACGTACACATGTGTGTCAATGCAACCATGTTTCCTCTTGATGATTTGAATTGGTAAATCTGATTCATAATGAAATAATATATTTGTAAAAGGTTCAAACCTAAACTTTAGATATTTGAAGAGGAATATTGGAATGTATTATTCTCCTACTCTGGTATAAGGATGATTTTTTACAAGGCCATTGAGATCATAATATCTCAATCACACAACTTAAGTGTAAATACATATAATATAGTGAGGGTGAGTGATTTAATCAATTCATCTTATAAATATGGAAATATTGGATGATTTAGTCACTCCAATATAAAATTATAATGAGGTTAAATGATTTAATCACTTCAACATATAAAATGAACTAAAATATATATTAAAAAAGTCTTGATAACAATATATCATGGTGTAATTAGTAAGTCCAGGTGAATAGTATGATTTATAAGTCTGAAATTTTTGATATAATATCATGGTATGTGCACCTATAATATGTATAATATGGACTATATGTGTTATAAATATGAAAAATTATGTTTTAAATCTATGAAAAATTGGTGAAATGTATACCATTCTAAATCAAGTGTATTTTTGAATCATGGAACTTAACTAGAGTTCTATTCAAGTGTGGAGGCCATGTCTTTTTGACATTCCCCCACTAAATTTAGGATTTATGACATGCTCCTAGTGACATCTAGAAATACTAAGAAGGTATATAAGTGTCGAGGTCATATTTTTATGACATGCCCCAACTAAATTATGTAAATTATGGAAATGTGGATAAATATGTAGTTCATATTTTTATGACATGCCCCAACTAAAATTTGTAAATTATGGAAATGTGGAGGTCATGATTCTATGACATGCCCCAATTATAATGCCCCATTTTGATTTGAGTGAAATATAATGTGGTAGGTACCTTAACTCAAAAGGGTAAGGTAGATATATAATATGTGTATGAACCATGTATCATATAGGAATAACATATCAAAGTAGATATATCAATTAGGCTCATAGTATGTGATCACATCAAGTCAAGAAGATACATGATATAGATCATGGGAATGTCTAGAGAGTAACTCGTATAATATCAAAAAATAATAAAAGACATACACAAGATAACTTAATGTAATGAAAAGTAATGGTCTAAGGAAATTTCATAAAAGGGGAATGTTCAAATCCCACACAATTAAAATAGATGAAATATTTAAATGTATAATCAACATGGAATGGCATATTCAAATATCCAAAAAACATGCAATGGCACAAGGGACAAAAATCAAGGAACATATTATAATGTTTCATAAGTAATAAAATAATGTAATATGTAACAAACTGCTACACCAAAATCCCAAAATGTTAGTGAATCTGCCCACCAGGATCATAACATCCCACCATGCTTATGAAGCCTAAACTCTGGGTTGGCTTTGCGCATGTACACGAGATCCACTATGTGTACGATCCATGGACAAACACTATAATTATAGTGTAACCCACCCACTCTATGACTTGAACACGGATGGTTGCTCTGATACCAAATGTAATGAACCACTACATCAAAAGCCCAGACTATTAGTGAATCTGCCCACCAGGATCATAACATAATATACTCATGTAAGTGAAAAATATATGAAGCATAGTAAAGAATCATAACCATATTATATTAATCCTTGTATATATGTGTTAGTAAAAAATTAATGTAATATAGCATATCAATGACATTGTGAAAGATATGATCATGTGTATAGAATTGTGTAAACATTATCATTTAGGTTCAAATATGATAATGTAGAAATGATCATAAAATGATATTTAAGATGTATCAATCATGATCAATTAAATTAGATGCCCCCAACATACTATATTACATGAGTAGAGGAAAGTTCCAACATCTATAAGTTCATAGATCATGTCTTTGGGTATTCTTATATCACACTAAAATATGTGTGAAACATATGTGTATATAGAAATGAAATTATATGATATCTACTAACATAAAAAAATCAACATATGTGCCAAAGACCTAATAAAATATTGGAATGCTGAATATATTCAGATTTTTAAATTTATTTGAATGTTTTTATATTTTATAATATATATATATATATATATATATTGGGGGGGAATTAGAATATTTGAAATTAAAATTTTATCAAATGGTCCCATATAATGGATGCTCATTGTTAACTTTAATCTTGAAATATGGGATATGAAACTAGTGGTACTTGTAAGGAGAATTCATAGGAGTCATATCTAGATTTGTAAAATATATGGTGTCCTATATATGTGTAATAGTATTTTTTGGTCATTAAAAAAATGAGTTGGTCTTTGTTTAAATAATATCTTATTTATATTTTTCCTTGGATTACTTGTAACTATGATATGTTTAGTTACTCTGGGTAATTAAGTATGTTGTTATTCAGTAACTAAAAATTATATAGAATCTAATTTATGTCTCTAATGTAAATATCTCTCAAGTATGGGCCAAATAAGAAAGGGTAATTCATGTTTCTTACCCTTTTGTGAAGAATTAGACTTATCAATATTTATAATTAGTTATCTTGTAATAAACTTCTTTTATTCAAGTGAATGCTCATATGGAATTATGTAACTATAACTACCTTATTAGTATAAATATATTCAATACACACATGAACTTTGGAAGGTATTGAACATATTTTATGTATCCAAGGTCATTGAAATAACATATTAAATTCTCATGTAGATGTTATAACTAATAAGTGGTTACAGCCCACATGTGTTGGGCCAATTTATAAATCTAAATTGATCTCACCAATAACTTATTGTGATGTTTAATAAAATTCTCTAATAATTTTGGTCAAAGGGTATAAATCATCATGTGTATATACCACATTTGTAATTAGTGTCATGGTATATATGTTATCACTATAACTATTATTTATCATAACACTATGTATAGGTTTATGGTCTAGGTATACTTGAATAAATAATGAATGAAGATATGAGTCATCATCCACTATGTCACTATCATCAAATGTAATAGAATATGCCAAAACCATGAGAGGTAATGTGTGTATATAATTACTAATAATATAGTATAATGGTTTCCCATAATTTTATGGATTAATATTTTCATTGTATTCCATTTGGACTTATAGATATTACTTAAAATGATCTTGTAAAGGATTGTTAAATATTTTTTTATTCTAGAGATCACTAGGTTTTTAACCTAAATCATTGGAGAATCATCAAAGGTTACCTTTAGATCATCCATAAGGTCTTAGATATTACTATTTAAGGCATAAAATCTATATTAGAATGCCCAAGGCCTTGGTTATATTCACAATATGCATTAATATCATATCCTTTGGGTAGAGGTCAACTCATATCAACCTATTTCAAAGGAGGGAGAGATATGAGATGACATTTTATAAGCTTATGTAGTCAATAAGTTAGAGACTCATTTAAATTTTCTCTTAGGTACATTGGATAATATGAGTAATTTAGGTTTTGGAGAGGCTATATTAATGATTTTAGTTTTTTCCTTTTTAGGTTTTGTAGGTTTGGCCTTATAGCTTGGTTTGATATTAAACGTCGTATTAGATGTAGAAAGTGTGTTAGCTACATACTTGTGTTTTTTAAAGGAAACAACTTTCATTTTGTGGCTTTTAATAATATGGAATAAGTCATTAAAACATTTGATTTTTTTTAAATAATAGATTTATGTAATGGGGTGAGAAAGATTTTCTTGAAGATGGATTAAATTTATTTATCTACCATTGGGTTCTTAATTTTGTTTGACATTAATTTATATCTCAAAACATACTCATTGGTTCCTTGTTTCATCTTTGAAATTTGAGAATATGTCATCTTTTTAGTGATGTTGATAGAGAAATATGCTAAGAAATTATTGGGTAGAGATTTGAATGCTTTTGTTGATTAGATTGGTAAATCATATATCCATCACAAAGCATATTCTTTTAGACTCCTTGTAAATAATTTTGTCAACATTTTATCATTAGAGGCATAATCAATACTTTCCACGTGGAAAGATCATATATGTTTTTTAGGATCACCCTTGACATAATAAAATGTGAACTTGTGTGTAATAAAATAAGTTTGTAGAGGGTGCACAAATATTTCAACTACAATAGGATTGTGTAACACATATCATGAATCAATAGCATAAAGTGATGTCATAAAATATTTCTCAAGTTTAATAACCTTATATTTCAAAAAAAATTATATATTACATAATATCTTATACATTTCAATTGCTAAGGTTTAAAGTTTTAAAAGTCACCAAAGGGGATATACCCATGGTTTGATTTGATATAGCAATTAAGATTGGTAATCAGGTTGAAGTTTTAAGGGTTCCTATGGAGGATGTAGCAATAGTAGGATTAGTTTTAAGGAACAATGGTGTAAACACATAACCCATGTCCTACTATATGTAATAAGTGATGATATTCCCAAGGGGAGATATATAAGAATATGGGGATCTCCCATATCTCTAATAGCATGATCCATGGATGCACTTGTTTGTTCATTTATGCTATTTTTTAATTTAGTTTACAATATGGTTGTGTGGATATCACCAATATATTCAAAATTTTAATGAATATGTTCTCAAAACATAGAATTATATTGTCCTTGATCTTGATATATTTTTCCATGTTCATGATTTGCAGTAGAATCTTTTTTTTCATGATCAAAATCATCTTATATGATAACCTCTTCAACATTTTGTTTAGTTCCATTATTTTCACTTTCAATAGGAATAAGATATGATACTTTATTGGGTTGAGACATCTTACATGTAAAAGGGGAAGGTCCAACTGTTCAACATAAACAACACCTACTATAGGGATACACCTAGGTTGTTGAATACCCTCTTGAGGCTAAATACCCTAGGGTAAGTTAGGGTTTTCATAAAGAGACACAAAATTCAATTTCAGCAAATGTTTAACCCTAAATTATTATGATGTGTGGTGGTTAGAGTTAATATTATATAAATATTTCAAATACAAGGGTGATAAACTAATCTATAGTAGGCCAATTAATAGAAAACTCAGATAAATAATATTCTAAATTTATATAATTAAGATTGATAAATATAATAAATTAAAACTATTTCAAGATATTGTAATAAATAAGAAACAATGGTTAGTTGCTTTACTACACATAATCATATCTAGACTAATAACACATGTAAAGTATGTAGGATCAATATTTTGTATCAATCATCAGACTTTATAAACTATGCTTATGTGGTTATAGACACTACCATTAGATCTAGCACTACCATCAATACTAGTGTTTGGCCTATAATAATAAATAATTACTTGATTTGGATGTAATAAATTTCATTATTTTGTGTTTTTATCACCATTTTGTTAGTGTATTCCTATCTAGGATATAGGTTTCCCTTATTTATTAATTGATAAAACCCCATCTCTTCACCCATTTTTACCCTTGGAATGAGTTTGATGACAAATAGGTTAGTGGTCTCATGGTTTCATGTTTTTCCAAAGACCCCTATATCAACGGGCACTGGTTACATATCCAATACTCTAAAGAAGGCCTTATAATTATGTATTTATCATTATGTGTGGGAAAGTGTGTGCACAAAGGTGCAATATACTATATGATGATGCATGTAGTGATCTAGCTTTTATTTTGACAAATATTGCTCATGAGTTGTTCTTTGAATGATTTATACCTATAGCATGACTTTTTTCTTGATATGAAAATAGGGATGAATAGGGTATAAAAGAGTATTTTTCCATTTTATTGATTTAGCTTTAGTAGGTGTTTGTTGAGTATTTGATAAATGAGGAATGAGAAGGTTTGGACTTGTATTTATACTACATATTTTTAAAATATATCATAGTAGGGTTCAATAATATAAATAGGCCAATCCATATGTTTTGAATCATTTTCAATTTACATGACTTTTGGTAGATAGACATTAGATAAGGATCTAGACACTACTATTGGAAATAGTGTTCCTCTATGGCTAGTAATGTCTAAAAGGCTAAAAACATGTATGGATATAAAACTAAAAGTGAAGAACATTTATCAAATTTTAAAAAATTTATGTAGTACAATATATCTAGGTCATTAAAATTATATGAATCAAAATCATATAGGCACAGTGAGATGGTGAATGTGAGCCTTTCAGCAATAGGGAGGTCTAAAATTGAAAGGTAGAGACCTGATTGATATTTGTCAAATGTAAAAGACTAAGATGTTATAAATATTCAATGTAAGTATCTAAAATTAATTTCAAAAAGTATAAAAAAATAAAAAAATCCAAAAAAAATAAAAACATTCAAATAAATTAAAAAATCCAAAACTATTCAACTTTCCCATATTCTATTAATTCTTCGGCATCTATGTTACTTGATTTATGTTAGTAGATAACATACAATTTTATTACTATATACACATATTTTTAAATCATATTTGAGTGTGATATAACCATACCTAGACATAGGATCTATACATCCTTGAGTGTGATAAAACCATACTAAGACACATGATCTATGCAATTCTAGCTCTTTGACATTTCCTCTACTCACATAATATATCATGTTGGGGGACTTTTCTTTCTTTTATCATGATTAATATAGGTTACATGTCCTTTACAATAATTTATAAATTATCATGTTTTCTCTTATATGATAAAACTTACACATTTATATATACATGCTCACATCTTTCGTAGTGTACTCAATATGATATGCTATATAATGTGTTTTACTAACACATATAATGAACCCAAAAACTAACAAGAACAAGAAAATTACCAATAGGCCAAGATCTTGAAACAATACTCAGAATTGATTAATATTGATTGTTAAAAATAATTACAACCCAAACCATGCTTAAATAAACCTAATCTCCAAAATTAAAGTCTACATGCAAAATTTGAAAAAAACTAAAATCTAAACAACACATCTATTTTTAGCATCTGCTATTTATAGTAAGTTTCAAATGAAAGAGTGCATGGCTCTAAAACTTTCTTGAAATAATCTAAATATTAAAATTATACTATGGGATGAAATTTAACTGAAGTTTACTTTTAGCTCTAAAAATATACAATTTTTAAATTTAGAAAATTCTCAAAAAAATCATTAAGAGCTAATTTTGAACCCTCAAATGATCACATTTGTCCTCTAAAATTTATCAAAATCAAATATAAATGGATAGAGTTTCTTATGTTAGAATCAAAAATTTTGAGACAATTGTTTTGGCATGTGGAAGAGCTCAAATGCAGTTATGAGTCAAAAATTATGGCCTCCGAAAGGTTGGCCTATCTTTTATGCATCATTCTCCTCTGGTGGAAAACAACTCAACTCCTACGAGTTTCCCTAATTGTATTATTTCCATTTTTCCTTGTTAATCTTATTTATCTCCCATTCTATAATCCAAGTGTTGTCTTCTTTCTTCAATCCTTCCCATTGCACCAAATACCTATTATAATTCCCTTGCCTTGTGCTCACTGTCTTCATATCCAAAACCTGCACTTTTTTTTCTTTTTCTTTAGAACCTGTTGCTCCAAATTTACCTCTTCATCTTTGTCACATTTATCATATTATCCATGGAATTCATATAAATATGAAACATAAAATATTGTAGATATATCAAAATTATGTGGTAAACTTACCTCATATGCATTATCATTGATTTTCTTCATAATTCTGCATGGTCTGATTTTTTTGTACTTCAACTTGTTGTATGTGCCTTTTGGAAATATTTCTTTCCTCAAGTAAACCATTACCAACTCTCCTTATTCTAATACTTTGGACCTTTTTCTGACATATGTTGTTGATTTATATTTCTCATTACTTTCTTTCAAATTTCTTCTTACTCCTTGCAACTGTTGTATATGCTCTGCAATGCTTCTACATCATCACTAATTCAATATGCAATTGGTAATTATACCAAATATAGAATACCCATAGGATTTATCTCATAAACAATTTGAAAAGTTGACTTTCATGTTAATCTATTCACTAAACTATTATATGCAAACTCAGTTTGTGGTAAAGCCAAGTCCCATTGCTTTGGCTTCTCTCCCACTATGCATCTCAATAAATTTCCCAAGCCCCTCACAAATTATATCTATCCATCTATTTGTGGGTGATATGCACTACTAAATTGTATCTTAGTACCCATCTTCTTCTATAAATTCCTCCAAAAATGACTTTGAAATTTTGTATTCTTATTTGAAGTAATAGTTTTTAGAACACCATGTAATCTCACGATATCCATAAAAAATAACCTACAACTCTAGTGGCATCATTGGTTTTCTTACATGTAATGAAATGAACCATTTTATAAAATATATCTACAACAACAAAAATTGAATCATTACCTCTCTATGTGTTTGGCAATACTAACACAAAATCCATACTCAAATCTATCCATAGTCCTTTTGGAACCAGTAATGGCATATATAGTCTAGTATTTTGTGAATGTCCTTTAGACACCTAACATATTATGCACCTTGAAACATACCTTGTCACATCTCTCTTCATCTTTGGCAAAAAATAGTTTTCCTCCATCAAATCTATTGTCTTCATCTTACCAAAATGTCCAACCAAATTATCACTATGTAATTCTCTTATTATATTATCTCATAGAGACCCAACTAGAATGCATAATTATTTACCTTTGAAGAGATAACCTTCTTGTATAATATACTCATCATTAATATCATTTATCCCACCTATTAATGGATTCCTGAATTGCTCAGTGACATTGCTAAAATATGGATCAATATCATATAACTCTGTGATATCTTCAAATCCAACAACTTCACTCACCATAGTAGTTAATAATGCTACCCTCCTACTCAATGCATCAGCTACCTGATTTTGTTTTCCTGATTTATGCTTCAACACAAAAGTGTACCCTTACAAGAAAGAAACCCACTTTGCATGCATAGTATTCAATTTCTTTTATGTATTCAAATACTTCAAAACCTCATGATCTATAAATAGTATAAAATCCTTAGGCATCAAATAATACCTCCAATTTCTTAATGCTTATACAATTGCATAAAGTTGAACATCATAAGTAGAATACTTTGTTCTTACCTCATTCAATTTCTCACTGAAATATGCTATTGGCCTACCTTCTTGACTCAACACAACACCAATTCCCATAAATGAAGTATCACAATCAACCTAAAACACTTTGTTAAAATCCAATAATGCTAAAATTGGTCTTTTTGTAATCTTTTTCTTCAAGATTTTCAAGATTTTTGTGGCTACCCTAGTCCATACAAATGCTTTCCATCTCATGCAATCTATTATTGGTGCCACAATACTACTAAAATTTTTAATAATTTTTTTGTTAAAAGTTGCTAAACTATGGAAACTTCTTACCTCTATAATGATTTTTGCAATAGACCACTCAAAAATTACCTTTATCTTTTCTTCATCCATTTTCACACCATATATAGAAACTACAAATCCCAAAAACACCAAACTGTTCTGCATAAACTTGCACTTCTTCAAATTTGCATACAATTTCTCTTTTTTTAACAAATCCATTACCATTCTCAAATGTTGTATGTGTTCTTATCTTGTCCTACTAAATATTAAAATATCATCAAAATAAACAACCACAAACTTACCAATATATTCTATTAGCATTGTATTCATCACCCTCATAAATGTGTGAGGTGCATTAGATAATCCGAATGGCATCACCATCCACTCATATAAGCCATCCATAGTCTTGAATGCAATTTTATGCTCATCTCCTTCATGAATTTGTATTTGATAATATCCACTCCTTAGATCAATATTGGTAAAATATTTTTCTCCTACAAACACATCTATTATATCATCTAAATGAGGGATATGAAACCTATACTTTATTGTAATTTTATTAATTCCTCTATTATCCACACACATTCTCCATCATCCATATTTATTTAGAGTTAGCAATGTTAGTGTTGCACATGGACTCATACTCTCCCTTATCATTTTCTTCCTTAGCAATTTAGTAACTTGTATCAGAGTTGTTTCCAAAATCTGGATAATGCGAATGCAATGGAGATGTGATCACACAAGATGAAACAAGTGCACACCACATAAATGCTAAAGCAATTTAAAAATTACATAATAAAATAAATTTCACAAGACAAAATAGAGAAAACCAAAATCTGATTAACATGAGATGGACAAAGTGAAGAATACATATAGGAGAGCACGTAAGTAACTCCTCCACAAAAGGTGGCCAAGGCACCCTAAGAATAGACTATAACTCCTCCATGAAAGGTAGTGACAAGGTGCTAAGAATAGAGAAGTAACTCCCATCAAGGGAGTTACTTATGACATTATTATGACACCTATGACACATTTATGACACACATCTCCACATAAGCTAGCCTATCCCACAAATGTAGGAAAACTCCATGTAAGCACAAGAAATATAATTTCCATAATAAAAAAATAGGGAAAAATAAAAACCTACACTAATACCCCCCATAAGCACAACTTAGGTGGGAAGTGTGGATATATAAAATGGGTCCCGACAACTAGGCCTGATGAGGTACCCATGTACAAATGCAATCTCCCATAAGATAGAGAAAAGGAGAAAACCTGTAGGAAAAAACTCCCCCAAAAAGAGAGACATAAAAGAATTGAAGAGGCTAGAAGGCCCCCCTAAAGATGATGCTACTGCAGATGTAGACCGCACCCCAAGAAGATCTTGTAGATGAATGAACTTGCTCTTGGTGAAAGGTTTGGTGAAGATGTCTACAACTTTCTCCAAAGACTAGAAAAATATCAATTCAATGACCTGATTATGAATAAGCTCCCAAATGAAATGCATATGAATCTCTATGTGCTTGGTCTGTTGGTGCTAAACTAGATTCTTGAAAATATAAATGGTACTCTAGTTGTCACAATAAATTATGGTGGGCTACCTGATAAGAATGCCAAACTCAAAAAGAATCCCCTAAAGCCAAATAGCCTCAGTAGCTGCATTAATAGCTCCCATGTATTCTACCTCTGTGGATGATATAGTAATAGCATTCTACCTCTTTCTAGACCAACTGATAGGACCAAAATCTAGAGAGAAACTGTAACCAAAAGTGGACTTATGAGTATGTGAATTGCCAACCCAGTCTAAATCTGTAAATCTAACCAAGTCAACCTCTATGCCAGATCTGTAATGAATCTCGTATCTCTATGAAACCTATATGTAATGCAAGATCCTCTTAGCTACTTTCCAATGCAACTCATGAGGTTTCAACATAAATCTAGAGACAATTCCCACTATATATGATATGTCGCGCTTGGTGTGAGTCAATTAGATGAGACTACCAACAAGTTGTCAATACTGAGTGGCATCAACCAACGGTGAAGAATAGTCAGCCTCAAGCTTGACTCATGATAGAAATGGAGTTGGAGATGGATTGCAATCAGCCATGTGAAACTGAGCCAATAAGTCAATAGCATACTTAGGTTGTGCAAGAGAAATCCCTAAATCTGACTATGAGATCTTGATGCCAAGGAAGTAGTGTAACAAACCTAAGTTTGTCATGTCAAATCTATCCTAAAGAGATGCCTTCTCCACTACAATAGCTGATGAAGAACTCCCGGTGATCAAAAGGTCATCAACATATAGAACCAAAATCAGGAGTGAATCATCCTGCCATAAGAAGTAGACATTGGGGTCAGAATGTCACCTAGTGAAACCTACTATGAGAAGGAAGGAATCCATCTTGGCATACCAAGCCTGAGGGGCTTGTTTGAGGCCATAGGTAGATTTTCTAAGTCTACATACTAAGGAAGAATATTGAACAAATCTTGGCAGTTGCTCCATGTAGATCTCCTCCTCTAGATCTCTGTGAAGAAAGGCACTCTTCACATCCATCTAGTGCACATCCCAACCATGTGTTGCAACAATAGCCAAGGTGAGTTAGATAGAATTCATCTTTGCAATGGGTGTAAAGGTCTCTGTGTAGTCAATGTCTACCACCTGTGAGAAACCTTTGGTGACCAATCATGCCTTGTACTTATCAACTGACCCATCTACTACAAACTTGGTCTGATATATCCACCTACATCAAACCATCTTTCTTCCCTTAGGAAGGGAAGTCAAATCCCAAGTGTGATTTTTGATTAAGGAAGAATATTATTTTTCCATAGCACTATCCCACTTAGGTACCCCAAATGCCTCTTGAAAAGTCTATGGATCTAAAACTGAAGCAAAGAAGGCATGTGGATGTCTCTAAAAATCCCCCTAGTACGTATGTCATCTACGAGATCTCCTACCCAAGTGCTAGCACTCTCAAGTGTCTGTCTAGCCCAAAGTGGCCTAAAAATGGGTGAGTCAGGTGCTAACTCCTCATCCTCTAACTAACTAGACGTGGATGACACTACATCACTATCCTTGATGTCTAAACTTGAAGAAGAAGAAGATGTCTCTGGCTCAAGAACATGTTGTGGCTGATCTAAATCTGATGAGGAATCATCATGAAGAAGTAGATCTGATGAGGGAGAAAAAGTGTCAAGTGTTGAGTCTCTAGGACTCTCCTGAAAATGGACACTTCTCTTGATGAACAACTCATGAGTGACTAGATCTAGAAGGTGATACCCCTTAATACCATCCAGATATCCTACAAAGATGCAAGGCTTAGACTAACATTCCATAGCTTTTTGTTTCTTCTTTGGTATGTGGGCCATGGCTAGGGATCCAAAAACCCTGAGGTGCTCAACATCAGGTTTCCTTTTATGCTAAGATTCAAAGGGTGTTATCCCTTTCAAAGCTTTGTGAGGAACCCTGTTTTTAATGTAGCAATCACAATTGATGGCTTCAGCCCAGTACTATGGTGCTAAAGATTTGGAGTGAATCATACAGCTACCCATCTCTTTCAAGAACCTATTTTTGTGTTCAACAACCCCATTTTGTGAAGGACTATAAGTGACTATGTGCTATAAATCAATCCCCTCTATGGTGCAAAACTGTTCAAACCTGTTACTGACATACTCCCCTCCATTATTAGTTTAAAGAACTTTGATGGATTTATCACTCTATTTCTCAACAAGAGCCTTGAAGTATAGAATATTTTCAAACACTTTAGACTTTTGTTTGAGAAAAATATCCAAGTGTACCTAGAGAAATCATCAATGAAAGTGAGGATGTACTTGGCCCTTGTGAAAGATGGTTTGGGAAAGGGTCCTGATACATCACTCTGGACTAACTCCAAAGGTTGTGAAGCCCTCCAAGCTTTACCTTTGTCAAATTATGCTTTGGGATGCTACCCAAGGGATCACCCCTCACAAAGTCCTTTTGAGAATTGGACATAAGGCAAGCTAATGACCATGTCATGTTTGCAAAGTTGCTCAAGGTAGCAATAGTTAAGGTGGCCAAACTGCTCATGCCACAATTTGCTAACTCCATTTGAATGAGTCAGCAATGTTATTGGAGAAGAATTAGGTGAAAAATGTGAGAAGGTGTATAACCTTGCTTGGTGATCTCCCCTACCCAATGCCACTATAGTATCACTATGCAACTCCCTGATAGCCACTGAATCTGCTGAAAACTCAACTCTCATGGCCTGACCAATGTGAGTGATTTGGTACACTAATAAGAGATTGGTTGAAAGGGAAGGAACACTTAGAACATTATTGAATGTTCCTCCTTCCATTTCAATTGACACTCTCCCTACAACATAAACTGATGTGTCATCACCCAAACTAATTGAAGTCATGCTACAAGGCTCTAAAGATGAAAACTCAACTAGTGAAGATCCCATGTGGTGAGAATCACCTGAATCAATGACCCATGATGATGTAGAAGTTGTAGTATCTAAAAGTGCCTTGCCCTTTTCTTTCTCCTTACTCCTGCCTTTTACCTTGGTAGAATCTTGGGTAGATGAATTCTGCTTGATGGACTCAAGAACACCTATGTTGTACTTCTCTAGAAGATGAGTTAGGTGATCTATTTGTTTATTCATGCATTTTTGTTCATCATACCATCTCTTTTTATAATAGGCACACTTAACCTTCTCCTTCTTATGTTTAACATTGGAGGAGGAAGACTCAGTGTTGTTTTTGGTAGAATTGTTGTTTTCTTTCTTCTTCTCCTGGTCCTTGTTCTTTTTCTTCTTCTCCTTTGTTGAAGTCTTATCCTTACCATTTCTAGCTATCAAATATTGGGGTTGAGTAGACTTCATTTTGACCATTTGAATTAGCTTATCTTGCTCCCTAGTTAAGTCGGCAATGTATGAATCCAAAGAAGGCACTTTCCATGTAGTGCTAAGGGCACTTTTTTTGGCATGGAAAGTTGAGATAAAGACTGAATAGCTTGGACCTAACTTTGTGAGAATTGAAAAGATGAGTTGGTCATCTTTCTTCTCTATCCCGCATTCTTTCAATTGCAATCTAAGGGCCTTATACTTAGTGAAGAAGTCCTATAGGGTGTCAAAGTTACTAAGACTTAGACTTATGAGTTCATTTTCAAGCTCATGTCCTCTCATCTCATCAAGCTTCCCAAATAAGAGTTCTAAGGTGTCCCATATGTCTTTAGGAGTCTTGGAGGTTTCTAAATGGAAGATAAGTTCTAGAGACATAGACAAGCTCAGTAATCCATAGGCTTCATCACTACGATTGTACCACTTGACCTTTTCAGCATTAGTGTTGGGTTCTACTTCAGTACCCATGGTGATCCTATACAACCCTTTGCTTCTAAGAATGATTAAAATTTTAACATTTCATTCATGATAGTTGAAGGGTGTTAGGGGTTTAAGTTGAAAATAATCCATTTTAAGCTGAATTTAGGTGAAGTTGTGTTGATTGCAAGTTGTGAAATTATGCAAAAAGCAAAGATTTGTAAGTTGTGAAAAGCAATCACACCGCCCTAAAATGCTGATCCCCCCCACAAATATGCAAGCGCATGCTTAAAATATGTTGGGCTCAGCTAAGAATGCATCTTAGAGCAATCAGTTCAAGACTATAAGCAAACAAGATGTCAGACTCAACCGAAAATGCGTACCGGGAGACCCAAATTTTAGGCACTTTATAAACTAGTGAATTTTTGACAAATAACAAGCCTAAACTATGGAGAATTGAATTACAAACACTTTTTTAAAAAATGGCACCCAAATCTGAGCTACCTTTTGCAAGATATTAAAGGTTCAATTTTCTCGTAAACTAGTGTTTTGCAAAAAAAACACAAACATTAAAAAAAGCCTATTTTGAGAGCGAAAGTGGCCTTCTAATCACTCATTGGATTTGACATAGAGAGAGGAATCCAAAGGAGTTATTTTTGAGGTGGAATTGGCCTCCTACCAACCTGGGCCTCACCCTTCATCTTCATAGGTCGAAGATACAAGTTTGAAAAAACTTCTAAACTGCTTTTTTAATGCTAATTTCCAATTTGTCTTTAATTCTAAAAATAAAATTAATGACTTATAAATATCATAAAAATTATTGGACAAAATTAAAACTATCAATCAAACAGCAAGAGAGAGAGAGAGGGCCCACCACATGGGCATTGGAAACCAAAAAAGGGAGCACCATTTGTAAAAAAAATACTACTGGCATAATTCTCTCACCAAGAAAAAGGGTGAAATTTTGATTTGATGGGCAAGGAAAGGTGATTGAATCTACAGACTTCAATGCACAATAGGTCTAGGCAGAATAAGACCAAAAAAAGGTGCCTATTTTCAAGAAAAATAGTCTTGATTTTGCTCACTATGCACTTGCACGTTGGATGCCGTACAACTACTTGGTGTGGCTAATGTTTGGCATGGATATTTGATGGTGTGGCTGATGCTAGTCCTCCCTCTGCTCACAACAATGGTGCCCAAGTTGAAGAAACAAAATAAGGTGCAGAAGTGCAGTCAAGCAAATCGTTGCTGCCAAGCCAACTACTAAACTAGCCGATGCAAAGAAGGTTGTTGGAAGCCCTGCAAGGACTGAAAAGAAGACAGCCAAGACACCCAAAGGCCAAGGATCTCAAGGAAAAGATACAAGAAATGATTTTGATTTTTTTAAAAAAATTTAGATTAGATCTAGAAATTAAAAAAATAAAGAGAACTCCACTCCTCTTGATTTCAAAATAAACTAATAGCATAACCAGACACACAATTACCAGAGTGGCTCTAATACCATATCATAGTTGTTACCAGAATCTGGATAATGTGAATGCAATGGATATGTGATCACATGAGATGAAGCAAGTGCACACCACATATATGCTAAAGCAATTTGAAAATTACACAAGAAGATAAATTGTATAAGACAAAATGGAGAAAACTAAAATCTGATTAACATGAGATGGCCAAAGTGAAGAATACATATAGGAGATAACGTAAGTAACTCCTCCACAAAAGGTGGCCAAGGCACCCCAAGAATAGACTATAACTCCTCCATGAAAGGTGGTGACAAGGTGCTAAGAATAGAGAAGTAACTCCCATCAAGGGAGTTAGTTATGACATTCTTATGACACCTATGACACATCTTTGACACACATCTCCACATAAGCTAGCCTATCCCACAAATATAAGAAAACTCCATATAATCACAAGAAATACAATTTCCCTAATGAAAAAATAGGGAAAAATAAAAACCTACACTAATAACTTGTTTATTTAATTCTACATGTTCTATTCGACTCATCCTATAAGTTACTTGATTGGGTAGAGTTGATCTTGGAATCAAATCAATGTGATGTTAAATATCTCTCTTCAATGGTAAACCATCTAGTAACTCATTAGGCATAACATCTATATATTCTTTCAACACTCTTACTACTTCTATCGGTATTGGCACCATATTTGTTTCTTCATTATTTGCTACTAGGGCATAACAACAACCTGTTACCTTCGTATCTTGGATAAATTCTTTAGTTCATAACATGCATTATATCTTCTCTTCTTCTTTAAGAGGTAACAAAACTAACTATGTACCACCTTTCCAAAAAGTGTATGTATTCTTTGCTCCATCATGAAATACTTTCCTATCAAATTGCCATGGTCTCCCCAATAACACATGACATACATCCATCAAAATAACATCACACCATATTTCATCATTATAAGTATTTCTTATATAAAACTTGATTAAGCACCTTTTATCTACTGTAACCTCATTCCCTTTCTTAAACCATGAAATTTGATAAGGGCTAAGATGCTTTTCACATTGAAAATTTAGTTTCTCAATCATTTCTTTAGAAACCATATTTTCACAACTACCACCATGTATAATTACTTTGCATACATTTCCACTCGAAGTACACCTTGTTTAAAAAATATTTGATCATAGACATGCATCACCACCTTATTTATTATGCACTTTTTCCTTTCTTGGAGTGATCATGGTTCTTTTCATCATGAGATTTTATCCAACATCTACCTGTGTAACTTTAGTATCTTGCTCTTCTATTTTAGCCTCAACTAGATTTACTCTTGGGTGATCTTCTTGCCTCCTTTCTTGATATTGATAGTTTGGACACTCAAATGCTCTGTGTCCTTTTCCACATCTATAATGTACATAACATCTATGTTGATTTATAAACCATCCTCTAGCACCACCATAACCTCATTCTCTCTGAAATCCTCTTCCTCTTTGTTGGTATTAAAACCCTTGCCTATTATCATCTTGCCTTTCTACACCACATGATGATTCACCTTTATTGGCATTAAATCCAACTCTTGTGGTATTAAACCCACCTCATCCCTTTTTTTGAGGAGATCCACCTCTTTTTGGACCAACGGACGTCCTTCAAAAATTTTATCTATTTTGCTTTTCTTCTATCTTCAAAGCTAATTGATAAGCATCCTCCATGTTAAGTATTCTACGCATGCTTAATTCATTTTGAATAAATTTTGGTAAACCATTTACATGCCATGCATCCATCTTCTACTCTATTTCATCATGCTCCACTCATATGGAAAGCTTGTAAAATTCATCTGTATACTTTTGTATATTGTGATATTTTTACCTCAAATTTTAAAATCTTTTGTATAGGGTTTGTGCATTATCCATAGGAATAAATTTCTCCCTCAGCTTCTTCTCCATATTTTTTTCATGAATTAATCTTCTTTTTACCTTTTCTCTGTTTCTCTTTGTGTAGGTGATCCCACCAAATCATTGTATGACCTTTCAATTTTGTGCATGCAAACTTTACCTTCTTGTCTTCTCTTAAAGTCTTCCACTTGAAGAACTTCTCCATGCTATTCATATGATTTATCAACTCCTCTAGTTTTAAACTACCTCCATAATGTGGAACATCAACCTTGATTCCTTCATTTATTTCTTCTAGATCCAAAACCATCCTCTCTTCCATCGATGGTGGTTGCTCTTGTTGTTCTTCTTCTTGTTAAATTTCTTCATCATGATCTATGTCTTCCTCATCACCACCTTGCCTTCTTTCTTGATTGGTGATAACCTATGTTAATTTTTGAACTTGCCTATGTAGTACTTATAAATTCTAGTTCATCTATGCCATACCTCTTCATCCTCTTGCCATTCTTCTCTCCTCCAAGATTTAAACTTACTCTGATACCAGTTAATGAACTTAAAAACTAACAAGAAAAATAAAATTACCAATAGGCAAAGATATTGAAACAATACTCAAAATTGGTTCATATTTATTTATTGAAATAATTACAAACCTAACCCATGCTTAAATAATCCTAATATCTGAAATTAAAGTCTACATGCAAAATTCAAAAAGACTAAAATCTAAAAAAAATGTATAATTTTAACAACCATTATTTATAATAAGTTTTATATGAAAGTATGCACGGATCTAAAAATTTATTGAAATAACCTAATATTAAATTTAGACTATGGGATGAAATTCAACTAAATTTGACTTCTAGTTCTAATAATATACATTTTTTTAATTTAGAAAATTTCTAAAAGAATCATTATAAGCTAATTTTGGACCCTTAGATGATCACATTTGGACTCTTAAAAATATTGAAATCAAATTGAAGTGGATAGAGTGGCTTAGGGAAGAATAAAAATTTATGATATGGTCATTTTGGCATCTGCAAGAGCTCAAACGGAGCTACGAGTCAAAAGTTATGGCCTCTAGAAGGTTGGCCTATTTTTTTCTGCATCAACATATATTTAGGGACTAGTATAATATGCTTATGTTAGTTTCTTATGTTTCATATATATTTTACTTACTTGAGTGTATTTCATTTCTTTTTATTTCTTTCATTTTGAAACATTTGAATATGTTCCTTGCATGTTTATTGGCCCCTATATCATTGTATATTGTTTGGACATTTAAATATGTCATTCCATGTTGATTGGTCATTTAAATATTTCATCCATTTTAATTATGTGGATTTGAAAATGCCCCTTGTAAGAGGTCTCATTGGACCATTCATTTGCATTAAATTAAGTGATCTTGTGTGTTTTTTATTGTTATTTCAGCTTGTATTGGTACTATATATATATATATATATATATATATATATATATATATATATATAAATATAATGCATCTTCATGAATTAATGTCATCATGTTATACTAGCCTAATTGATTTATATAATTTGACATGTTATCCATATATGATACATTATTCACACACACACACGCACACACACGCACGCGTGCACGCACACACACACACACACACACACAAACACACACACACACACACACACACACACACACACACACACACACACACACACACACACACACACACACACACAAAAGAAGCATGTCCTCTACATTTTCATAGTTTACAAATTTTAGTGGGGGAATTCCATAAAAACATGACCTCCACACTTATAAAACTTCTTGATATTTATATATTTCAATAAGGGAATGTCACAAAAAACATGACTCTATACTTACACACTTACTCAACATTTCTAGATGTCAGTGGTAGCATGTCACGAAGATATACATTGCTTCAATTTTTCATAGATTTGAAATAGAGTTTTAAATATTTATGACATATATAATGAAATTTATATATATTAGAGGTGCATATTCCATGATATTTTACCAAAAATTACAAACTTATCAATTATAATATTCATGAAGATGTACGGTTATCAAGCCTTTACTACTACAATAGTTGGTTCATTTTAGATGTTAAAGTAATTAAATCATTTTACCTCATCATATTTATAGATTGGAGTGATTAAAAAATAAAATATTATTAGATTTATAGGATGAGTTTACAAAATCACTCACCCTCACTATATTATATACATTTGCACTTGAGTTGTGTGATTGAGGTATAATGATCTCAATGGCTATAACAAAAATCATTATCATGTTAGATTAGGGGCATAATAGCTTCTAATATCCTTCTTCAAATGACTAAAGTTAAGGTTTAAACCTTTTTTGAATCCAATGGTTCATAATGAAGCATATTTATCAATTCAAAGCATCAAGAGGAAACATGGTTGCATCGACACACAAGTGTACTCCTTCCTTGCTCTCCTCATTTTGAAACATTTTAATTATTTTTAATTTCAAATTATATACATTGATTTATAGTATAGCATGTTCTTGGTTACAAGTCATACACCATAAAAGCACTCAAAGTGTGCTCAAGTAAGGGAAAACTATGTTATACACACCAAGGTACATTACTAAATTATTTCCTTTAACCTAGTAATTTCATCCTTGTATACTAATAAATAATGGGGGGGGTGTAGATACTAAAAATGGATATTTATATCATCTCAGTCTTATACATTTGACAAATATCAATTAGTGTTCTACCCTTCATTTATATACCTCCATAGTGATAAAAGGCTTGCATTATTCATCTCATTATTCATAAATACTTATCTATTAATCCAAAGCATATCATTCTAACGACCTAGGTCTCCTATATTGCATAGAAAGTTTAAATTTGATAAACATACTTCATTAGAAGTTTTGGACCCATACATTTTTTCTATATTTTTGGACCCTACTAGACATAGAGGAACACTACAACTGATGATATTACCTAGATCCTTATGTAGTGTCCTCTTTCCAAAATTCACCCAATTTTGAAATGATTCTAGACCTATGGGTCAAACTATTTGTATTATTGAACTCTACCATGAGATATTTTCAAAAGGTGTGGTATAAATACAATTCTAAGTGGTCTCTTTCCTCATCCAAAAAATACCAAGAAAACACCTAAAAAATATAGATTAATCAACTAAAAAAACACTTTAGTCTACCCTATTAATGTCTATTTTCATATCAAGCATCAAACCAATCATATTATAGGTTTGAATCAGTCAAAGAGCAACCCATGAATGATATTTGTCAAATTTCAATCTAGGTCACTAATGCATTATCATATAGTTTATTACACCCTTGCGCACATGCTTTCCCATACATAGGGAATGACTATATAAGTCTGAGGCCATCCTTGGAGTATTGGTTGTGTCAATAATTCCCATTTATAGAGGTGTCTTTGAGGTAGCTCAACAATATAAGCCCACTAATCAATTTTTCAACAAACTCATTCAAAGGGTAAGGAAGGGTAAGGATATAGGCTTTGATCAATTAGTGAAGAGAGACAACGTATATCTCATAACTAAATACACTAGTATAAATGTGACATAAAAATTAGAACAAAAGCCTTGTTCACATCTAGATCTAATCATTGTTTCATACTAGACACTTGCATCACAATTAAACACTAACATTGATAGTAGTGTCTAGATATAATGGTAATGTCCTTAGTCATATAAGTGTAATTTATATAATTTGATGTTTGATCCATAATATTGATCATGCATATTATCCACATGTTTTTGGTATCGATATATAAACTAAGTACCATTATCTTTTATTTATTGTTATATATTTCAATAGTTGTATTTTACTATTATTAGAAATATTGATTGTATAAATTTAGAATATTGTTTATCTAATTTTTATATTAATTGAACTATTATATATTATTTTATCAATATTGTTATTGAGATACTTATATATTCTTGATCCTATACCCACATCATAAAACTTTAAGGTTAAAAAAAATAAATACTGATTTTGCTTTTGTATCTTTTTTATTGACCTTGTCATAGTGATGATTTGATCCTTGAAATATTCACAAAAATAAATTTTAAATATTTTAAATTGAATATGCATACACACACCATCTAAAGGATATGTTAGAGGTGGAGGGGTTTGAGGAAGGGTATGTTGGTTACCTTCATTTGGTACTATATGATGGGCTACCTTAACCCTTCAAGTAGTGGTAGCATGAACCTCATTAGAAGGAAAGTAGCTATCACCCTCCTCAAGATTTGGAGGAGGAAAAGGTTCCTTCTTATCCATTTTAATTTTTTCAAAGAGTAAAATGATCACTTGAGAAGAGATACATATTAATGCTAGCAAAAAATCACTTTTTGAATATGTTGAGTGACCATCATAATCATAAGAAGCATCATAAGTGGTGTTATAAATCTTATATTATCATTAATATTTATATGTACATTTGTATTGTTCCATTCATTAGCATAATTATAAAGGGTTGCTACATAAGAAGGATTTTTAATACATTTATTGTTATCCATGAGGTCCTCATAAGCAATATATTGATCATCAGGTAGATTAAATATTAAATCCAAAGGATGAGGAGGGTTAAAGGATGCCATGTTTAATGTATGCTCTAATATGTGCACAATGAAGATTTTAAAATTTCAATAGATTGGCTAGATATTTTGAAAATATGAGAAAGGTTTTTTTAAGAAAAATAGATAAGTAAAACCTAGAAAAATAGTTGAAAATGTATCCCTTACACCTTGTACATTAACATTTAGTAAAAATAGTAAATTAAAAAATAAGAAACATCTACACCTAATTTTGGAAAAGAAAAAGAGGTTTCTAATTATATCAACCTGAGCATGAAAAACTTTGAGGAATTGTAAAATTGAGTTATTTTGAAGTCAAACTGAGCCAAAGAATGTGTGATGATTCATAAGTAAAATACTAGAATATTACCAATAATGAATTAGGGACGAATTTAAGAAATACAAGAGAGGGTTTTTAACAAAATATTAATTTGGATGAAACCTAGAAATTAGTTTTAAAAAAGTACATCATTCACCTTGTATGCCAAAATATACTAAAAATGTACATTGCAAAATTTGAATAATCCATATAGAATTATGGTGAACAAAAAGAGGTTTTTGATTATATCAATAAGAACATGGAAAATCTTTGAATAATTTTTAAATTGATATTTTATGAGGTAAAAAGTACTTAATCAAGGAAAACTAATTTGTAAGTGTATGAACATGAAACCCTACCAACAAGAAGGTCATGAAACCCTTAGGTAAAAAGGGAACTAAATTCTAAAATTTGCACAAATTAAAAAGGAGAAATCACAGGTAAAATCTAAAATCCCTAGATAATTCATAAATTTTAAAAAGGTAAAAATCCTAAGGGATACTTAGGGATTGACAATATTCATACATAATGTGGGTTTACCAAATGTTTAACCCTTTATGTAAATAAGGATTAAAGAAAAGAGTAGCCTAATAAAGAAAGGAGTAAGCTAATCTAAAAATTAGCCCTTAAATTCTACTAATATTTTGATAGGAACTATCGAATATAAGAACATTATAAATATAAAAAATAAAACATTTAATGTTATGATAATAACAATGCAAAGGAGAAATTATACTTAGCTTATGCACTGTTGTGCAAATAGGTCTAAGTATTATAGGTGCAAGAATGGACTATTTGAATATGTGTATTTAGTCCTCATATTCTAAATATTAGTTTTATGCCAATCTAGACAATTACATTGCATTGTATATACTAGCATTGGCACTAATGTCTTGATTTTGTCATTAATGTCCAATATAGAATATTAACTCTTTTTTGTAAATTACACATATGCTTGTTAGGGCTCACTGCTGCCTTCTAGATTCTTCATCATTTTTCCCAAAATCTTAGATCCTCCATTTAGGGCATACATACTTACAAAATAGGGGTTTGCAGGCTCAAGTAGAGTTGATTTGACCTCAAAGATCCCTCTATCAATGAGAGTTGTCTATATAGTCAATACTCCAAAGAGGTCCTTTAACATATGTAGTTCTCTCCTATATGTGGGTTTGAGTGTGAACAAGTGTAAAATATGCCATAAATAAGTGCATGTAGTGATCTAGCTTTAAATTTGATAAATACTACTTGAATGTTTCAAATTTGTAATAATACGACTCCTATGAGTGATATTGAAATAGGGAATAATATGGTAGTTTTGAATACTTGAGAGGTGTTTTTGCTTGGTAAGTGTCAAATGTGAGCTTGAGAAGTACTTATGATAGTGAATGGTCTTTCACTTATATTTATAAAACATAATTTTAAAATAATCTCATGAAAGGTTAATTAAAACAAATAGTCCAACCCATATATATTGAAAAATTTGCAAATTTGAGTTTTTGTAAGGTACATGCACTAGTGTTGAAATTGGAACACTAGTTTTGACGATAGTGTTGAGTTATAAACATTAGTGTCTTAGAGAATAGGGAATTGAATGAGTTTTTAACTAGTAGTGAAGGATATATATCAAGTTTTATGCATATTATGGTTGACAGGTGATTGAGGTAATCCAAATACTAGGGTTGGACCTTAAGATAAACACTTAGACATAATAGAATGTTTAACGTGATCCTTACAACACTAGGAAAGTAAATAACTAAAGGTTAGAGCCTAGAGTGATATTTGCCAAGTGTGTCAGACTATTTTATCATGTAAAATCTAGATTTCAGTATTTACTAAAACCTAATGACTTAGTGTTTCAAATTCTTTTGGATGTGGGGGCTTAATTAGGTAATACATAAGCTTCCAACCCTACTCCATCTTCTACTTTATTTAATGATATGAAGGACCCATGAGACTTCTGTTGAATATTAAGGATAAATGCCATTTTTTGTTGAATTAATTTATGTATATATGATATTTATTATTTTCCACTCACTTATGGTTATGAAGGAAAGTGGTTTTGTAAATTCCAAGGCAACATTTTTTCCCCAAAGATCTAGGTCAAAAATATCATTTTTACTGTCCTTTATATGTTTTACTATAATGTTTCCATCTACACCAACTACTTTATGGTTTTGCATGCACTAAAAAAATGAGGAAAAATATAATATTGTAAAATGGTCCCATGGCATTTATTTTATGTTATTTTATATAATTATTTGTGTATATCTTAATTTGGTTGTAATAAATAAATATTATTATTTTGATTGACTATTAAATCCTAAAAAATCCTCATATTACCAATACAACTTTTATCTCATTGTTTTGAGCCTTTGATCACCAATGTTTATACTATATTGTACATTCATGGCATCTTATTAGGACTGTATTAAAAGCTCATGGCATCCCTCCCTCCTTCTCCCTCCCTTCCACCCTTGTCCCCTCACCCCCATTTGGATGGATAAGTCCCTCCACCCTTTTCACACTTTTCTAATTCTAATAGTTACAAATCGACAATCATGCCAACATTTCAAAAATAATAATTTAAAGTCAGCTATAAATAGACAATTATTGTGAACCATTTGAACATAAGCACTATCGATGACATATACCATTGAGTATATTTTTGTTCTCTGGGAGTCATATCATGTGATTCCAAGGCTCTCGATGATTTCATTTTTATACTACAATGATTATGACTATTAGAGATCCAATTAGTGAATAATACTCACCCAAACCCTAAATATATTTTTATTGACATTTTAGGTTTAATATTCAGTTATAATAGATACACAAGAGTCATAATATATAAATTGAGAACATAGAATTGAAAAGTATAACACGAAGTGAACCGAAAGAGTAAAATTTCAATTTCTTACTACTTATTAAGGGTATAATTTTTCTTTAATACTTATTAAGAGTAATATTATGATATTTACAACCTTCTCTGATCAAATTAAAATTTCATAATAATAATAATAAGTCTAATTGTACATTTTCAAGTTCATAATTATGTGATGAATCTTCTATAATATTCTACACAAACTATACCTTTTTACCCTTATATTTTTTATATTACCATTCTATTTATTAGTTAAACATTATGATTATATTAAACATATATTATAATTATTTAAATACAGTTAATTTATTTCAATTAAATAAAAAAATTATATTATATACACTTTTTTGAATTTTATATAGAAATTTAGTAAGGAAATAAAAAATGAGCATGATTAAATCAGTGATTGTCATGCCATGCCATTTGGCCATAGCTAATTATGGCATAATACGAAGGGAGCAAAATGCATGCATGTTAAAGAGTATGAAATGATCAACACTCATTTCATTATTTTTAGTGTTTATGTGAATGATGACGATGACAATGACAATGCATCATCATTTGATTGGGAAAGACATATTTTATTAGAGAATATCACATACATATATTTATATTTATTAATGGTCAACATGGTACCCACATAATGCATGTAAAACTTGAAACCTTTTATTCGATAGTTGATGTCAATGTCAACATTTTAGGTGTAAACAACTTGGCATACCAACGATTTGGTGGGTGTAAACACCTAAAAATGGTTCCAAGGGATTTTTTTATATGTTCATGTGTGTGTGTGTGTGTGTGTGTGTGTGTGTGTGTGTGTGTGTGTGTGTGTGTGTGTGTGTGTGTGTTTATTTATTTATTTGGGGTTAAATTTTAATGTTTTATAAAAAAAATCAACTTTTTGAATAATGATATATTTTTTTATATAAATTTTTAATTCAAGTATTTGTATATTTATAGGACCTTTTTAGAGTTTTTGTATGTCCCTACATTCTTATGAATAGTCTTTTTAGGTTTTTTATTCTTTAGTCTTGATTTTTTCAAATTTTGTTCATTAAAAATTAGTTGGATCTTAATTTGAATTCAATTTGTTTATAAATTTACAAGTCTCAAATTCATATTAAAAATATCACATGACATTATTTTTCATACATGAATTATTACAATTATTAAAGTATGTTATTTTTAATATCATTATTGTTAAGGGTCTAACATGTTTTTGTTAATGAATGTAAAAACTATCAAAATAATTTGAAATTATTATTTGAATTACTACAAACCCAAAACACTTTTTTTTTCCTTCTAAATTTTAGGTTCATTGCCCAACTAATAAAATAAGACTTTTTTTTCCCCTTCTATTATATGTGATTGGAGCAAAGGTGTAAGAATCTAGGAGAGATTTTTTAAGCCCAAAACCTTTAGAATGTAATCATAAAAATAAATTGGACATGTTTATAATTTTTTTCAATGTTTTTATACAATTAAATTATTGTTTGCAAACTACACTAAGCTTTAGATACAATTTTTTATTTAGCAAAAAGTTTTTGGGTGAGCTTTATCTCAAATCTAGATCCATAATCTCACCGTCGTATCTTAATTATTGTCACCAAGTATTATAATAATCAAAGTAGCACCTCTTTTTTCTAGTAAAATAGAATTATTTATAAATTCATGCATATTATTTACCCTAGTTCAATGTTTATGGGTATTTATATTCAATTTTAGTACACATTCATTTATATTTTAAAAAATTTGGTGAATCCACATTGTCTTTTTTATAACATTAGGGTTTCCCATTCATTTAGTAAAATTAAGTCTTTTTTAATCCATTGTAGGGTTAAATTTTATGCCACATAGTATCAAGTTTCATTTTATCCAACTTTTATAGGTTTTATTCCATTGTAGTCTCTTAGATTTAATAAGCTATCTTGATTATATTAGATTCCAATCTCTAGGTTATTAATCATTATGAAAAAATGGTCAAACTATAACTTGCTTGGAATGGATCACCCTTTAGATGTGTTTTCTTAAGATGTTAAAATGTATTCTATGAATTTCATTGCTTTTCAAAATGATGTAGAAGAAAGTGATTATTAGAATAGTATGTTTGGTGATTATGATAGTGAAAATAACATTTATGAAAGGTTAGAATATATAAGTTTTACCTTAGTTAGTCAAAGTTAATATACAAATGACATTGGTGTATTTGGTGTTGGTTTTATTTACACAAGACATCATGTTTATGCAAAGTTAAATATTCATAGAAGAGATACATTTAGTAAGGAAAACATTTTTATCCTCACAAAAATGAAGCTAGATAAGTATGAAATTGGATTAAAAATGCACGACAAACTATTTCTCTTTAAACAATTATTTTATTTGTAAAACATGGGAAAATCTTAACACAAATTGTATTTGATGATGTGGATTTAATTAAATCCTTATTTGAATTCTAATGATGATAATAATGTGGATATTAAGGATTGTAAAATTAATTATTAAAATGAATATGAAAACAATTATGATTAAGAGGTTGAAATGGAATAATAAGATATGGTTAGGAACATTGAAAAAAAAAGGAAATATGACAAAATTCCAAACAAGATATCTAGACTTATAAATATATTCATTACAATTGGATATCAAATTTTTCCTTCTCATGGATTCATTTCTAAAGTTTAAATTTTAATTATACAAAAGTTTATATTAATTATAATATTTATTCTATTATTCTTAATGATTATCCTACATATAAAAGTGTAATTTCTTCTCCTTCTCAAGATGTTTCAGTTTCTTAATATGTTTCTACTTCTCAAATTGTACTTATTTATCAATATGATTTTTATATCACTTCCAAACTTTCTTCCATTTCAAAAAAATATTATATTCCTTCTCATACCTCTAGAAATCCTTCAACTACTCAACAAACATTTACTTTTAACATTTCTATAATTTCTTCATATGTTGCTAATCCTTTTATATTTTTTAACACTATTCCCTTGTAAGTTATGATATTCATACTTCTATTCCAAATCTTGATATGACTACCATGATCCATACATTTCATGAATTGTAAAACTAAAATAGACTTCTTTCTCAAGGGCCTCAAAATTTTAATATTATTTTAATTCTAATCATATTATCTTAAAAAAAATTAATAATGCAATGCTTATGTATCCCTTTCCAATAGGTTTTTAGCACAAATATTGAATTATTCAATGGAAAGTTAAATCCCTATTATCATATTAGAGGATTTTATTCCTCTTATTTAGACTTTACCATGATGATATGTTGTCAGCTAAGTTATTTCTGAGGATCTTGAAGGATTATGCACTTGATTGGTTATATGATTTACTATAGAAATTTATTCATCATTTTAAAACATTAGTGGATGATTTATTATATTATATTTTAATAAATATTTATTGGAAGGCTACATTTTTTAAACTAGCTAAAATTAGATAAGAGGGAAATGAGTGCATTAGAGATTATATGCATAAGTTTAAGATTATGGTTACCAAGATGGGTTATGGATACTAGTTTTATCTTCCCTTTTTTTTAATTTAGTGTAAACCTAATAGGATACAAATATAGAAAGGTCATATTTCATATATTGTAACATTCAAATACAAACTTAACTATAAGTAGTAGATTTTTATTGATTTAGCATAACTTACTATTTATGGAAGTACTATAGGAATTTATTACTTAGATTGTTTATAGAATTTATAGGTATAGAAATAGTTACATTGCTAAATACAGATCAGGGTGGAACATGTGGATGATTGGATATGAAAATAGAGTTCCTACATTTTTGGGGGTAGGTTTACTTCTTTTTGGATGCCCACATAATGTGACACTACCTATTAGGGTGCAAAAATATATTACACATTTGTGATGATTTGTGATAGTCATAATCATTTTTATTATGCATTACAAGGTATAATGTGTATGAAAATATCTTTTATCTCACATAAATGGCTCTATTTTCCTTCTCCTTGCTTTGAAACCCTAGTTCTTTACACTGTAAGATGAAATCATTGTCAATAGGTAAAATGGGTGAAGGTAATGGGTAGAGATAACTTGAGTCACCCCGTATGGATAATTTTTTGTTACATATCCAATAATCTAAAGACAAAATTCAAACTGAATGCAATTCTCCCACCAATCTAAGAATATGTAATCATTGTAATACTATAATGCTAGTAATCATATGTATAGACTTTAACACTTGAAAATGAAAGATTTAACCTTGTATTGGTATTTATACTTAGTTTAGGGATTGTTATGTTGAGAGTTTTAATATTTTCAAACCCTAGGATACTTTCTCTTAATGTGAAAAGTGACTTCTAGTGACAAATATCAAAACCCTTAGGCAGGATATTTTTATATATCTTACTATTTGGATTATTTCCTCCAAACTTGACGTAAAAAACATATGGGCTTAACCATATGGTAAATTTAAATTTGGTAAAATGGTCATTAAAGGATGCATATATATATATATATATATATATATATATATATATATATATATATATATATATATATATATATATATATATCCCATGTGGAAATGTTTGTAACAAAGCACTATCTAATGAACTATGAACCTACCTAGAGAATATGAACACTAATTTGAGTTCAAGAGATAGTATGAGAATGATATTAAGTTGAAGAGAATAAGAAAACCCTATGTAATATTAAAGGAAATTCAAGAAGCTCAATCTCATTTATGAATGAATAAATAATGAAGAATTAAAAAAAGATTCATATATGCATGCATATGTTAAATATATTAAATAGTGGTCAAATCTAACATTTTCAAGTTTTCAATACCAAAAATGAGTGTTTAAATTTCCCCCCATTGTATATTAGTAATAGTAAGAATAGATTAAAATGATTGAAGGGGATACCTAAGGATAATTTCAATGGATAGTCTTAATTAGGTATTGAGTGTTGTGCCTTGATCCATGCAAAACTATAAATAAACATGTATAAATCAATTTTCACTTATGATATAAATTTTTAGTAAAAAATTGAACATATTTGAAATGTAATTACATGAATAAACAAATTTTAGGACTTATATCTATTATTACACACTTGAAAATGTTTGATTTGATCAAATATTAACCCACTTAACTTATGATCATATAAATGATTCATATTTTTCATTCCTTTATCCATTCACTTATATATATATATAAAATGTTATTTCTTCTTCAGAATAATTTACAATTATTTTTATCAAGCTACTTTATATCATTTGCAGACTATCTCTAGGCCTCATTCCAACTATTCTTACTTTATGGGACATGCCCATGTTCTGTAGACATGTTTGTCATGGTGGACTTGTACACTTAGAGTGGACTTATCTCCACACCCCTTAATGATTATTTTTCAAAATTTAAAATGTCCATAAGGGTCAAATTGCATGTTTTGCATGTCTTCTAAATGAAATTTCCAAGAATAATTCCCTATATAAACACATCAAGTCTAATAATTTAAATCTCTTGTCTTAGCTTCATATTGAGAGAAAATTACCAAAATATTCCAAATAGAAAGGCCCTCAAACTATTGCATCAATTAGAAATAGTGATTTCAATTTCTAAATATGAATTATCATTTTCAAGGTCCATTCATAGGTTACCAAGTGTTAAAAGTCATCATCAATATTGCACAACATATTAGTATTACATAGGATTGCACAAATTCAATTGGTTGGGAGAAATACTTGTGATTTGATCCCCTCATTGGATTATTAAATATTTATAAAAAAATAGTCATATTAAGGTGGATAATCCTATCTCAATGCATCCATTTATTCTATTATCTTTTTTCATAGTAGTATTAAAATGCAAAAATATTTTTCCAAACAAGGAAAATAAAAACAAATACAATTATGTATATTCATACAAATCCAAACCTATAAGAATAAATCTTAGACATATTCATAGTTTGTGATATTGTCACTGACTAAAACTTTACATAGGATATATCCACATTCAAAATATAGTAACATAGTCATGGGCGTATCCACCTAGTGCAAACATGTCTTGTTAGACACAAAATCTATGTTTCCAAACTGAGAATTCAAAATATCATTCTAGTGAATTTTATACAATTGTAACTTTCTTAAAGACCTGAATTCATTTAAAATAAGTTAATTACATTCCTCTTCAATTATTTCTAAATATACTAAGTTGATATATTTATCTAGTTACAATCAAATTTGTGTAATTGTTATGTATTTTTATAAGTTTTATTTATTAAAAAAATTTATATCCTATTAGGGACACATTAATATAAAAAAAGATAAAAAATATTTTCAACTTCCATTTTTAGTAAGCATATAATACCCTAATTTCTGTAGGGTCTCCTTCTCTTTTTCTTAAAGTTTCATATTTTTACATTTCATTCTAATTTTTGGGATATATTTTTTATATAATTAAAATGGAAGAAACAAATAATGTGCATGGTATATTGGATGACTTTAAAAATTATAAATTAACTAAAAATATCCATATATACACACTTATAAGATGCATTTTTACATGTAACTCGAGATAAAATTAAAAATAATGTTAAGGTTTTCACATATGAATAGCTAAAACATGAGCCCTTTAGAGATATCAATCCGCATTTTAAAGGTACCAATTCCAAATTAGGTTATGATACTCCTACTAACATTTATCCTATGTTCTTCACCTATCATAACACATGTGATGTCCACCCATGGTTTGGGGCCAACACATAATGCTCCTCAAATTACTATGGTTGCTATTGAACAACATACAATTATATATTCTAAGGTTACTACACATTACACGTCACTTGATACTACACATATACTACATCTAATGTTAAAAATATTATGTGAATAGTGCCTGATTTATAGAATATGGTTACAAAATTATAACATAATTCTTCCAAAGTTGGACATGCCATTAATTATCATACATTGATATAAAAACCCTTTATCTATTGATATCTCAACATGTCCTCTACTAATAGGTTATTTGGAACCCAAAATTAAATTATATGATTGTGTTGATATTTATCGATTATATAACACCTCAATCTTGTACACTTGGAAAACTTAGACCTTAGATGTTCCTCTCAATTCCAGACCTTTCTCACTTTCCAAAGTCTCACATCTAATTTATCTTATACACCTTGGCCTATCTTTTACTATTACTAGTCTTATGTTGATGACCCAAACCTTATACATTTACTAGAATGCTTAAAACCTACTTATATTCCACCTCTATAAGTTATAAGTTTGTACCTACTTTCCTCTTCCCTAGACACTAGCATCTTAGATAAACATCTATGTCGATATAGGTGTCTTGCTCCAATGCAAGTGTCTAGTGCCTTAAAGTCATTAAATTTTCAAATGAAACATATCCTAATGGCTGGCCTAAGTGCTTTAGTGTAATTTATTTCTCCAAAACTACATTCATTAATAAACTAAAAGACCTATCATAGACAAAAGCAACCTATCAAAATCATTTAACCAAGCACTCAATGAAGCAAAGCTTCCTTATTGTCTTATTTTTTCATATCATTCATAGGGATAACACATACATAGGTCTAAAATATTAAATAACCAACCCAAGATCCCAATTGTCCAAGGTACAAGATATGTTAATATTGTACTTGGTTTTTCACAAATTACATGATTCATACACAAGCAAATACATAAGGGAGAATTACATCAATATGAGTCCCTATTGGTTCCCAATTGTATAACTCATACACTCAACCTTTCACACTTAAAATAAAATATCAAACAATGATGGAAAACCTACTGGTATGTCATTATAACTAGGAAAGTGTTTGACATCAAGATTAGACCAAATGGAGAAAATGACTGAGAAGCACCTACAAAGGGTATGGTTAGTTCCCTGCTAATTTTGGCTCTACCTAAACCAAGGTGAGAGGAGCTATGGGCTAGCTTGCTCATATGGAGAGATTATACAATTCAAGCTCCATGGGGATTATTGGGATAGAGAGATATAAATCTAACCAGAACATAACCAAGCTCACTCACTCCACTTGAGAAGGGTTATCACACATAATGACAAAATGTTTTAGGATAGATACAAGATACTAAAGATAGATATCAAAGTGACTACAATATTCATTCAAAAGAATATTCAACAACATAGAGGTTGAATAAAAGATTAGAATGCTAGGCTTTAAAGTACAAAATGTAGACATGTGTTAAATATATAATGTTTATACATATGGAGGCAAATAACACTTAAGAAATGCAAAGGGCATATTATTTGTAGGGTAGGATAGGGTGGGATGAGTTAGATATTTATAATAAGGGAGGATGGTGTGTTGGTGGTCTTCAAATAGCAAGGATTCTTTCAACATTCATGACATCACCTATTACAAATATGTAGAAAACTTAAATGCAAGCTAATGGAACTACCAGGAGTGATTTGCCTTTTCCCATTGAATCCATAAACCTAGGGTGTCCTAACAAGTTATTCAAAAACATATTCCCAAATATAACACATAAAGGGATTTATAATATAGATCTAAACCCAAGATGACAACCAATTTTGAGTAGAGAATGAGATGTCTAATCAACAAAATTTATAAAACATATTACTGCACTTCCTTTATAATAAATAACAGAGAACCACATCCATTTTCATTAACTTGAAATAAAAATCTTATTTACACCAATGTTTTAAAATGCTACCATGGGGACAAGCATGGTGTATTTGCTCCATATTAGATAAGGGAGACATATAGAGATGTTATCGGAGTTTGCTAATGGTTGTACATTTATAACCACCTTATTAAGAGAGATAAAATGCACATAACAGTGATCCAAAAATGTGGAAGAGCTTATACTAAGGAAGACACAAACCAATAAAATGGCCAACATAATGGCCAAATAACCCCACAAATAGAAGATAGGCCTTTTATTTATACATTTTTGTCCATTTCAAATCTACAAGTGCTAAAGTCCCACCAAGATGCTCCTAACTAGAAAATATTCCCTTGCCATGCTTGAAATCTTCTTGTAACTACAAGGAAAATGATCATTGCAACTATATCTACAATAAATGATGAAGACATGGAACATGTAATTTGATTTTCATGGTGGGGGATGCCTTTCACATGAGCTAAAAAGAGAATATTTTCTTGAGGAGGTAAATAGACTTTGTCCTCATGTACAATTACCTAGAGATGTTTTTCTATTAATCGATGGAAAATCTAGAATCTTCTAGATAGATGCCTTTCTCATGTTCATGCCAAATAAATCCCATTACCTTGTGATGGTGGCATTGGAAATATTATTTATTCATGGTCATTTGAATATCTTCTTTAGGTAGGTGAATACACTTCATCGGATCATGATGTGAGAGGCAAAATGTCATTGTCTACTATTTACACTCAACCCTGAGGTCATACCACTTGGTAGCCCTATAGTCTCATGTTACTTGAAAATGGTCACTATTAGTTCGAGTGTTATCACACCATGTGGAAATAGTTGGCTAGATCTTGGGCCCTCATTGAATTATCAACTATTAGCTCACATCGTTATATCCTCAAAACATGCTCAAAATTTTAAATATGCCTCATGATCTTAACACTTATCATGCCTATGCTAGTCTTGGGTTCATTTGAATCATCCATATTTGATTAGGAACCATCAAATCATCCTTATTTATGTTAATTTTCACTATTGGATTTGCCTCCATTTTAACTCAAATGACTATTTCATAAGGCCTAAAATTGATGCTCACATGACTGTCTTGGAGAATTTAAACCCCAACAACTAGTTTTTGGATCTTAAAGTTGACGTCCATGTGCTAGTCAAAATACATCCATAAGATCATCATACTTATGTAATTTGATAAAATTACTTCAAAGCTTTTATCTTCAGTAATTTGATCTACATGCTCTTTATCTTGGCATTAATTTCACTAGGATAATTATTTTAAAACAACTCCTAGTTTTTGGCCCTTTTTTGCTAGGACTTTTATTCTAGGAAACTTCTATCTTTGACATTTATACTTTGCAACAATCATTTTGGGTATTTTATTGGGACATCTACCTCAAAAAAAATGTTCGAGACAATTTCCCTAAAGGATTTTGATTTCACACTTTTCTCAAGAGATTTGAACTTTATCAGACTTTTTATAGGGGTAAGATGCCTGAAAGAATTTGGCTTTGGTATTTTTGCCTTAGTCGAAACAATTGTTTTAGACATTTTTTATAAAATAATTTCCCTAAAGAAATTGGTATTTTGCACTTTTGTCAAAGGAATTCAGACTTATGATTTTCATCAAAACAAAGGACTTTTGTTAGGATTTTTTACCACAAGAAAAATGACTGAAGGGTAAGATCCCTTTGGACTTTTTTCCATGGACAAAAAGCTTGAAACAAATAAGCACTTGACCTTTTCCAAAGGAATTTGGACTTTTCTTTTAGGCTTTTTAATTTTGGCTCTTTTGTTTTTAGCACTTCTACTCCACAAAAACTTTTCCAAAATTACCCTTTAGGATTTTTGAAAGTACCCCTCAGGGACTTTTTAAAGGCTTGCCCTATGGAATTACCCTTTGGATTTTTGGAATGGTACTTTAGATCTTTTGAAAGTTTCCTTCAATCTTATTGAAATTATCCTTTGGACCTTCTAAAAGTGCCCTTCAAAAATTTTGCAAGGGAAAAATGCCCAAAAGAAATGACCCTTCAGGGATCTTACAAAGGCAAAATGACCCTTAAAATATTTTACAAGTAAAAACTGACCCTTCAAAGATTTTGTAAAGGCAAAATGACCAAAATAAATAGGGAAATCTATTTTACTTTGAATAAATAGACTTTGTCAAGTTTTTTGTCATGGATAATTTGCTTGACAAAAATAAGTCATTAGAATTTTTGCATGAACAAAAATCACAAATATGTATTTACATCAAGTAAAATGTCCCAAAAATATCCTAACAACCTCAAGGCTTAAAACACACTAAGTAAAGACTAGATTAACACTTATCCAAAATATCAAGAAACTTGACTTTTGAAGGAACACATTGAAAATAAGAATTTAGGATAAGGACTTGGGTATTTACACTTAAAAATAGCCCAATTTATTTAGTGAAATTTTGGTCACTAACATTGGCTCTCACTCAGGGCTGCACACCACCTATAGGTATGCAAAGAACCCCAAAATGTAAGACTATATGCCAATCCATTGGACTATGGAGTCAAAACATAGTAATTTTTAGAAAACATCCATGAAGGCTCAATAACACATGGTATAATTAACAAAATAGATCAGGAGGATTTGAAAACAAACACACAACAAAGCACAAAGGGAAACTATATAAGTACAGTCCAAAGTAGAGGGGAAACAAAGCAATAAAGCACTATACAATATGTACATTTTTTGAACTCAGTCAAGGAAATGCCTCAAATGCTTTCATTTATTTAGTGTCTCCATAATTATTCCATCCCTTAATCTCTTAAACATTTCTATTATTTTGGTGGCCAAGATGAAGTAGACCCTTCTTTGTACTTGCCTAAAAGATCTACTGCTAATCTATGATATGATGGCACATTAAAGTAAATACTCTATGTATTATCTTAGATTTGGATAAGACCACACTAAAATTTCTTGGTACCTTTTCATTAGTTATAAATATACTTACTTCTTGGCTATAATCAAATGTATACCAAGCAAGAGTGCATCAGGATCAATAATGTTATTTGTGCACTCAAATTACTATTTAAAAGAAGTCTAAAAAAAATTATCCTTAGGGTCATAAAATAAAACCCCATCTTCATTAAATGAAATTATCCAAACAACACCTTCATTTTCAAACCCAACATCAAAAACAACTAGTTGTTCAACAATGTCCACACTCCCAATGGAGTCACCCAATGCTACATCCATGTATAATACTTCTTTCAAATCATACCTCAGATATTTGATTGTATTATGATTGGGTAACTCATGTGCTTGTGTCATACTATCATCATAAACAAATTCATATTTTAGGACTCTCTTGACCATACTCCAAAATTTATCAACAGTAGTAGAAAACATCATTTCCATAGAGGTAGAAAAATTACATGGGGAGTCTTGACAATTAAACATAAAAATCTCATGGCTGATGTATACTTAGGTTCATCCAAATATTCATCAATTAATTTAGTAATATCACATGGGGGATGTGGGAGGAAGCACTTGTCAAACCAATCAATGTTTAAATCAAAATTCTCAACATTTACCTTGGCATTCAACCGATCAGGCACTTCCATTCTAGCCTCCAAACTTGTCTCCTTCATTTTTGATGCAAACATAGTGGTGAGACAAGGTTTTGATGAGTCATCTTCAAAGGATGATCTCAATCCTTCTAGATTTGAAAGAAATATAAAGAATACTCAAATCTGAAATGAAGGTATTCAAAATAGGCATTGATCTTCCTTGAAACTAGGTGATAAAATTGGAGTCATCACTAGAATTAGAATTCTCAAACATAACAATTAATGAACTTATTATGATGCATGCTAAAATTAAACTTTATGAAGCTTATTGATGAGATACTAACACAAAGACACCAAATTTTTCAAAATAACATTCAAAAGGGAAAAAAGCACCTTCTAACATGTAACATCAATATCTCTTCACAATAAACTTAGTAGATGTTAATTATCAAATCCTTAAGTCCTGACACATCCCCAGTGGAGTGATGTGGCATTTAAGGCTTATATAACAAAGTATAAAATAATAACCTCAACTCTCAAACCATGAAATAAACATGAATAAACTTGTCTGAAAATATAGTTGAGATTACATGCACATAATAGTAGAGAACTTATTGAAATCTAAACTTATACTAACTACTATTTGCAAGAGTCCCTGATAACATAGGTGATAAGAAGCCTCATTAGAAATGGTGATAGTAAAGTGTTGGTGTCTTTTCTTTCCCCAATAATGATGCCAATTGAGTGTTTGTTCTTAGTTATACACCTCATACACTTGACCTTTCACACTTGAATTTAAAATGGAAGGCAATGATGGAAAACATGTTATTATGTCATTGTATCTGGGGAAGGGTTTGGCATCAAGATTAGACTAAATGTAAAAATGACTAAGAGGCACCTATAAAGGATATGGTCAACTCCATTATACTTTTGGATTTGATTGAATCAAGGTGAGAGGTCCTATGGGGAGCTTGATCAAATGGAAATATTATGTAATTTAACCTCCATAAGGATTACTAACATAGAGAGACATAACTATGACTAGAACATAACAAAACTCTCTCACTCCACCTAGGAAAGGTTGTCACACAGTATGAGTACATGTTCTAGGATAAATACAAGCTACTAAAGATAGATATCAAAGTGACTTTAATCTTAATTCAAAATAATCTTCACCAACATAGGGGATGACAAAAGATTACAATGTTGGGCTTTAAAGAATAAAACATAGACATGTTAAATATACAATGTTTATGCATCTGTAGGTAAAAACACCTAAGATATGCCAAGGGTGTATTATTTGTAGGGTAAGATGAGTTGGATATTATAAAAAGGGAGGATGGTGTGCTGGTGGTCTTTAAACAATAGGCATTCTTTCAACTTTCATGACATCACCTATTACAAAGATGTAGAAAACTTAAATGCAAGCTAATGGAACTACTAGGAGTGATTTAACTTTTCTCATTGAATCAATAAACCTAGGGTGCTCTAAAAAATTATTTATAAATATATTCAAAAATATAATGTAGAAAGGGATTTATAATCTATCTCTAAGCTGAAGATGACAACCAGTAATGAGTTGATAATGAGATGTCCAATCAATAACAGTTGTAAAACATATTACTACACTTCCTCAATAGAAAATAATAGAGAACCACATGCATTTTAATTAACTTGAAAGAAAAATATTACATACACCAAGGTTAAAAAATGTCACCATGGAGATAAGCATAGTGTATTTTCTCCATCTTAGACATGGGAGATATATAGAGATGCTCTCAAAGCTTGTTAATGGTTGTACAACTACAACCACCTTATCAAGAGAGACAAAATGAACACAACAATGATCCTAAAATATGGAAGAGACTATAATATGGAAGACACAAACTAAAATAATGGCCAACCAACCCCATGAATAGAAGAGAAACCTTTTATTTATACATTTTTTACCCATTTTAAATCTACAAGTGCCAAAGTCTTACCAAGATACTCCTAGCTATGAAATATTACCTTGCCATGCTTGAAATATTCCTATAAATACAAGTAAAATGATCATTTCAAATACCTCTATAATAAATGATGAATCCATGGAGCATGTATTTTGATTTTCATGGCAGTATATGCCTTCTACATGAGATAGAAAGAGAATATTCACTTAAGGATCCAAATAGAATTTGTCCTCATGTGAAACTACCTAGATATTCTTTTCTATCAATCGATGGTAAATGTGGAATATTTTGGATAGCTTCCTTTCTCCTATACATGCAGAAAAAATCCCATTACCTTATGATGACAGCATTGAAAATATTCTTGATTCATGGTTGCTTGAAGATCTTCCTTTGGCAGGTGAACACGCTTCATCATATCATAATCTAAGGGGCAGAACATCATTGGCTATTATCTACACTCAGCACTAAGGTCATGCCACTTGGTAGCTATATAGGCTTGTTATGTTCCTTACCAATGGTCTTTATTACTTTGAGTACTATTTCACCATGTGGCAACAACTAGCTAGATCTCATGCCCCTATTGAATTATCAACTATTAGCTTTCATCGTTGGATCTTTAGAACATGCTCAAACCTTTAACTATGCCCCATGAGATTGACACTTGTCACTCCTACATTGGTCCTAGGTTTATTTGACTCATCTATATTTGATCACACATTGTTGGATCATCTTGCTCTATATTAATGTGTAGCATTGGATCTACCTCTATTTAAACTTAACCATTTATTTAATGGGGCTAAAAATTGATTCTTACATAATTATCTTAGAACATTTGAACCCTAATGGCTAGTTTTTGAAACTTAAAGTTGATGTCCACACACTAGTCAAAAGACATCCATGAGACCATCACACTTATGTAATTCAAGAAAATTCCTTCAAAGATTTTATATTCGGCAATTTGCTCTGTGGGCTCTTTGTCTTGGCATCAATTTTACTAGGACAATTATTTCATAAGAACTCTTGGTTTTTGGCCCTTTTATGCTAGGACTTTTGTTCCAAGTGACTTCTATCTTTGGCATTCCTACTCTATAACAATATTTTTGGGCATTTTGTTAGGACAATTTTCTTGGATAAAATGTCCAAGATAATTTCCTCAAAGGATTTTGACTTCACACTTTTCCTGAAAGATTTAAACTTTATCAAACTTTTTTAGTGGGCAAGATGCCCAAAAGAATTTGGCTTTTGGATTTTCACCTTCATCAAGAAAAATTGTTTTGAACATTTTGTCTAAAATAATTTCCCTAAAGAAACTAGTCTTTTGCATTTTTGTTGAAGGAATTGGACCTTTGCACTTTTGCTAAAGGAATTTGGACTTATTATTTTCATTGAAACAAAGGACTTTTATCGATATTTTTTTCTATGGGAAAAATTACCAAAGGGTAAGTGTTCTTTAGACCTTTTTCCATAGACAAAAGTCTGAAACAAATAAGGAATTGACGTTTCTTGAAGAGATTTGGACTTTTCTTTCAATATTTTCTATCTTGGCCCTTTTGTTTTCAGCACTTATACTCTGTAGCAACTTTGTTGAAATTACCCTTCATGTTTTTTGAGAGTACCCCTTAGGGATTTTAAAAAGGCTTGCCCTATATAATTGCACTTTGGCCTTTTAGAAAGACCCTTTAGATATTTTTAAAGTGCCCTTTAGTCTTATTAAAAGTGTCCTTTAGATCTTTTTAAAATGTCCTTTGGATCTTTTAAAAGCGTCCTTCAAAATTTTTTAAAGGGCAAAATGCATAAAATAAATGACCCTTAAGGGATTCTACAAAGACAAATTACCCTTCATAGATTTTACAAGTGCAAAATGACCCTTCAGATATTTTTCAAGGGAAAAATGACCAAAAGAAATAGGGAAATGTGTTTTACTTAGAAAAAATAGACTTTATTGTGTTTTTTGTCATAGATAATTTGAATAACAGAAATAATTCTTCAAACCTTTTGCAAGAATAAAAATCTTGAAGACATATTTTCATTAGGAAAAATGTCCCAAAAAAACTTGAAGACCCTAAGGCTTAAAATAGTATAAGTAAAGACCAAATTAACAGTTAACCAAAAAATCAAGAAACTTGACCTTTGAAGGAACACTTTGAAAGCAAGAATTTGGGCTAAGGACTTGGGAATTTACACTTAACAAGGGCCTAATTTATTCAGTGAAATTTTGGGCACTAATAGGACCTCTTAGGATTAATTTATATTTAAGAAGTGATCATTGATAGAGGGGTATTTGGGGTTAGCTCAACATCATGTGCCCACTAACCCATTTTTCCCTAGGGTCACTATGAAGATGAAGAAACAAGGTTATAAACTTTTATGAGGAGAGATAATCCATGACCTAGATTTGAATGCACTAGAGTGAAGGTGAATACAAATAAAGAAGCATCTAAGAGGTGACATCCTTTTCTATTAGGTATTCCATACATGACACCTACATTAGATTTAGACAGTAGTATCAATATAACCATCCTAGGTTGACACTAGTGTTTGAGGATCTAGAGACACTTAATATAAAATCTGATGACTATTCAAAAATCATCTTATAGTTTTATTCCTATATTTTCTAGATCTAGAACTATGTTAATATTAGAACCAATTAAGTACATTACTTCGCTTACTAGTTTTAGCCTATCTTAGTTTAATGAATTCATTATATGTTTATATTTGAGTTTAACACCTGATTTGCCTACTATAGAGATAGTTTATCACCCTTGTACATTAGGCTATATCTATCCCATTTAACCCTAGATAACTCTAATCTAGATATTTTTAGGGTTAAACATTCGGTGAACCTAATCTTTGAACATCAGAACCTAGGTAAATTAGGGTTTTTTATTTTTTGTTTCCCATTTTTGTGATTTCTATACTTTAGTATAAATTTTATAATTTTCATTTGTGAAGAAATGGAAAATGTTAATGCAACAACTCATTTTTAAATGGAGGATAAAGAAGCATTGATTACTCATCTCAGTAATAACAAGAGCTTAATGGATGGAGTTTTGTATGTTACAAAACATAAAATAAGTAAACATGAAAAAAGTAAGGTTTCATCACCTAGTAATGGTGAATCCTAATAAGGTACTAAAAATGATTCCATAATATCAATCCACCTACATATAGTGGAGGCATATATTATTTCATCCAACGTTTGTTTCCTTAAACTACTATTGATACATATACCATGGGGATAATAAATGTTTCAAATAAAATACCAATTTATATGCTTATTGAAACCATGATTACCTCCCCTTTGGTGACTACTAAAATAAAAAATCTAAATCCTAAAGGGTCCATATTTCAAACACTCCTTGAAGTTATAAATAAATTGCAGGACAATGTTACAAACTTTGAACAAAATGCTTTAAATTATCCTCATGTTATTGATTCCCAAGATGTGTTACATAACCCTCATGCTCCTAAGATATATTTGCATTTTTTTACCAAATAGTTTTATTGCACCTAAGTTCATATTTTATGATGTTAAGAGTGATCCTAAACAACATCTTCAAATTTTTTATGCGGCATTGCTTGACTATGCCCCCAATGATAATTTTTTACCATATTATTCCTAAAAAGCCTCAAGGACTATGATTTGAGGTGGTTCTATGAGTTACCTCTCTAATCTATAAAAGCATTCAAAACTATTGTATATAATTTTTTTATCATGCTTTTCCATTGATATTTATAAAAAGGTTTCCTATGATCAAATTGCCAAAATCAAACAAGGAGCAAATGAAACTATCAATGAATATGTCTTGAGGCACAAGACAATGTTAGCTAAAATGACTAATCCTATGGTAGATAAAGAGTTACAAGACATGTTAAATCAAAATTTTATTGCTCCTTTACATGCATTGAGTGATTTCAATAAGTTCAAATATTTTTATGACTTATGTCATGTTGTATGAGATCATGAAATTAATATTATTTCATTGAATAATCTCAACTATGTAACAAAGACACCAGCTACATCTACATCCAATGCTAAATTTATAATCAGACCAAGTTATAAGGTAAAGATCTTAATCCTAAAAAATTAAAAACCAACATGGTTAACAAAGTTTCATAGAAACCTAATCAACTTATCTTATCTAATGAACCAAAGAGATAATTCACATGCTTACCTAAGTCTCTCACTTTATTACTCCCATGGATAGTAGATGTCATATTATATCTCTCGCTCATCCTATATAGGTTGATATGAATATAACTATACCCAAAGGATATGATACAAATGTTTATTATGATTATCACCAAGGAATATGACATATTATAAACAAATGTTTTAACTCAAAGCATAAGATCCAATAACTTATTGATGATTGAAATATTACATTTGATGATCTTCCCAAGGAATTAGGTCCACAACCTAGTGATCACCATAAACAAAAATTAACATTCCTTTGTAAAACCATTCTAAAAATGAAAATGCACATCCTTCTCCATCATGTTAAGGGCACCCATTAGATGTTATTATTGGTACTTATACAAGGCATATACCTCTTATGGTTCATAGACTTTCTATTAATTTGGTTGATACTGAGATCAAGGATAATGAATTTGCTCTTCATTCTTTGTTCATTCAATAATTTATTGATCAGTAGCCTATACACAGTGTTATGATTGATAATGGTGTAAGATCAAATGTTTGCACCATGAAATTAGTTATAATTCTAGGTTATATTCATCATGATTTTCATCCTTATACTAGATCAATTAGATAATTTGATGGGACCTCCAAGAACATCCTTATCAAAATTGACCTACCTCTATAGGTCAATCACACACATGTGGTTACTACCTTTTTAGTTATACCCACCATGGGAATATTTGATATAGTATTATGAAGACATTAGATCTATACAATTTGAGTAGTATCTTCTATAGTGCATGGGTGTTTAGATAAATTCATGTGAATTAGGTAATTACAATTCCCAAAATCCCATATGAACATCCTCTTGAACAAGGAAAAATTATACCAAAGATAATAAATATCAAACCTAATAAGATTAATCTAATCCAAAATGGTAAGTAAAAGGAAATTCCATTTAATACATGAGTAGTAATTGAGATACCATTACATTAGAGACATGCACTGGGTTCCATAGAATCCTTGTATACTATGCACCATGTTCAGATATCCAAAACATGTACATACGTTTTATTACTATTACTATAATTAAACCAAAAAGTACTCAATGATGGGATCCATAAACCCCAATTCATTTTATTTCTACTTCATGACCTCAATGTCTTATCATAAATACATAGATCATCATAAAATGACATATATTGCACCTATACATGCTCCTCAAAAACATCACTAGCTTGTCACAGTAGGTTCATAATGGGTAGATATTTATGATCACCCTTTTTAAGGGTCATAGGATAGTCTTTTCCATTTTAAACATTCCAAAATACCAAAAAAAATTAAAAAAATAGTCAAAAATTAAAAAAAACATTCAAAACTCCAAAAACACTTTTGGCACCCACATATTCTATTAGCTCCTTAAAATATATGTGTTAGTTTCATGTTAATAGATGGTATATAAAATATTCCTACATACACAGGTGTTTCATGCTTCTATGTGAGTGTGATACAGGCATACATAGACATATGATCTATTCCTATTTTGGATGTTGGGCCTTTCCTCTACCCATTTCATATCGGCATTAGGGACATCCACTTCTATGGTCATGATACTTCTAGGTTATATCATTTTATGGTGTCTTCATTATCATGTTTGATATCATATGTGTACTTAAACATGCCTTTATCCATGATTATGTATTTCATAGGGTACTTGATATATTATGCAATTGACTTTTTTTTCTAACACATTTGACCCATGGGATATTATGATATGCTTATGTTGGTTGCTTATGCTTTATTATATGCACTTCCGTGAGTGCCTTGCCTTTATATTGTCTTACTTGTTTAGTCATTTTAATATGATCCTTTTTTTGTAGACCCCATGCCTATGTGTGATTTATTTTACAATTGAACATGTCATTGATTATTGTATGGATATTTGTTTATGTCATCCTTGTAATTTTGGACACTTAATTGACATATCCCTTAGATTGTGTGGAATTTGAACATGCCCCTTTTTTGCCTTCTCCTTGGACCCTTGCCTTTTGACTTGATTTTGAGTGATCTTATGTGTGTGCTTGATTTTTTATGAACTTTTACCATTACCATCTACACATTTACATGATGTTTATCAAAAATCTTAAGCCTTCATGTCATCACATTGTTCTATTCACTTCAATGCTACATTGACCTAGACATGTTATTTTATATGATACATGGTTACATTCATATATTATATAGTTGTCTTACTCGTTTGAGGTGAGGTAATTATCAATTTTTATTATTACCTCACCTCAAAATGGGGGGAATATTAGTGGGGCATGTCATACAAGCATATTCTTCACATTTGGAACTTATATCAATTTTCAAATTCAGTGGGGTCATGTCATATGGGCATAAATTTCACACATTCATAGGTTTTTGAATCAGTGGGGCATGCTTTGGAAGAATCTCATCCAAATTTTTTTAGTATTTGACACACCTAGATTTAGTGGGGATATGTTTTGGAAACATGTCCTCCACATTGGTAGTTATTTTAGTTTTCATATTTTCTCCATATACAGTTGGGGCATGATTTGGAAGCATGTTATTCACACTTATACAATTAAAGAATTGGAAAAATCACACAATTATATAATTCAAATTGATAGTTATGGCATAATTCTATCCATTGGTACCATTTCTATACACAATTTTAGCATGAGACATATCTAAGGTGAATGTAGTATGAAATTTACACTTAATATTACAAAATCCAAATAAGTTTTAGATTTCAAAACACTCTCAAGTACTATCATCACCCATGAGGATGTACTTTTATAGATTTTACTAAGCCAATCTACTGTAGTAGTTGGTTCACTTTTCGTATGGTTGAGGTTATTAAATCATTCAATCTTTCCAAGTTTTTAGGTTGGACTTTTTAGTATCATCCAACCTTACCAATTTGATAGTATGAGTGAACCTTGTTGAATCATTTTCCTCGGGTTATTTGGATGCATGTGTGAGCTAATATAAACTATTGGGTGGTAACTCACCTCTTCTCTAAGTTTGGGGCCATGTGCCTTCTAGTATCTCTTTTTATCTATCTCCTTAGATATATGCACTTTATAAATTTATACATATTTTTTCTAATTTTAGTTTCAAATATTTACGATGATACATCTTTTTAAATCAACTTTCCAATAGTAAGGTGGTTATATAGATACACATGTACTCCTAAACTTTTCTCTTTAAATTTTAATCTTTTCAATACATTCAATTTTAGGTTTTATGCATTGATTATGTACTGAAACATGCCATTGGTACCATACTAGTCACCTAAAAAGAACTCAAGTTAGACTCAAGCAAACGAAATGTGTGTTATACACACATAGGTACACATTAATCTCATTTAAACTAATAATTTCATTTATATATTAAAGCGGGGGTGAATGTAGACAATATTTATTGACTATATATCACCTTAGTCTTATACACTTGGCAAACATAGACCTTGGTTTCTCCTCTTAGTTTTATACCTTTTCTACTTTCCAAAGTCTCACATCTACTCTATTTTATGCCTTGTAGCCTATCTCTTGGTCTTACCAGTGTTATGTTGATGACCTAGACCTTCTATCTTTCATAAAATGCTTAAAACCTACTTATCTTCCACTTATTCAAGTTTTGAGTATGTACCTACTTTCATGCTCCCTAAACACTATCATCCTAGATAAATACATGTATTGATGTAGGTGTCCTACTTTGATGCAAGTGTCCAATTCCCTAATGTCATCTAATTTGAAAATGAAATGTATCCTAATGGTTAGCCTAAGTGATTTAATACAATATTTCTCTAAATGGATTGATATAAATACAAGATCAATGTTCATTCAATCACAATCTACAATACCTAGCATAGGCCAAGGCAATCTATCAAAAATATTCAATAAAACATTAAATAAATTAAAACTTCCGTATTTTATTATATTTTCATATCAGTCATAGGGAAAAAACATACATAGGTTTGAATTACTAATGGAGTATCCAAAGATATCACTTTTATAAGTTATAGGATAGGTCATTGTTGTACTTACTTTTGAAAATATTACATGATTCACACATAAAACAACATAACTACATTAGTCTGAGGCCATATTTAGAGTATTGGCTATGTAAAAAGCATTCATTAATAAAGGGGTACTTGAGTTTAGCTATAAATTATTACCTACTAATCCATTTTCCCCAAGGTAACTATGAATATGAATAACTAGGGTTTTGAAATTTCATGAAGAGGGATAGTCCATGACCTAGATATGAATGCACTAGAGTGAAGGCAAAGACAAAACCAAAAGCATCTAAATTTTTCATCCCTTTCAAAAAAGTATTCCACATATGATACCTACATTAGGTTCAGATAATAGCATTGATATAACCATCTCAGGCTAATGATAGCATTTGAGGCTCAAGAGGCACTTAATCTAGAATCTAATGAATATTAAAAAATAATTTAATAATAGGCTTCCTACCTATTCCAAATCTAGAACTATGTCATCATCATAATGAACTAAGTACATTACTTCTTTTTGATTTCCATATCTAGCATAGTTGTACATATTATTTTTTTATCATATCTCAGTTTAATGAATTCAACATATGTTTATATCTGAGTTCAACATATAATTTCCCTATTATGAGATAGCTTATAATTGTTTTACATTAGGCTATGTCTATCTCATTTAACCCTAAATAAACCCAATCTAGGTCATTTTAGGGTTAAACAAATGGAAATTATGATCCCAAATAACATATCTAATCCTTTCATGTAACATGTTTGTATTAATCATCCAGTAATAAATTATTAACCAAGTTGATCTCATGAAGAAATAAAAATAATGCATTACAATGGTTTTATGATTTATCTCTCCAATACATTAATTTATTTAACCCTTTGTCCAACCAAATTTTAACACTTTTTCCTATTTAACATCACTATAAATATGTCATATGCTCAAATTTGAAAAATAAAGGAAAGATCCAATGAGCCTATTAATGATTATGTGATGTGTTACAATACATTAATCTATAAAATTACAAATAAAATCATTGATAATTAATTAAAATATATATTGAAATAAATAATTCTTGCACCTTTATAAGAACTTATAATATCTAAGAAGTTTGAATAATTTTATAATTTATGTCACATGGTTAAGGATCAAGAAGTAAAACTTCTTATAATGTATAAGGTAAAGTATGGGTCCAACCTCCAAAAAATAATATTTCAAATTTTACTTGTATTCCAACTTTAAAATAAAAAATAAATGATAGTAAGAATGATTCAAAAGAAATAGTCAATGGAATTTCATAACTAACCATCTAAATTTTTCTCTTGGCCTCAACAAGGAGGAAATTTACACATAATTTTATCACAACCTTCTCAAAAGGTATTACAAAATTTAACCGAGTGCAACCTTATATCTATCCCTCCCACCAAAGAGGTTTATATGAATAATCCTCAATACAAGGTATTTAATAGTAATGAATTTTTTACTATAATTAAAGCATAGGACATTTGAATAATGCATCATTTCACAACATAAGATAAAAAATGATAGATGAAAACAAAATTGATGTTAGCATATCTACAAAAGAGTCACAAATAAATTTAAATGGAAATATAAAATTGAATATATTCAAGGACCATTTTCCCAATCATGAGGCACAATATACTACACATCCACCTTAGGTATATGTGACCTACAATACACAACATCATTCATTTTCATTTACTTCTAAAATTAAGGAAGCATATCCTTTACATGGAATCATTGGTGCACTTCAAAATATATGCACAAAGTGACCTATTATTACATTTGAGGACCATGATATTGTCAAAGATGAGATTTAGATCGTGAGTAATTTGTATATATATATATAGATATATATATATAAACAAACTTTACAAAAATGTCATGGTGGAAAATCAATCAAGAATAATAATTTACAATGACACTTCTTAATAGTCTCAAATACACACAAAAGGATATTTTAAAGACATCAAGATTAGATAAGTGATTCGATGGATGGATATAGGATAATATAGGGAACATTTTATTACCACTTCAACTATGATCTAATATAGTGGTTACTTTATTTCTAGTTTTTCTAAGTAATGAAATATTTGACATGTTGATAAGACATACCTCGATATGAAAAAAATGTGTGTGATACCTTCTACATCAAATATATGTATGAAGTACATATATGATAATAGGGTGGTTAATGTTTTATGTATTCCATATGAGTAAATTATTCAACATGATATTATTCCTCCTCCTCCTCCACCATGACCATAGTCAGTTGTATAACCTAATAAATTTCATCTTACTCAGACAGTTCAAAGGAATATATTAAATTACTAGAGTAAATGGATATAAGATAATACCTAAGAATACTCATGATGTATGTATAAATATGAACTAAGTGGAATTCCTTACTCCATGTTATTCTAACCTAATTTGTATTAATGGATAACAATAATCTAATTAATATGTAACATTTAAATGTAATTAACATATTAAGATATGAACATACATCAAAATGTAAAAGACTGAGATTCATTTTTCTTATTTTATAAGTGGCATATGATAAGTATAGAAAGAACTAAATATATAAATATATTTAACATTTATAATTTATGTTTGAATATGATTGTATTTTGGAAGTTAATACTAAGGATAAGTATGAATATGTTTCATTCAGTACTAGAAGTTATTTGTTGTCTAAGTTGGGTCTACTTTGCATGATCATGCCACTATCACTGGTTGATACTAACCTATTAGCTAGTACTAACCTATGTCAAATAAAGGTAAAATGATCTTATGTTCACATTAAATTATATTTTTTGGCTATATGTTTATGATATTGATCCTTTATTATATACATAACTCCAAAAATTAGTCTCCTTTACCTTGAAACCCTAAGTGTGCTTGTGAGGATTAAAAACTTAAAAAATGGGAAGAATTATAATAGGTTGAGCTAACCCAAATCACCCCCATATAATTATTTACCATTTCCTAAATTTACAATACTCCATGGAAGGAATTCAAGGCACACATATTTTTCCCGTCTACTATGATTTTGAAATTGTTCTCATTTGTTTTATGTATGCATCTAATGATGTGGATTTGATACTTGACAATGATTACATTGACTTTGATTTAAAGTGCCTCAGACTTCGATTGTGACTGATCCTAGTGATATGTTTGAAAATTGGAAAGAAGAGGGTAGATTTTATTAGTTTTCAATAGTTTATATATGTATATCAAATAAGTGTCATGCCCTTTTTGAATGGGAACTTAATTTGTTTATTTATGGATCTAGTTAAATAATTTTTCATATCACTCACTCTTTAGGTTGATGGTGTAACCCTAATAATGGGTTTGATTATATAAAATATCCATTATTTATAATTAGTTATTACTGACCAAATCAAGATAATATTTATTGTTGATACCGATTAAACATGATAGAACTAACATGTGTGCATGCAAAATGAATTGATAGTTGAGATTCTTGTGTAGGATATTTAGTGGGTTTGAAATGGACATTAAGTTTCCTTTAGGTGTTTAATAGTATAAAAAAATGGTTAAAACATAAGATACCATGAAAGTGTGAGATAATGGTAGATTAGGACCTTGTTTGACTGATAAAGTCATGCATGTTAGATGGGTGTCAATCTTATCATTATTAATTACCAAAGTCAATTTTTTATTATCTAAAAATTTCCCCATTTTATTATAGTAATGAAATTTATATAGCCTAAGGATAAAATTTACCTAAGTGAATAACATAGTTTATGTTTGCTATGAATTTTGAATTGTGTAGCTCGTTCAATAGTAAAACCTGTAATTATGTGTAGACAATGTCTATAGATTGACTATATTAAATTTAACATTGAATTTTGAATGTTTTATAAATAAAAATGGTTAGATTACCATTTTGATAAATAAAAAGGGTTAGATTATACCGAACTGTTGGTAAAAACCATGGTGCTATTTCAACTTGTTGGAGGTGTTTCTTCCTTGTTGAATCATTGGAGAACTTATGATTCCTTGTTGAAGTACATAAAGAGTTATGGTGATCAAGACCCCAACTTATGTAACTATGTGGGATTATGGATTGGGAAGTTCATGTGCCCAAAACCTCATGAATGTGGGTAAACATATGCAATTTACTAACCCAAATAACTTTGTAGGCAAAAAAGAGAACCATTAAGCCAAGTTTGCTCAAATAAATAACTATGCAAGTAAATGAGAAAACCATTACATCAAGTTTGTTAAAATAACATGAATCAACCATTACATATGAATTATATATTTATTATATATTTTTATCTTAGAGTCACTTAAGTTCAATCCATGTTAAAAAAATGCATGATCAAAATGGAATAAAAATATTCATGTCCCCATCATGAATGTAGGTTTCAATATGTAATTTTACCTATGTATAATATAATTCATGATAAAAAAAAATAGAGTGTACCATGTACATGCCTCAATAATAACCACATATATGATATATGTGAAGTGTAATGATAATCATTTTTCATTAAAATATAACAATGCAGTTGTGTATGTGTGTGTGAACTAGTATTATGCTCCATCGATATGTACCAACTGATATAGAATGTTATACGTGCACGCACGCATGCACACACATCCGTGTGTGCATGCACACACATGCGTGCGTGCATGCACGCACACACACACACATGTATATACATATACATATATGTATATGTATATGTGTGTATGTTTATATATATATATATATATATATATATATATATAGACACACACACACATACATACATACACACACACACACACACACACACACACACACACACACATATATATATATACATACATACATATATACATACATATATATATATATGTGTATGTATGTATGTATATATGTATATTTATATATGTATATATGTGTATATATATATACATATATATCTATATAAATATACATACATACATATATATATATATATAATAATAATAATAACCTATATTTTAAATGTATTTCATGTGAAAATAAACAATTTTTTTTTGATAAACTAATATATATGCCCATTCATATGCCCCCAAGTGTATATGAATATGTTCTCAAGGGTTTGTAAAGTGAAAACATATGCATTTCATATACCCTGATAATTTATATCAATGAGGCCATATTTGTCATGTATTTAGACTAATATTATATTTGAACCATTTTTAATATCTTAAATATATAGTATGATTTAGTTATCTTCTCATAGATTCTTATGTCTCTATGGAAATTCCATTGTAATGCCTCTCTTTTGAGATGCGAAATATATCTTGTAAGTCACTCATCTCAAAATAAGTGATAATTTTATCATGTATTATTGTTTTATCAAAATTTAAAACTAAAAGAGATTTGATATAATTAAAACAAACTACTGAGTAAAATGTATTTCAATAAAAATAAGTATTTAAAAATAGATCTATGTTTATCTATATGAATAAGTATGATTTTTACTAAAAGACATAGAGAAGGATGAACACTTATCTGTTATTTGGAAATGTAGGATTTGTAGGTAATTTTTACTTAGTATTAGACTAAATAGGACACTTTCATATCTATTGATGTGACTATTTAATTGAATTGAATGTGATCAATGGATTTGGACATCATTATTTCATGCCTTTATCTAGATGTAGCAGTGTTATCTAAATTGACCAAGGGATAAACCTATAAATTTGAAAACTATGAGAAAAAAATTGTATATATATTTTTACCTATTTTGATATTAATATCATACTCTACATCCTATTTTTTATCTCTTATTTCATGTAAAAACCCTAGCAATGTCTTGCACAAGAAACTAAATAGAAACTAGATAGAAAAAAAGGGGACAAAGGTTAGGGAATAACCAAGATGGCTTTGAAAAACCCTTTGTAAATGATCACTACCTTTATATTCCAAAAAATGGGCCTTAGGCTAATGCATTTCTCCCTCTATTTTTTATGTGATTAGATCATATATAATGTGAATCTAAATGCTCTTTACCTATTTTCTCTTCTTTGTCCAAACATGGAATATAGATAGAATATATATATTTAAATTAGATTAAAAAAAATGTAGGTGTTGTGATTATTATTGTGTATTTTGTTTTTCTATGCTTGTATAGGTAGATAGATTTTAGGTGTAAAGTGCCTCTTAGTACCATTTTCAATATAATATTACCAAATTGAAATTTCATAACTCATTAGTGCACCAAATTGAATCAAAAGGAAAATATTTTTAATAAAAAGAGATAAATTAAATGTGTCTTAAAAAATATATCAAAAAATATGATAGGACAATACTACTACTTTTAGAATACCACATAGAGTGTGGTAGTCTAAATAGAATGGTTATGTATGAAATCAAGAAGATAATAATATAAAAGAGAAACAAATATTAGGGATCCCTATGATTTAAATAATAATTTAAATGGAAGGATAATAAAGTGACAACATCAATGCAAAATATGGAATGGAAAAACATATGATAGAATACAAGGCATGCTAATAGATTATTAATTCAGCATTAGGATCCTCTAGATACAAAAGTCATATAAATACATAATACTTGTCTTTTATTGATCAAAATTAGGTATCTATAATTTCCCACCTCATATTATAGTAATAAAATGAAATGAAAGTACTAGAGTATAAGGAATAAGATGATACTTTATCTTACCTATGTCACATATATTTTCTTTCAATTGGATATTCCATGCGTCCAATGTTGATCAACCCATGTGAAGAGAAAAATGGTATCTAATCTTGTTCTCTTCTTGGCTAAATAATTGAAAAATATTTCAAGTAATGAATATGAAAATGAAATTTGATATGGAGTCCATGTGCATAATATGAGTAAAATTACTCTAGTATGGAGAGCCAAACTAATCTTTCCCCCAATTTTCACTGCATAGAGATGTGCCTAGAATTCAAAATCCTACTTTGAAATTATCCCCACACAACTCAATATATTGGGTATTGTTGTAAATACTAGTGTTAAAATTGAATAAACTAGTGTAGACAACTATATGATTTATTTTGGTGGAAACCTGGTGAGATACATGGTGAAAAACTAAGCATATATATAGTTTTAAATTTAATATGGTGTATATAATGTATATAATGACATAAATTAGAAATCCTTATATATGATCCATTGGAAAAATTGATAGATGAGACCATTCATAATACACATGCCCCATATCTAGTAATTGATCACAATTCGATAGTTTGAGTAACAAATCTCAATTCTAAGCAATAATTTTATAGTTATGTTGATATGTGATATGCACATTCTCCCATTATCGTAATATAAAACAAATTGAGTCTAACTATGCCAAATGTGAACATATGTTGTGCAAATTTCCTATTTCTAATGATATTTATCAAATCTAAGTAATCTTTCTTATCTTACATGAAAAAATATTGTATTAAACTATGATAGTATGTAATAATTTGAAACAACCATTTTTTAAAAACTTACATTACTTTATTTGGACAAAAACGCATCACATATTTTTATCTTTAGGGAACAAACCTATTTTAGCATACAAAAATTTTGAAAACTATAAAATAAACTAAGCATTGATGTGTATCTATGTTAATATGTCAAAACCATATGTAATAATATTAAAAACTTATATGTAATCTATATATATCCTAAGTAAAATTGTAATGTAGTAAGCAATATATGTATAAACTAAAGCATTATGAGCCAAAGCTAAAAATGTTCTATTAGTTTGAGGCATAATTTGAGTCAAAATGTGACATGTAGGGAGTTTTAATTTAGTCAATTTCCACATATGTATTTACATTTTTAGAAATGAAACTTATGTATGCCCACCTTTTGGTAAGAGGGATGAAATTGGTGTGAATAGATCGAAACAAAAGTGAAAGCTAATATATCTTAAATCATAAAATTAGTTTATGATTTTATAACATTTATTATAATTTTTTTTTGTTAGTGATATAATTAATTTTGATTTAATATTTTTGTGGTTTCCCATAGAAATAGAGGAATTACTATGGAAAAACAAAGTATGCATTATTAGGGTAAATAAATGGTCATAACCATATCAAAACTTGGGTAACACATAAGGTTGCATGACCATATTATGCATCAAAAAGATAGTGTTTGAAAAGGAGCTATGGGTTATGAAATGCAATATATTTAGTGTGGATAACAAAATATTTGGTAATGATTCCAGATTATATAGTGTTTGTTATCATCAAAAGTTTCACCCTTGAGGAGGGTATTCAATCCTTCTCACTTAAGTAATAGCATGGGAACCCTTCAAAGGTTATAGGTGACCTTATAAATGAAGAGAACCTCTAGATATGTCTAGATGTATTGATACATCACTTAATAACTAAAAAATAATCTACTACTTTCAAGGGAAAATAGAGAGAAAAAATAAATTAGGGAGGTGGTACACTAAACTTTGTGACCTCTACCACTAATTTTCATGTGCACTAAGACCTATAAAACTGCAAGAAATATAAACTTATAATAAAGAGACCTTATCACATCAATGATTTTTAAAAGGGTAATGTTAAGTGAGACTAATAATGAAGATATTTGTCACTTCCAATCCCATGAAACACCTGGTGACACTCTTCACACCTACAATAATGAGCCAAACTACATAAGGGTAAGAATAATGAGACAAAAACCATGATGAACTTAATGTATGCTTGATCATATCAACCATTCAAGGTATACACTACATAAAAATATAGGATGAGATAAAACTAGTCATATTATTAATTAATACACATACAAAATAACATGACTATGTTATACTCCTGGTGGAAGGATCCCTTACAAGGCCAAAATCAGGCATAAATATAGGATAAAGGAGTGAGAGAGAGAAGAGAGGTGTTAAGAGATAATTATGGATGAAAAAATTAATAAATAAGTTAAAAACAATAATTAAATACTAAAGGATAGTTATGAAGTCCCTCTTCAGCATGCAGACACTCCATTTGATGATTATATTCTCAAGGTGGTGTACAAGTTATGTTTAGCTTAATGACTCACCCTTAAGTCCTTGAAACAACCCCTTAGAGTGATTAGGATATTCCAAGTCATATTATTTGAGTATAAATACCTTATAAACTTATTTAACATTCATATCCCATCATCTTTCCACATATTTTCTACAATTTAATTCACATTTCTCATGTTTGCTCTTTTGGAGGGCTAGTCCTTGTAGCCTTTTTTTAGTACAAAGCTCCTAGATTTCATATATACATAAAAATTATCTAGAAAATAAAATCATATTTGAGTACCCTTTATCCCCTTCCATTATCAGCCAAAAATTTAGAGATCAAATCCCAATGTAGACCCACTTTCTCAACACCCATCTTTCCTAATTAAGCTTAATTAGGCCTACAACAAGCCTAAAAAACTATACACCATCCAAGGCCATATTTTAATTATAAAAAAACAAAAAAATCATGTAGGTACATCAAATTATGTTATATTTAAAATTTTCAAGAGATTACAAGGGTTAGAACTTGAGTTATGCCAAATTGTAACTTTCGAGCCCTAGTTGGTTTTAGCACAAGCCTGAGGAGGATGAGAGAAAATAAAAAAGGATTGAGAGAGTTATAGGGAAGTTAAAGGAAAAATAAAAACTATTTGGGGTATTCCCTAACTTCCTTAAACTCCTATAATAATTTTTTTTCATGAAAACTCTTTGTACCTCTTCAACATGCAAAATCTCCCAAAATTTTGTGAGCATTTAGGACTATGTCATGGATGTAGGTGTATTTTGTATTTTTACATCACTATATGATCATATAAACTCCATATTAGGTTAATTAATTACTCACACACACTCCTATATCTATTAAAACCCAAAATGTAATGCACAAATTATATATTCTCTTAGATTCATGCAAATAGGCTTGTAAAAGGAGTTTTTAGCCGGCTTGTTTATCTTCTTGGATTTGATACTTATTAAGTTTAAATAAATGTAATTTTTTTAATCTATTCATATTATTAATTACTCTAATTTTTATCTCTCACTCTTAATTTACACCTTTAAACCTCATATTTTATGCAAGGCCATCTTCTCTTAATTGAGAATGTGGACCTACAGGTCTGCAGATGTGTAGGTCTACATTCATCATTTTTAAAACAATTGATGAAATGTTAGATGGTATTTTAAGCCTGTAATATCATCCATGAGATTTTATGTCAATTTTATAGCTCAAAATCTCTTTGAAGCTTCTCAAATTCCTTTAAACATCTAATTTCATCTTGGAAACACTAGAATTATGCTTTTTTAGGTATGTACCTTGCAAGTTCATTCATGGATTATATTGAGAGTTTGTTTACATGATGGATATATTTTTAGGCTATCTTATATATCTTTTTAATTATATCAATTCACATTTCACTTTCTCTACCACTCAAAACCTCAAAAAGTTTTTATTCATGAGGCCTTCTCTTTTGTAGTAAAAGGCTGTAGGTACCCATTAATGTTTTAGGATCTCAAAAAAACCTAGGAACACTTTAAAATAATCTTTAAGGTGATTTATCCTATTATTACTCACTTATAATAGTTCCATTTCTCACATTTTGTACAAGACTATAGTCTCTCCCCAAATCATGTTGTACATGCTTGTATGTTCTCTTTTGAGGACTATACCTTTAGTTTGGTGCAAAAGAGACATTTTGGAAGTGAATATGGGATTTAATGAGGATTTATGTGGTATAGAGGAAGGTTTAACTTGTTTAGAGGCCATTTCATATATAAAAAAATATGCAAAACCATCAACCCTACCTTTCCCCTTCAAAAATCAATAAATATAGATTTTCCTTGCCATTAAGTGACCACACGTGCTAAATGACTATTATAAATTATGTTAGGAGATTAATGGGACCCTAAAATATGTTGAATCATTCTTTATATTCAATAAATATCTCTAAAAAGTCATAAAATTTCCTAAAACCAAGCTAGTGGGGTTTTCAGAGGGTTTTAGAGCATTTTTCTTGTTACCAGTGGTTCATAAATTTAAGCCCATGTAACATTAAAAGGTTTGAACCAATTATCCTTCTCCTTCATGAACCAAACATTTTAAAATATCCTTCACTAGTTTTCAAAGAACTCAATGGAGAAATGGAAAGGTTTTGTACCATTTTTGGACCTTTAACTCCTCAAAATTCTTAGTTTCACTTTGGGGAAGGTATAAGGAGGCTATATGAAATAAAAAATGAATCATGTCTATAAATCAATCCTAACTTAGAGAAGATAGATCATACCATAAACTTCTAATTGGGGACACATTTATGAAATAGGAACATGACCAATATGGGGATCTGATAAACCCAATTAGGGGATCTTTTACCATAATACACCATGATAGGGAGGGTTCCAAAGCCTCCAATCAAGCACAATCATAAAATAATGCTAAGGGGGTCCTAAGTTTTGATATTTCACTTAAACCAATATCAAGTAAATTAAATATAATCTAGTGCTTACCAAATCTTATGGCACAAAGTGGGCATTAGAAACAATACGAAATAAACATGCATAAGAGACATATACTCATGTAAATGTATATAGAATATTAATGCATAGAAGAGAAGTGAAAATGCATATATATCTACTCTTTCAAAGGAGGAACAAAGCTAGTAATACTTACCTTTGAAGATGAACCCACTGAGCCTCAATCTCTCCCTTGGCCAAGGTTCTTCACAAAAGGTTGTGGTATGTAAGGATGACTAGGATATATTAGATCTAGGCTACACAACCTATCAATACATCCAAAAGACCTCTCCATAAGATAAGTTCTGTATCTCCAAAAAAATTATGAAACCCTAATCTTGTTCCTCAAGTATAATGGTCAATAAGAAGATGTGCATTCAATCTTACTTATTCTTCTCTTCTCTAAATAATGACAAAATAAACTTGTATATATAGGAGGATTTGAACCTTAACCTTTCCAAAAATCCCATTCGATAAGGTCAACCTAGTCTACCTAACACAATTTTGGATAATAATTTATGAGGTCATGAGCTAGGTTGACCAAAGGCCAAACTAGTTCCTAAGTGAAAATTACCTGAAACTATATAGGGTTGACCCAGTTGATGTAGTACAACCAACTTACAAAAAGGGATTAAGGTGAGGAAAATGAGGATAAAATGTATAAAATGACTAGAGAGGGTACAATAGAGAATAAAAATATTAGGGATAATGTTATTAGGAGACAAGTGTGCATATAATATGTGGAAAAGCGATAAATTTTTTGTAAACCACCAATGGTCTCCCTACCCCTTTTTCAATGTACCCCTTAAGACATATACTTAGAGATATTGAGAATTGATGGGTTCCTATAAGATACAAAATGTCAGTAATTGATAAAATTTTGAAAATATTATGTGTATATATATGCCCCACTTGAAGCTTATCACATGTCACAGGAGCACATGGGATGGTGCTTCAAGAATAAAACATGATAAAACATAATGTTGATGATAAGTAAAGTGCAGTAAGGAGAAAATAAGATAAATGAAAGGATAGAAGTGAAAAACACATACCTTTACTCACCTTAGTGTTGTATATAAATAAGTATATCGCAATAGAAGTGAAGACATCCAATGTGAAGAACATTAGGCAAACCTGTAGAGATTAATGCATGAAATATCCACAAATTAAATTTTTCAATAGATAGGCATATGGTAGTGGAAATGATTCTCTATATTATTATGATTCTAGACCATTTTATGGTTTGTAAAATAGATGATTAGAAACAAAGATATAGTCAAAACAAGGAATCTAACAAAAAATATTGGAGAGATTAAGATTTTTGAAAAGTGATTTTAAATAGGGTGAAATAAAAGTCATTTGTTATTTTTGACTTATGAAGGAGAGAAAAAGAGTGTTGAGAGATCAAATGAGCTAGGATGGTGAGGATATGATAGGATAGATGTGATGGACCTCTAATGGTAGCAACGAGTGCACTACAAGTAGGTAGTTGAGAATCTTAAGCTAGTTTTTGAATATTTTAGTGATTTGAAGTATTTTTTAAAAATTTATAATTTAAAGAATTTATAGACATTAAAATGAACTCAAATTAGATACTAAGGGTAGGAAAACCCATTTAGGGAAATGGGTTTGAAGGGTTTGGGGAAATAACTATTGGAAGGCTTTTATTTCAAAAAATGTAAGGGATTGGTAGGGAAAAACAATTAGGTCAACCCAGTTGACCTAATAGATTAAAAATTGGAAAAATACATACTATCGACTTAGTAGGTATGTGATGATGTAGTATGTTTTGTAGAATGCCAACTTAGTGCATTACTAATGACCTAGTATAAAAAGTCACTATGATAACTCAATGCTAAGAGGGGAAAAATAAAGGGGTTAACATAGTTTGTGAATTCAACTAGGTCATAAATAAGGAAATTTTGGTCAAACTAGTATTTGACCAAAGGACCAAAATAGTAGGAAAATGCATACAAAAGGCCAAGATAGTGTTATAAGGGCCCAAAATGATAGAGTGAGGGATAAAAGGGGTTGAGTAGGATAAAAATATGTGTAATTGATTAAAAATTACTAGATTAAAGTAATTAAGCTTATTTTTGTTTAAAATTTTGAAAATAATGTATGTTGATTATAAATGATAGAGGATCTAATACATCCTATGTTTTTTCTTGGTTGTAGGGGCACCAAAAATTCTATCATTTTGTGGATGAATAATGGATTATAGACTTATTGGAGAACTTATTTATAGAGGATAGAGCCATATTGATCTCATTAGGCTTAGGAGGCATAGTAGACATGTGTAGGATACCACTTAGTTTACACCTATTATTCATGTTCTTGAGAGCCTGAAAATGATTAACTAACACCTTCAAGTGGGAGTTAGATGGGGATACCATAGAGGTGGGTATCACCTTGTAATATGTGCATGCCATCCTAGGGCTACCCATAATAGGAACCCACATAGTTAAAAAAGTACTTGATAGTGAGGAAGAGAAGAGAGCCTTACCCATATGGGTGATGGGCTTGGAGACTATACACCCTAGATTGACGGTGAATATGTTTGATGTATATATGTTGTAGATTCTAGATATTCAAAAGGATATGATATGACTTGTGATAGCATGGGTATTATTTCATAAGTCATATGGTAAGGTACTAGTATTTGTGATAGCCTTGAGCTAGATGATATTAGAGTAGAGGGTGTTATATGACTTGGGATCTATCATATGGGTATCACTTATGCATGACATGTATGGGATGTTGTTAAGAGGGTACAAGTCAATGGGATTGATTATATTATTTATGGTATGGATATATGAGAGGTTCCCCATGTATCAGTTTATTGGATTTTGCCATGGGATCGATGATAGGTTACCTCTTGTTTAAAGATGGAGATAAGACTAGGTAGCACAAACCATGCCCCATATGCTAGCATTGAAGATGGTGAGATGAGTAGATATTATATGGCAGCCATATGGGCACATTACTATAATATGGCCTATTTGGGAGATAGTAGCAATAATTTTAGCATATATAGAGTTGATAGGGCAATATACCTAGTGGACAGATCCACATTTGATGGCATGATTACCAAGACATGGGATTTCCACACCCAATGACATTGATAATGATGCCCATGTTTTAGGACCAACATGTGTGAGAGCAACAGGGGAGGGGAGGACTAAGGCCACTAGTTATGAGGCTAACACTTAGGCCACATCATGATAGACCATGGACTGGTCAAGTGTGATAGGAAACAAAGTAAGAGGAGGTAGAGGTGGAGGTAGGAGTATCAGAGGCACCACCACTAGCTCCATAGTAAGTGTAACAATAACCACCATAGGCACACTGTTGATGAAGGAAATAGGAGAAAGAGAGAGAGAGAAAAGATATTATATATCTCAGATGACCCATTAGATAAGCTAGGTCAGAGTTGGGATATAGATAGACCATCCAGGCATAGGCTGATATAGGAATGAATGGTGACTCTAGGGTTTGTTTTTAGGTGGTGACCTATAGATGAGGTTATCAGATGTTGCATAGATGGGGAGACTATGCTTGGAGATTACATATATGGTGAGATAATAGTGGCCAACACATAAATAAGTAGTAAAGTATGGTTAAATTTTGCTTTAAGTTATTTGACATAGAGTGTAGATAGATAGATTTTGAGATATATCAATGATCTAATATCTATTAGTTTGGTATTTATAGGTGCATGAAAGGATGAGGAGATAAAATGGGGGTCCCTAATGAGGGGATCAATTCATGATATCCTATATGAGGTGTTGATGTTGTATGACACTACTACACTAGAGGATCCTAGGGTACCATCTAACCCAACTTAGGTGAGATTGTTCAAACTAGCTAAAGAGGCCACAAGGTAGTTATGAATGCATAAAGAGGGGATGTAGTCACTAGTAGAGGTTAGTACAATAAAATCATGGGCATGGTAGACCTTAATTAAGGAGAGATATGAGTCTAGCTATTGTGACACAAATGGGATAGGTACAACCCTCAGAGAGAGCAATACATCTAGCGACCTTGACCCATATGACATAGGTATAGGAGTAGGAGAGAGTGACACATCTAGAGACCTTAGCCCAATTGGCACATGTATAGGCTCAAGTGGCTCATATATAGGGGTAGGTATTAGGAATGAGATCTTGGACAACCTCTTTACAACATTCTATTTGGAGGATTTAGACTGAGGCATCTATGGGTAACATGGCTAGGGAAAGAGATGGGGAGGATGGGGCCTAGACATAGAGTTTGAGATTTGTATATGGTTGTATTTTTGTATAATGAATCATGATATATACATATATATATGTATGTGTTTGCATTATGGTTGTGGTTGTTGATCCTTGGATATATTTATTTATAACACATGTTTAGATTTTGTTTTATATGATATAAGAAATATATGAGTTGTGGCTTATTTTCTAATATTATATAGGACACATGCATGGTTAAAAATAAATAGACAAAAAGACTTGGTAAACTATAATCAATTAAAAATGTACTACACACTATTTCACATTGTGAAATGTGTAATAACAAGAAAATGACTAAGTATAAAGAACCAAAATGTGGTAAAACAATATGGCAAAATGTTTTATTTTTAAACCATAAGAAATATTGTCACCAAATTAAAACAAGTAATATCACACTAAATCATGTTGGGAAGTATTAAAATAATGTAATCAATTAAGTCAATTGATCATACTAAATCACATTGGGATGTATAAGAGAAAAATATAATTAGCAAAAAATGGTCTTAAATTTATCACACTAATTCAAGCTGGGAAGTATGAAAAGTTAAAAGAATGGTTAGATTCTTACATGCAATCAAAAAATAAGAAGATAAAAGAAAATTATAAATGAAGTAAGCATAAAACATACTAAATAAAGCTAGGAAGCATGTCAATGATGTGTAACTTAATAATCAATCACATCTTCTCTCATATTTGACACATGTAATTTTGATTGTGTTTTGGATTATTGGAATTTTTTTTAGGAGATTAGGTCCTATTCATAGTCTTACACTATAACTCATAAAGCGAATACCAATGAGGTGGAATAAATGTGAAAATAAGTAAATACAATATGTTGTTAATAGGAATGTGAAATTATGGTAGTTTACAAGGAAGGCTAGGTCATATCCATGGTCTTACAATACAACTCACAAGTGGAATCCTTAGGGGAGTGATCAGTGAACAAAACAATATTTCTCAAGAGGAAATATGAGGAATTTAGAGAACATAAAATGGAATGTAAAAATAATAACTAAGGCATCTTGTGAGAAGACCTTAGGATATAGGAGGCATACTAAGGATAGGATAAGACACTAAGTGACTAGTGACCATCAATGTACAAAGGAAACCTATTCAATATAAACACAAAGCTATATAGGAAAATAAGCATGCTACAAAGATCAACTCATGAAGGTATATTGGTAAAAGAAAAATTAAAATGGACCTACCTTTTCATGATGTGCTCCCCATTATTTAGGACCTCTTACAGAGCCATCATTCTATTGCAAATATTGGGTACTTGCATGAGAAAGTAGGTAACACTAAAAGATTCTTTTTAATTATCATTTTATAATATATTTAATTATCAGACCATAATGGACCTCAGCTCTATCATGAGGCCAATTATTGATTAAAATATGGAGATGTTATTTTAATCATGTATTTTAGTGTGATTTGACTTTTAAAATTTTTGAATGTTTTTATCTTTTGTATCATTGCCTTTTGTTAAATGATTTGGATTTTGAATGTTTTTAAGTATTTTAAGATTCCTCCTCCATACAAACATGGAATGACCAAACATGAGAGATAGAGTGATACACATGAATGAGCTATAGGCTTAGGCTAAAGGAAGCTATGTAACCAAAGACAAGACTAACTAGGACACGTAGGCTTGATAATGAACCAACATGTTATCTCAAATCTCAACCATGTATATTCTTAGTTTACAAAAAAAGTAATAAAGGGACTAAAGGAGATCCAAAATGGACTATTAAAAGGAGATTATAATGAGATTAATTATTTTCTAACTGACCACATGATAAAGATGGAATGAATAAAGGGAACTGGGTTTGTATAACCAAGTCATGGTGATAATTATCTATCTAAAATAGAGATAAGAAATCAAAAAAATCATGAAGATAAAATAATGGAGGTTTAAGAAAGAAAATCAAGAAGAAGAATAAATAAATGATAAATGATACATGCATAAGTGAACATAAATTATAGTATATGTAATATAGAGTGTAAAATTAAAGTCACCATGTAACATAAATAATAATTTGACATAATGTCAAATGATATAATAAATAGATAAAGATAAGATTTGAGCACACATCTAATCCAAATGAAAATGTAAAGAACACTATGCATGTGCTCATAAATACTAATATATTTTCCCAAAAACATTATTAATAACATGTCATAAGTCTCTATAATGCTAGACATGAACTAATACTAATGTCTGGTATATCTTTAGTGAAAATTTTGAAAATACTTTTCATCTAATATCCTAAAAAAAAATAAAATGATAATGTTAGATGGATTGTGATAAAGAGGGATAATAAGCAAGGGATGCTCAAAATAAGGCATGGGAGCAAACTCTATGGGAGATATTTGAATCACTAGTGGGTAAGGATCCATAAGAGAGGGACTCATAGGTAGATAAGGATCCATAGATGAGCTAAGGTTCATAGGTGAAGGATTCATGGGTGGTGGAATAAGAGGTGAAAAAGGGACCACAAGAGGGATGGAACCATAATAGGTGGAATCATGGGAGAATAAGGGGGATCCTTCTTATGAGAATGACCTTTGGGAGGAATGGTAGAAGGTCTAGGAATAACTATAAGGTGATCCTTAATATGTTAATAAAAGATGCAACAATGATTAGTGTGATGGGTACCACATTGATTCCAAAGATAATACACCTCTTCATACTTAGGAATATATTAATATAATAACTTTGGGGGAGGTATGGATTTATCTAGAGGCTAAGGGGTAGAAGGATGAAAAGTATCAATATATTTCTCTAGATGGTGACAATACATGGATGAATAATTATACATGCCATGAAAGCAAAGGATACGCTTGTGAGTATGTTTAGTAGAGGTACTCACATGATAAGGTGTAAGATAAGTGGAAGTAGCTTGATAATAATCATCAACCCATTTGGTGGGTAATGGATCCATCTAAGGTAAAAGAAGCAAACCATCACCAAGAGAAGGTGATGGTGGGTAAGGAATGGAACTAGGCTTAATGGAAGGAACAATTAGATTAAAAGCAGGAATAGGCTCAACTAAAGTGGGAGAAAAAATGGGATCAATTATAGTTGGCTCAACTAAATGAGTTTTAGGGTCTATATAAGGCCAAATAAGGGTCACATGCATCTTAGGGATAAGCAAGCTATAGGGGTCAGGGTACCTATCAAAATGGTAAGGCCCAATTATAACATGATCTATGAGCATACTATATGAGGTTATTCATAAAATAGAGTTTTTGACACCATCTCTACCCTATAATAAAGAGGAAAAATACTAAAATTAGGAACTATAAATGATGTAATATAGGAATATACATGAAAAGACTTAATCAAGAAAGAATGATAATGGATAATCTCAACATCATAAACCTAAACAAGACCACCTAATAATGAATCATCTAAGGAATAACCATAATTTTATTCAAGTGTATGAAGATCAATGATGCACATGGGCATGATATTGTCATCGAATGAGGCGTGATGAATGTAATTTTGAATCTTAGTCAAGACAACCGAATATCATCATAGGGAGGTTTTCAAGAATGAGGCTGCAAAGAAGTAATAGGTTGAGAGATGAGTTGAGGTGAGAGATAGAAAGTTTTGATTTTTATGTTGATATCATTAGGATCATCATCATAAAAATCTAATAGATTATGAGGAATATTCATAATGTGTTTGGGATAATTATTATAACCTCAAGTAGAATTCATGGGAATGTTGAATCATTTAGACTCACAAAATGGAACACTAGGTAAAGGTTCAAGAGTAATAATCTTGAAGACACCATGGTCTTAGATTTTTTTCAAGTTCCAAAGGTTAGTGTCACCTTGAATCCCATATATGTCTCCACTTTTGATGGAATTTAATGCATTAATAGGTGGAAGAATCAAATACTCTCATACAATGAGTCACAAACTACCAATACATATATTGTAAGAAAGAGGAAAGTCAAATATCATCACCTTCACATGAATTGTGATAGGTGGGATAGTAATGGGAAGCCACACACAACCTAAAAGAAGAAATTGCCTTCGATCATATCATTGACATGTACTACATGTACATTTGAGATTACATTGAAGATATACAAGTGTTTTTATAAAATTGAGAGAGGTAAAATAGGTATAATAACCCTCATCAATCAAGTAATGCTTGACTTGGATATCACCAATTTGGACACTAATGAATAGAGGAGGATCATTTGCAAAAATCAAATTTTCATCAAGAATCATAGAAGTGATGGGAGATTTTAAGGAAAAATAATTGTCCATTATTTTGTCAACATGGATGGACATCTCTTCACATTGTTGTAATATGATATCCTTTGATCGAAATAAGGTTGATCCACATCCTACTAGGGGAGGATGAGGGATGTTCATTTCAAACAAGATTTGCATGAGACAATTTTGATGATGTGAATATGTCGTTATAAGCTCAAGGAATAGATTGATATGTGAGATTAGTGATTTCTATGATGGGATCTCACTCATCATAACCCATAAAAAGATTGTTAGAAATAGTTTCATAGCATTGAAGGAGGTCCCCAAAAGGAGGAGTTGAAGTGAATTATAATTTGTGTTGATAAGAAGGATAAGGTTTAGAAAAAGGTTGTAAATTATGTTATGAATATGAAGCAATTGATTGAGGTTGGTTTTGAGAATTGATATAATAAGTGTTGATAGAAGCTTTATTATCATTAGTGTTAGGAAAAGAATACGGAAGGATGATATAAATAGAATGGGAAGTGTTATCCAAGGGAGGATTTGGAATTGGATCATCAAAGGTTATAAGTTGATATTTCCCCAACTCATTTAAGTGAGTTGGAGAAGAATCTTGGATAACATGAAATGTGCAAGATAATGGATGGGCATAGATAGGTTGAGAATCAATGAAATCAACCACCTTCACATATTAGAAATATTAACCACATCCTCTTTAGAAGTTAGATCAATAAGACTTTATAAATTGTTGGTGGAAGAGGTTGGATTATCTTAGTTGTCTTGATTAGGTTGGTGATTAGGAATGAGGTCTTTATATATAGATAAATAATCATTTTCTTGATTGAAGGCTTGAGATTTAGTATTACTTTCATGAGCCTTAAAATCAATGCATATGATTGTTGATGATTTCAAATTATAGAGTCATGATCAAAATTAGGATGAAGAATAAAATCCATAGCTAAATTATGAAGTCATCTACATGTCTCATTAGAATGACCCCAACTAGTGTGAAACCAACAAAACTTGTTTGGATCATACCAAAATTTGATAGGATGAGTGGGATCAAGTTCTCTTGGAAGAGGCCTAGGTAGATGTTTTAGTATTTCAATTGAGGATAAGGGTTTGTTAACATTGATAGTATTAGGTGAAGATAAATGAGGATTGGTTTATTGGTGAGAAGGGGGAGCTGGTTCTAAATATTAAGTAGGAGCAATAGCTTGAATAGTGTGTATGGTGTCATAAGAGTCTATGATACCATCATTTTTAGAATTATGATTTTTTTTAAGATACAAGGACCCGTAGAAGGTTGGGGTGGCTTGAATTGATGTATAAACAAATCTTGATGTTTTGCTTAGTCAATATCCTCCTTCAAGGTATGTGGAGAGAGAGTGTTGACCCAATATTATAACTTGGTAAAAAGAGAAGTGGTAAAGAGGTGGAAAAGGTTATCATCAACCATGTTATGTTCACATTTGTCGGATTATTTTTCCACCTTTTAATAAAAGCTTGGGCAGTTTTGTTCTCAAGTTGTTTACAATTTATAAAGTGGGCCAAAGTATTTTTGGGAATATCACTAGTTTGGAGCTCTTGGACTAGAACATTTAATAAATATTCTAGACTAGTAATATAATGAGTTTTAAGTTGGTTTTACCAATCTAAATCATCACTCGTGAGGGTTTTGGCTAATAACTTGGTAGTTGAAAAGGTATTCCATTTGACCCAATCCTTATAACTATTTCCAAATGTTTTTATATGAAGGGTAGGATCACCTAATCCATTATAATAAATGGTAGGGGTGATACCTCTTATATCAATATTTTCAATTTGAGTGGAAATAGGCTCATTTTGAAAATTTTAATTGTCTTGTTAATAAGAGGAGGTTGAGGGATGATATTTCCATGGGAATCACAAAGAGGAGGTGGGGGAACATTTTGATTATGAATTCCCCAAGATTTTGGTTGAGGATTATTTTAAATATGGATAAGGTGATTTTACAATCTCATCATTTGATTTGAATTATGATCTTGAAAGGTATTCATTTGATTAAGTGTTTGTAACAAGAGTTGGTGGGTTTGATTGGCATTGTTAGCATTATTTAAAGCATTAGCATTAAAAGGATTGGCTTGGGTACCACTATTGGTGTTGATAATATCTTAAGAGGAACTATTATAATGTGAGGCAATAGTGGAATAAATTTTGTGGAAAATTATGAAATAGTGAAGGGATGAGAAAAGGAAGCACTAGAATCATGATTATTGTGGTTAGAAAATGATGCACTAGTGGAAGGATTAAGGAGAGTGGATCTTAGCATATGTCTACTAGATGTAGAACCTACCATTTTGGAGGATATAATAGGCATGGAGGTAGAAGTTAAAGAAGAAGAGGTCATGGTATGAGAAGGGGTGATAATAGAGGGAAGAGGTTGAGAATGAAAGAAGGTAGTACCTCTAAATCCATTTGAGAATGTGGGAGAAGGTGAATGAGGCTCCTCAATTTGACCACTCATAATGATATGGTAAATGGCAAATTGATCCTTTCCTCTATGTTGATTAATTTTAGAGATAAATAAGAGCATTGCAAGGGTATACTCTAATTTGGGTTGATCTTCAAGGGAGAAGATAGTATTATGCTATGAAGAGGTATGAGGAGGGGTCCCATAGTTTATTGTGTGAGTGTTTATATGAAAATTACTCACAAACAAGAGAGGATCCCTACTATGCTTATAGGAGACCCTACGAGGGTTGGTAAAACTCATCATGTCTATTGAATTCAACTTAGTTTTGTATTCAAAAAGAAAGTTCATGATGAAGGAGAATGACTAAAAAAGGTAAGAGAGATGAAAAAATCAAGGAGATAAGAAGTGACAGAAATAATATAGAGTCAATTAGGTCAACTTAGTACAAAAAATAGGGACTAAAAATGGTATAGAGTCAAATGGGTTGACCTAGCATAGAAAATGGAGCTTAAAAAGTTTATAGAGTCTACTAGGTTGACCTAACATAATAGACATGGGAAAACATATAGTCTATAAGAGACTATGTTGATATAAATAACTATGTACTGAGACAAGCATTTTTTTCAAGTAATTAGGAAAGAAAGAAATGAAAAGAAACACATAATAAATTGGATCAATGGGTTTGATCCAATTGAGGCACACAACACAAAAACTTGCACCAACACTGGCTAATGTAAGTTTTTGTAATACAAAATATAAGTGAGCAAAGAACAAGCAATCAACTTAGAAATTAAAATTTAATTAAGTGGTCAAATTGAATGTTTTTGGATTTTTAGAGTATAGTTTTAAATGTGATAGAAAATTGGTTATAACCAAGGATCTAGAAAGCAATCTAAATATGGTTTTATAAGACGTTTAGGATGAAAGGGATCTATATTGGTAATGGCACTAGCCTATTATTGGGGCCTACCCCCTCACTTCACACAATGTACTAATAAGGGTTTTGGGTGATTATCCAAAATATACCATTATCCACGTGTTTATACTTGGCCAAAAGATCAGGTTAGCTTCCCCTTTGGTGATGAAATCCAAGTAGGTTGGCCTTGGGTAGATAATTGTTCAAATTCTTTTTAAGACTTTATGATTTGGTAGTGTGTGCATAAAATAAAAAATATTGTAACTAAATGGTATATTAAAAACCACCTAGTTAGACTATGTGATCTATTCTAAGCATGTATGCAATAAAAAATGAAATTATAAGCTAATTACTATCATATACAGGTTAATTCCAATTTTGAAACATAATACAGTGTCAATTTAATTGATAATGTATGCAAATAATATAGAATAGGGTTGAAAATGTTTCTTATATACTGTGGAATCAATGGTCTAAAAAAATAACTACATTGATAGAGTTGACCTAGCTTTCGAAATAAAACATAAAAAACATAACTATGTCAATAGGGTTGACCTAGTTGATTGTATAGGGGTAGTTTTAAAGAATACAAACTATGAAAAATAAAATATAAATAATGATATAAATGATAAAGAAGGATAGAGAGGAATCTTGGTGGTGTTTTATTATTTTTTAGAATCTAGTGTTTAGTTCCTAAATAATAAAACATCTGGAGTAAGGGGAAAAATCTAGTTTAATATGGAAAAATATAGAGTTTTATCTAATAATTTACATGAGGAAGAAAAGTGAAATTATCTAAAAATAGACTAAAGTGAATGATTTAGGAGATATAAATTGAGGTGCATGATTGGGACACTATCATGAATCTGGATCTAGCCTTCATTTTATGATTAGATAGGAGTGCCAAAAATGGATAGTAGTGGCACTAGTACTATAGTACACCTCTACTACTATTGTCTACGAGACCTAAGATTTTTGGGTTTTTTTCACTACCTTAATTTGAGCTTGTGTACAAAATTTTAGAGGCTAAAAGTTAATAGAGCTCATTACAGATCCATTTCAATCTCTAAACCCTATATCTATCTACACACATGTAAACAACAAATGCATCAAAAGTAACAGGGGGAAAAATGAGTTAGGGGAAGAATGATCACATGGTCTAAATCCCCTACTATCCTAATTTTTACCTACATTAACCCTCAAGCTAGGGTATTAGATCAAATGTATTTCTACCTTAGGGAATGTGCATAATCAATGCACATGGTAGATGCAATAATTAATTTCACCTGGGCCTTTCCTTGATCAAACATGTAAGTCTATGTGTGATTCAAAATGCTGAGCTATGCTATTAACTAATTTTTATTATGTAATGTGCCAAATTAGTAATTTCCAGATATAAAATACCTTGTGATGTATTTTATATAGGAGACTCATTAATTTGAATTTGAGAGTCTTTATTTGCATTTGGCCAACATTGGGAAAATTAAGGACAAAGCTAAGAAAGAGGCCAAGACTCATTAAGCAAAGGAAACTAATTATGGAGCTCAAAATGACATTGAAAAGGAGTACTAAAAGAAAATAGTACTAGCACTTACACTATAGTCCAAGTTGGGCACTATTATCCTAAGCTAATGGGACTTATGGGGATGGATTTGTCATAGAAAGAGTAGTCTAGCTCATCTAGGGTTAGGTTTCGAAGGCTACGTATAAATAAGAATAGGTAAAAAGGAGACTCAAGCATGAAACAAGACCAAAATGAATAAAACAAAAGACATGGATAAATTTAAACAAAGCTCATATTCTCCAATCAAAGTCTCTTATAAAAGGACTGTGAAAAGATATGATATGTGTGGTTTCTTGACCAATTTAGGGTGTATACATTTTCCCCCTTTTTAATCTAGTCATGAAATGAAGTACTAGAGTAAAATAAATAAAAGGAAATACATACCTAAACCTAACTGTGTGGAGATAAATGTTCTAAAAAAGAGCCCAACTCACTTCCTAGCTAGAGAAGTGGATGGAGATTTAAATAGTACCTAAAGAAAGAAAGAGTCCTTGAAATGGATGCCCTCTATACTAAATTTTAAAGTGGAATCCATGTAATCATGGAGGAGGGAAATTATTTCCCCTTGTGCTTAATCTATCTAAAAATGAGAAATGCTTTAAGGCTAAAAACTAATGTCTACCCTCTGTCCCACATACTCATGTAATCTAGAATATGTACAAATGATATGTATATTGTGAAGATAAAAATATATCATGCCCCCCACTCTGAATAATTTGAATTGGAACTAAGAAGTGCTTAGAGGCCCAAAACCAATGTCTTCCCTCTATCTTGTACAAACTCGTATAGTTTAGGTCTAGGTAATGCTATGGACCAACCATTGCAAATGGTTGTATGGTCTAACCTAGTGACAACCTAGGTACATTTGGGTGTAAACTAAAACTTTGGTCAATGTGTAAGAAGAAAATGGCATGTTTTTCCATTCAATCTATATAATCTTAGGTGATGAAGAACATGAACATCTACACCATGCCCCTAAATATGATATGTGAGTGATGTGTTTGTATAATCTACTAATTTTTATAACCACATATGATATGAGCTATTATGCCATGTCCCATATGAAAATATGGAGATCAAAACATTATGCTCTACACTATGCTTATAATCTGCTATCTATTTATGTAACTATGTCATTTTATATAGAGTTGTATGTGTGAGATGTGTAGTAATGTACATGCCCCCGAATCTAGTATCTAAGTCTAAATATATATCAAAGTCACTATGAATCCATATAATCTAAACCACTGTATCTGACTAGTCTATATATCTATATGCTAAAATCATTAGAGATCCATATGATCTAAACCACTATATCTAATGAGTCTATGTATCTATAAATTGAAGGTATATACCCTTGAATGTCTTCAGTAATGATGAGTGACCCATGTGATATGGATCATTTGTTTATTTTGACTAGTCTGAGATGAATTTGATAGTCTGAATACTATAGGTGTAAGAACCATGGTGTATCCAATTATGAGAGTGGATGGGTAGGTTGGGCAAGTGTAAGAATATGAATAGTAAGAATGATGAGCCACTTTTAGGGATAGGGATGAGATCTCATGATAGATGATTTTGAGATAAAAGTGATGACTAGTTGCATAATGATAGAAGTAGGATGGTATAGTTTGAATTGATTGAGAAGTTATTTTCTTGATTAGACTAAGTTGTTTAAATTGGAACAAGTCTTGATTTGTTAGGACCAAGTTATATGTTTGGATATAAAAGAGGTATAGATATGTGTGTACTATAGTAGGCATATGATGTAGTGATAAAATTAGGCTTGCGTGATGTTGAAGGTATCATTTTCATTATTTCATGGAATAAAATGGTTTATAAAATAGAGCTACATGGTTCAAGTTATAGACAAAATGATATTGTGCTTTGGATAAAAAATTTGTTTGATATAGGAAACTTAGATTGATTCTTGATTCATTTGCACATTGACTAGGTTGAGACTTGGAGATCTAGAGTGAGAGATATTCCAAGGATATGATCACCTATCACAACCTAATTTGAACAGTTGGTAGCCCAAGTGTAGGTTGGTGGTGATGTTACCCTAGTAAGTAATTGAAATGCTTGATTTTTGCCTATTTAGAAGCCTATTTTAGACATTTTAAATCTATTTTAAGAGTCTTAGGAAATTTATGACTAGTTATAACACTTCTATCTAGGGTTCATAACTACTTTCTAGGTTCTAATTCTCCTATCTAACCTTAGTGTCCTTTCTATATCATTGTTATCCAATGGGTATAGATTTTTGGGTTTCTAATTTATTGGCTATTATTATGTAGCTTGGCTATCTTCCTTAGCATGATTAATTGATATATATATATATATATATAGTGTTTTTTTAGGGTGAGGTATGGATGAGGGAGTTCCATAAAGGCTAGGTGATGGATACGCTGAGATTGTTACTTTTGTCAGCTGAAGAGAGAGCTATGATGGACAAGGTAAAGTTGGGTCATGTGTGTGACCTAAGCACTATGCAATGGGATAGGTATCTAATTACCACCTTATGTGAGAGGTATAATGTAGATACATGTACTCTTTAGCTTCTTACTACAGAGATTATGATTACTCTAGAGGATATGTATCATATTTTACATTTGCCAGTTAGTGGACATCGGGTGACATTGAAAGATGACATGGGTGTAGATGTTATTGATCATGCATCCTTGTATTTTTTTGGTGTACCTTTAGGTATACATAAAAAAGGTAGTGACAATGATGTGATACTATTAGTTATAGTATAGTATATTTCCCACATCTACAAAAGTGATAGGTCATATTATTGGCTTCATTTGTTGTTGTGGATGGGAGTGGGGTATTTATTGCATATAGGATGCATAGGATCATGTGAAATATAGAGGTTTATGGTACTATGTTTTCATGGGGTAGGAATATGCTTTCCCACTTATACAAGGATCTTTATAGGTTTACTCAGGAGGCATTCAGTGGTAGTGTGAGTTCATCTATTTTATTACAATATTGGGCTCATGAGAACACAATGGTTATGCAACTGATAGGATTATTGAGGGAGAGGTGGGCACCTCCACAACCATTTAGGGAGTGGTGGATGAGTATGTTGGTTATCTGGTCTCTTGGGATATATCATTATTGATGAGTTTTAGATAGATTGATGGCTCAAGATATAATATGGAGGCCCTATAGAGGATTCCATAGGTGGCTTGAGGATGAAGTATAATTATAGTATATGAGGGCTAGTTTCTAGTTACATGACTGATGAGTTAAAATGTATGAGCACATTTAGTATGAGTGTGTTACTAGATAGTTTGCGGTGTGTGCAAAGATTACATAGGTACCAATGAGGGTAGAAGCTCATGGGAGGCCTACTAAGGTTGAGTTAGCACCATTAGCTTTGGATGCATGAGATGTAGCTATAGATTTTCCTGATATAGATGATGTTAGATGAACAGAGTCATATACCACATGGTAGATGAGGAATTGGTGGGATCTATTATATCCTATTGATGGAGGGGACTCCCTTGAGTATGAGGATCCCACTCTGATCCCAATGATGGGAGGTAAATATTGATTATATTTGAATTATGTACAAGTTTGTGCTTGTGTTATCTTATTTATAAAATGTATATCTAACATAGTGTTTTAATTTTGCATGAAGGTGGAGTGGGAGGTGATTAAGATGAAGCACCTAATAGGGGAGGATGTGGAGATGATGGGTTCTAGGAGGCCATCATTGAGTTGACACTTTGAAAGCTTATAAAACATGTTCCTGATGATGTAATGGAGGAGGGTTTGATAAGGAGAACAATAGTTACAACTAATGTTTATGCTCATTTATTTGATAGAGCTACTACAATGAGATTTGCATATTTTAGAGTAGTGGGAGAGAGAGATGAGCTGAGGGCTAAGCGAGATAGGCATATGATGCCTCCACCTGATTATAGATCAATGAGTACATAGATTATAGATAAGTATGTAGACTTGCACAATGAACATGGGTAGTTACAAGAGTGAGAGACCTATCATAAGAGGCAATCAAGAGATTGAGGAGGTATGGGGTCATTGAGTTTTAGGCTAGACTATGGGACTAGTAATGGAGGAGAGAGTGAACTTGAGAGTGAGGGCATGACACCCATTCATGATTGATTGTATCTTGATATGATGAATATGTTTTGAAAACATTACTATATATATGGATATTATTTGGATTTTGACTCATGTGTACTTTGCTATGGGATTTGAAATATATTATTATACTCATTACATATGGTTATTTTAGAAATAATTGATTTTGTATTGATGTTAAGGTTGTGTATGTTTGGTAAAATGGTACTTAGGATATGTGATTTGATTGTTTTGATAAGTGAGATGCTAGGTTTGTATTTTAATTTATATGTAAGTAATGAATTTTATTTATTTTGTAATTATATATGGGAAAAAAATATATTGGTTTTGTAATTGGGAAATTCTTGGAATAAATTGAGCTAGTTTGAGGTTGGCAAACTATTTAAATGGGTTGAGTTGGTTTAATGTTGGTAAAATAGGATTTGTTAAGATCTAGATTTTTCATAAGCTAGTTTTGCCTAAAGATAGGGAATTAGGAATGTTAGTTGTGAGTATGTGGGGATGTAAGATAACATGCTATGAATATTACTTCCCTAAGAGTGGATTAAGAATACAAAGGCTAGATAGACTTTTGGCTCCATCATTTCCATACTATATAAAGCTATGAACTAATGTTGGCATGAATATGTGTCATATCACTTTGTGTTGTATCACTATAAAAACCTTGATGGCCAACTAAACAAGTGCCCATACTACTCATGTTGTGTAGGAATATGCTATGTATCTGATACTATTTGTTGTGTACTAATTATATTTGGATGTGGAGATTATACAAAATGTAAATTGATTGGACACACAATGATAACTATGTTCTATTAAGAAGGATCATCTATCCATAATCATATACCTTGTGGCCTCTATTGTGATGTTTATGATTATGTAATGTATTGAAATGGAGCTAAAACTTGTGATGGGGTCTCATTTAATCTTAACCATAGTAGATTGCTATGTGAGATAGGACCCAAAAAATCTAGCTATAGTGAATATTTCTCTTGAGTAGTATTGCATGATGTGGGTTCATTTAATCTTAATCATAGTAGATTTCCACGTGAGCTAAGACCTAAAATTTTAGCCATAGTGAATATTTATCATAAGTAATACTCTATTGTAGTGCTTGTGACTTTGTTGGATATGTATATGGAACTTCACTATGTACTCCTCAAACTTTAGCACTATATGTAGGTTACTCTTATTATACTAGTTTCTAAACCTTTTCAATAAGTAGATTATGAGATCTCCTATGAGGTTCTATCCTAGAACCTGCATTACTCTCATGATGAGTGACCAATGATTCTTGTGAAAGAATGTCTTGGGATGACTCAATTGTGGATAAATGAGGTCTATGGTTCCATGGTGGAGGAGATCTTGGTACCCCCTATATGAATGCTATGATGCCATTATCAACACATCTATTTATGCAATCTTTGAGTCCATAAAAATCATTATCTCTAAGTCCACAGAGATGATGATAGTTAAAAAAGGGTTGATAAGGATATTTTTGTAGGAGATGTGGATCTTATCAATGAGTAGAAGGCAATATTATTAACCTCCTATACAGTAGTTTTGATAATATGACACATGGGCTATCCTTCTCTAAATCAAACTATAGTGGTGCCTTGTTATTATTCTTTGTAGTACATACTGTAAGTTGTGCTCTAGATATTGGCACTTTGTTCTTAACTAGTTTCTTTTCTGTTTGTGGTCTTCTATCTTATTTAGGATATGGTTGGATGCTAGGAGCTATAGATACTACTATGAAATCTAGAGTAATCTAATCAACTGAATCTACCTCAATCAATCCCAATTTGTTTTCCAAAGATAGAAATTTATATAATAAATGCCTAAAATAAGACTGTATAATACAGTAGATGCTCAAAGATAGGCTAGTGAATCCCTTTAATAAAGATATGTTGAATATATAAATTGGTTGGTTTGTATATCAATCTTAACATGTGATTTTTGAATCATAAGATATAATCACTAACATGATCTAAAGTATTTTGATGTAAAGTTGCAAGTTTTTCATATGTAACATGAAGTCCCATGTTTGCAATGTAATATATAATAAATGCCTCTTCAAAGTCATCATATGTGTGTAAGGAACCAATGGGGAGTAGATGAAAGAACTAATTTTATGTTTTCACCACTAATGTTTGTTGGAATAACTTGAGTATAATTAAATGTCTTGCATGAGATGGCAAAGCCTTTTGAAAGATATGAAGGTGTATGAATGGATCTCCAATTCCATCAAATTGAGGAAATTATGGTATCTATAAATGCCTAGGTAATGAAGTTTTTATAAATTTATTCATAAGAGGGTTACCATGTAAATCATTGGCATCCATCCAAGACATATAATCCTTATTTTCTAAGGTAAGGAGATGTACTTGGTATTGTAATTCACCAATTACATGCATTAATGAGATAATCTCCTAGGATGATATATTAGCATCTTGAGGTGGTTCACTTAATCATTAAATTTGATTGTTAATTTTAGCCATGGGAATGCTAGATTTAGTAATTGGATCATATAGAGGTGGTGTGCTCACTCAAACCTTGGGAGTAATGGTAACTTGGATCTTACTAGAGGGATGTGCACTACCATTCTCTTTTGGTGAAGAGTGAGAACTAGGTTCTATTGTAGTGAAATGTGGCTTGGGAGATTCATTGGTATCTTTATGTTTTAGTAAATCACATTCTAATTGAATAGAAGATGTGTTATTAGCATTGACATGTGCATTATTTTAAATAAACTCATTCATAGAAGTAGAAACAACATTTGGTAGTGCATTATGTTTTAGAGGAGAAATAAGAGAAGAGTTAGAGGCATGAGATGCATTTTATTCTTCACTATGTTCATAATAATCATCATTATTCCATGCATTATAAAAATTACAATATTGTTCATAATCACTCTCATTTTCATATTCATTGGAATATTCATTATCATACTCATTAACACTTCCATCATTGATATGAAGAGGTTTAAGAGAAGAATTTAATTCCTTTCAAATGTGTAATAAATTATCATTAAAAATTTGAATATTATGTGCATCTATGCTATCTATGGATGAAATACATGCCTTATTTTCATGATAAGTAAGAGAAAGAGAGTTATAATTTAGACCTTCTTTTGACAAAGTAGAGTTAAGAACATGAGATGTATGAATTGAAATATGCATTGGCAATTCGATTCTATTGCACTTATATTATTGTAATTTGAAAATTGAAGTAGAAATAGAGTGAGAGAGATTAGGTTCACATGGAAGTAAATTATCACCAATTAGAGGTTAACTTGGAAATGCATGACTAGGTTGTTCATTTGGTACATTATGAAGACGAGAATGGGGTGAGAAGTATCTTTCCCATTTATCATAATTATTTTCTTTAGAAGAAGGACTAAAAGATATAGGTTTGAGAGAAGAAGATGCATCTATTTGTGCTTCACTATTAATTTCATGTATATCATCATATTCCTCATTACAACAATAGTAATTATCTTCATTGTCAATAAAATTATTTTCCACATTTCTAGCTAATGTGCAATTTTGCAAATTTGTCCTTTCATTGTCATAATTATGAGAAAAAATTACAAATTGATTTATGGGATGAGAGGGAAGAAGTGCCTTAGTGGAAATTTTATTTCTTTCACCAAAGAGAGTCTGTAAAATTACTATTAAGTAAATGACTACAAAAATAACTACTAACATAGAGATTTTGAAATTACGTTTGACAAAGTAAACAATTTGAAAAAGTTTCAAACTATTTTTCTCAAAATTGTAAGGGAGGAAAACTTGGGGTTTGAGGACCTAGTTTACAAATCTAGGGTTTTGAGCTAGGGTTTCAAAAATTTTGAAAATTGTGCCAATAATTTAAATTCTAAAAATAAATTTGAATAGAATAAATGCACAGAAATTAGAGATTTGAAAAAAAAGTTTTGCGCAATAAAACTACTAATATTGAAATTTTGTAAATATTTTTGATAGAGTAAAAAATTTACAAAAATTCCAAAATATTTTTCTAAAATTTTCAAGGCTTGGGGTTTGAGGACCTAGTTTGGAAATCTAGGGTTTTGAGCTAAGGTTTTAGAGTTTTTGAAAATTATGCAAATAATTTAAATTGTAAAAATAGTTTTGAATAGAACAAATGCATCAAAAAATATACAAAAATTAGAAATTAGAAATTATTTTTTGCACAAAATATGAAGGAAAAACCCTAATGGTACCTAGGGTTTTAGATTTGTTCAAAGTAAGTTGGGTTTAACAAATGTTTTATTATTTTTGGTAATCTAGTTTTTAGTTCCTAAATAATAATGGGTCTGAAGTAAGGGAAAAAATCAAGTTTAATATGGAAAAATATAGATTTTTATCTAATGATTTACATGAGGAAGAGAAATGAACTTATCTAAAAATAGACTAAAATGAATGATTCAAGAGCTAGAAATTTAGGTGTAAGACTGGGACACTATCATGAATCTAGATCTAACCTTCATTTTATAATTGGACAAGAGTGCCAAAAGTGAACAAGAGTAGTACTGATGCTATAGTCTACCTTTATTATTATTATCTAGGAGACCTAAGCTTTTTATGTTTTGTTCACTACCTTATTGTGAGCCTGTCTACAAATTTTTGGTGGCTAAAAGTCAAAAAATCTCACTGTAGATCCATTTCAATCTCTAAACCCTATATCTATCTCCACACAATCAAACAATGAATGCATCAAAAGAAAAATTGGGAAAAACTAGGTTAGGGGAAGAATGATCACATAATATAGAATCCCTATTATCTTGATTTCTACCTACATTAACCCTCAAGCTAGGGTCTTAGATTAAATGCAGTTCACCCTTAGGGAATGTACATAATAAACACACATAGTAGATGCAAGAATGAATTTCTCTTAGGCCCTTCCTTGATCAAGCATACAAGTCTATGCGTGATATAAAATGTTGAGCTATACTATTGACTAATTTTTATTATGTAATATGCTAAAATAGTAAGTGGTAGATATAAAATGCCTTGTGAAGTCCTTTATATATAAGACTCAATATTTAAAATTTGAGAGTTTTCATTTGCATTTAGCCAACATTCGAAACTTATGGATGAAGCTAGAAAGGGGCCAAGACTCATTAAGCAAAGGAAAATAACCATGGAGCTCAAAATGACCTTGGATAGGAGCACTACAAGTATATAGTAGTGACACCAATGCTCTATTCTAAGTTAGGCACTATTTTCCCAAGCTAACGGGACTTGGGGGGATAGATTTGTCATAGAAAGATTAGTTTATCTCATATGGGTCTAGAAGGATATGGATAATTGGGAATAGGAAAAATGGCGACTCAAGCATGAAACAAGACCAAAATGAATAAAATGAAAGACATGGCTAAATGTGAACAAAGCTCATATTCTTCAGTCAGAGTCTCCCATGAAAGGACTGTGAAAATACATAATATGTGTGGTTACTTGAATAATTTAGGGTGTATACAAGTGGGTTGAAGGATGCATAGAAAAATAATATTGTTGTTAAAGAACCTTGATTTGTACATGCAAATTTTCCTAACTATGTTGACTAGGTTGACCTAGCTTTGTAGATCTTATTTTCTTAAAACCTAAAAATGTAGAGGGTCAACTGGGTCAACCTAGTATGCTAATTCAAATTTTTAAAAATATACAAGTTTGATTGGGTCAACCAAGTAATCTGAACTTGAAGTATAGAAAACTTGCATAAATACAATAGAGTTTTATGGATGTGACTGTGTTAAACTTGCACAAAAAAGTTAGTATTATGTTGATACAATCAACCTAACATCATAAATATATGTAAAATAAAATGATAAAATGATGAAATAAGTGAAGAAAAATGAAAGAGGTTTAGATTCATGCCAGGTTCATGAGAA